>JADLZN010009938.1:24502-362002 GCA_018155175.1 Sinocyclocheilus anophthalmus
AACGATCAAGTATATTATATATATATATATATATTATATATAGATATAAATGTATTTATCTTTACATCTATATTGCATATGTTTGCACATATGCCTATAGGTACAGATAAAGAAAAATGCTGTGTTTTTTACATTCTGCTAAAGAAAACCCTGCTTCCTCAACATAATATCAATATTCTGTGGACATTTATGAATGAACAAGCTCAAATACATTCAAGACAGAACAAGCTGAAAAGGCACAGAACAAAGAAAGAACCATGTATCAAGTGACATTTCCATCCCTTATGTCATACGAATGTCCATTAAGGGATGTTAGAAGCTGACTTTCCCTTTGGTGTCGCTGCACTTTTGTTGTCCAGCCAGAGCACACTGCTCCGGCAGCCTTTATTACACTCACACATCACTGGCCCTAAGAGACAGGGGCCAACTTTCCCCTGGGGGTGGCGTGGCACCTGAGCTCATTGGACACTGCAATGGAACAAAGCGGTCGCTTGCTTGTTTGCAGACGCTCGCACATACAGGGCCGTACCTCGGAGCCTTTCACATCTCAATTCAGCGGTAATAAATATTCTAATGAACATCTGCACAGGAACCTCGTTCTGTTTCTTTTCTTTCCTTTCTGAGTCACTCTTTCTAATCTACCCATCTTCTCTCGGGCCAGGTGGATTTCACTGTCCCGCAGTACCTCTCTAACAGCGTCTCGGAGATGAAATGCCGCGAGTTGAGGAAGAAGCAGATGATAAGTCAATGTGTGGCTATTGACAGTACATGGGGACAAACGGACGGATAGAAAAATCGAGAGATCTTATAAACCTGTGTGCAGTGGCACAGAATGAAAGATAAGATAAATGTGTGGGTTGATCACATGGTGCTGTGCTCATTCATCCCCTTGGCAGAGCAATCGAAGGGCTATTCAAGCCAGAATCCTGCTTGCCAGATCCGTACAGTCCACCACAGCTCATTTTCTAGGAAACGAGGAGATTAGAACGGAGCATTAGGCATTGTTCCTTTGAAGAACGCAGAGAATAAAATGAACGTAATAAAATGATTCATTCTGCCCACTCTTGGAATAAGGCTGCATTTGGACCAAGAAACCGTTAACTGTATGCGGATACATAAAGACACCACCATCTTCACAATCTAGCAACCTTCATAAAATGTTACAGACGGACTGTCAAGAAATGACGCACAAAATGCGTTTTGTGCTTTTGCATTAAACAAAGTTTGTCTTAAAACCCCTCACAATGATCACACGGAAGTAACAGCCTCATGCAAAACTGTCAAACACCGTCTCTTTTCCCATTCCATTCCATTCACATTTCACGCTTACAAAAGTGTCAACCGTCTCTTTATAGCAGGAATTAACGACATGAATTAACGACCCATTGTCAACTATGCCTGTGACTTCTGAACAGGATCCAGTTTCCAGTCTATGACATCATTGTTAATGGCAATAAAATGGTGGCTTAATAGATGACACATGAATGGCACTGAATTTGAATAAGGAGCACAGAACACCAAAACTAACATTCAGAAAGCTGGGAAACTTACTCCGAAAGACCCCTGAAGAGCTTTCACCATATAGAATTCTGTGACTTCACTGGTCTACAAGCTATATAGTCCCTATTCGCAAAAACAGCTCAGGAGCAGATCCTGTATAACACCACTTAAGGTGTCAAACCAATTCATAGAGTGCATTTCGGTCTCTCCACATTTTGCATATCAATACCATTTGTGGTGAGCCATGCAAAACGTCCAAATCTCCTGAGGAAAAACTGACAAGACTATAACAGGACCTGTAACACAATCTGTCTATAAAGATTTTCATTTAACCATTTACAGTCCCAAATTACAAACAAAATTATAACATTATTAGATATATACAGAGAGGTTTACTCTGGTCCTTAAGAGATAGTGCACCCAAAAGGAGATATGCAAAATGGCATCTCATTCACCATTAACTTTCATTGTATGAAAAAGATGCAAAAAGTGAATGGAGACTGATACACTAACATCTCATTTTGTGTTCTACTGAAGAAAAAAAATGTCATACAGATTTGATACAATAAGAGGGTGACTAAATGACAATTTTCGTATTGAGATGAACTATTACTTTAAAATAAAAACTACAGAGGGATGTAGACTGTTGCACTCTCTTCAGGGAGAAAGAGGCTTTAATATGGCTCCCCTGTCTGACTGAGAAGTCGGTTATGATGCATTTAAAATGTACACGATAATGTTAATGCAGACAGTGCATTATAAGTACGATTAAGGCACATTTTACTGATAAGCTGACAGCAAACGAACAATTTTAGGATGGCGAAATGGGTTTCTGTAGAACAGCGAGTGGGAATTTTAAATGCCAGCCATACATGACTAGCTGTACGCAACATTAAAACAAAATACACTTGAACTATAAAGAGGCGCAAGATCCAGTTGTTTAAGCAGACATATGACTGCAATGTCAGAAAATGCGAATGTGTAAATGTTAAATACGCTAAACGTCATTCTTTCATAAAACACAAAAGGAGATCTGCAGAACGACATCTGAGTCACCATTCATTTTCACTGTATGAAAAAAAAGATACAATGAAAGTAAACGGTGACTGGGGCTGTCGGTCTCTAACCTTTTGTGCTTCATGGAGGAGGAAAAAAAAAGTCATTTAGGTTTGTATCACTGTTAGAGTGAGGAAATTACCAAATTTACATTATCGGGGTGAACTAAGCGTGCTGTTAGATTAATATTTGTATCTGTACCTGGCGGCTGGTCCATCTCAATGTAAAATATTAATTCAGTGGAATAGGGCATCATCACGTCTCTCCAGTCTTCATCTTCTTTCTCCGTATTCCACACTGTATTGTACATGGTCTGAGTCCTCTGGTGATCGACTAGGCTCTCACCCAACTGAGTAAAATCTAATTTTCAACACAGACGAATGAAAGAAACATAAAAGCTCGTCTGACTGAACGGAGAGCTCAACTTTAACAGTCTGAATGCCAGCTTCAGAGTAACTGCGTGTCATGAAAGCAGTCAAAGCACCAGGCTTCACTCATCCGATATCACTTGATAGATCATTTTTTATAAAAAATCTCTTAACAGTCCGACAGAACAGAAAGTAGATACCAGCTCTACAATCTACTCCGTCCTACCATGACGAAACAGTAGTCTTCATTTAAATCAGCTCCTCAGGTCTACCGGCCCTTTCACTTCATGAGGAGGAGTCCATTCGGTGCGCACAGCATGGGGGGGGACCAGTCCTAACCGACGCGCGTGGAGCAAATTACTCTACTCGTGCTTACGTTTTAGCGGCTGATACATATGAGATATACTTAAAAACACGAAAAGAAGGCCGAGTTTTTAGTTATTTATTCTCATTTCGCCGTGTGCTACGGTGTCGTTTCATTCGCAAGTGACATCATTTTTCTTCACCCCTTCACCGGCACGAAATGGACTCGCCTTAAAACGCATCACTGGCTCTGTAGGTGCTGTGGAGCACGCACGCTCCAGATTTGGGAGCCAATCAGAATGCACGGCTCTCCCAACTAGTTGCCAAAGTCGGAGTCTGTACATTATTTGCAGGCGCGTGTTTCTCATGATCCAATGAACTTGTTCGGAGAGCGGAAGTCGACATTCTATTGGTCGAACCGTTACTATGAGGTACAAAACTGACGGAGAGAACAGAGTTCGGTTTGAAGGAAGTAATGGTTTTGATGCTATATTATATGTAAAAGATAGCATGTTGATTGGAGATATTGACAGATATCAGTAAATATATTAGAAGCATCATATTAAAAAGAAACAGCTGCTCATAAAAGTCTATTATGGGCATCTGTGTTTGGAAATACAAACAAATAAATCCTGGTCAATCTGTCATTTGTGCTAATAAAGAACACGCATGCTGATAATAAAATAAAAGAAGTAACATTAACAAATAAAAAACCTTTTCAGTCAAACACTAATACATTGGCCTATGTATGTGTTGAGTCCATCAGTCTTATAAGTTTAATATAAACATTAAGAAAAATACTGAACTTCCTCCAGGCATTTTGCTAAAATGTAATTTTTGCTAACTGTTGCCTGTGCTTCAGGATTTATTCTGTATGTACATCTCATTAGTGCAGGTTGGTGGTCTGCTTTAGGAACAGTTATCTTGTGGATGGCAATCTGTTTTCCTGTATGCCTCTTTCAGTCCCCTCTGTTCTCATACGCGTGATCTATCCATCAAGTGGGAGAATGTCCCTCTATGGCCAGAGCAAAAAATAGGTTCACAATGTTTGCATCTCTTTAATGCAGGACAGGGAGGAACCTCCAGATGGCTCGTGCCTGACAAAGGCTGTCCTTGTCAACTGTGTCAAACTTGCTTAATTGTCACTTGAACAGATGGATCCAAAACAATGACAAGCAACCGAACAGTCACAGTAATCCATAAAAAGCTGTGGGAAAATATTAATCACTTACACCCAATGCATAATGAACAAGTAATAAATGACACAGGACCATGTAAATTATGTCCATACGAGCTGTAAATTCAAGACTGATGCATTTATTTGAGGTCACTCTGTTTTTGAGACTGGGAATGTCTGGTTTGAACTAAAGTGTATTGCTAGCCGCCTCTGCAACACTGGAGAAAGACACACGTGACTATGGGGATTTGAGCGTCAGAAAAGTGTGTGTGCCTTAGAAACCTTAATGCACAACCAACTGCAGCTTGTTATTGGTCCATGCCTGTCCTCTTATTGGACAGTGAGCTAAATGCTAACAGTGTTTCTATGGTATGTCTGCAGGGTATTCAGATTTGGCTGATCCAAGATGTGCAAATTACAAAGGAAAAGACCTTGCCAACTCTGTGCATTGCAAACTTTAATTAATTTAATTTAATTACCAAAGTGAGTATCTATGAACTAAGACATGGTGAATGCCAACATTAAAATCAAATGTTAGGGCCCAAATTATTCATTGTATTACAGAGAAATGTATACCCAGCAAACTAAAAACCTGGTCTTCTCTGTGGTTTAAATAATAAATGTAGTTACCAGGACTTATTCTCGAGAGCATACGATTGAACAAATATCTGTGTAGTGCTGGATGAGTCATCAGTATTTCTCCATGTAAAATTTAAAAGCATATGTGCTACAAGTTTATTATTTGTCACTGTTTAGGCGTAAACTAGCATATAGAAATAAACATAGAAACATAATCACACATAGAAATAAAAGCCACAAAACTTTGAAATAAAAATTCTATTTGCATATACACCGAACAAAATTATAAACGCAACAATTTTGTTTTTGCCCCCATTTTTCACGAGATGAACCAAAGCTTAAGGACTTTTATATGTCACAAAGCCTCTTTTTCTCAAATTTGTCACAAATCTGTCTAAATCGTGTTAGTGAGCACTTCTCCTTTGACGAAATAATCCATCCACCTCACAGATGTGGCATATCAAGATGCTGATTAGACAGCATGATTATTGCACAGGTGTGCCTTAGGCTGGACACAATAAAAGGCCACTCTAAAATGTGCAATTTTATCACACAGCACAATGCCACAGATGTCGCAAGTTTTGAGGGAGCTTGCAATTGCTGCAACAATCGGTTTGCATAACCAAATAATTTCTGCACAAACTGTCAGAAACCATCTCAGGGAAGCTCATCTGCATGCTCGTCACCCTCATCAGGGTCTCGACCTGACTGCAGTTCGTCGTCGTAACGACTTGAGTGGGCAAATGCTCACATTCGATGGTGTCTGGCACTTCGGAGAGGTGTTCTCTTCACGGATGAATCCCAGTTTTCACTGTACAGGGCAGATGGCAGACAGCGTGTATGGCGTCGTGTGCGTGAACGGTTTGTTGATGTCGACGTTGTGGATCGAGTGGCCCATGGTAACGGTGGGGTTATGGTATGGGCAGGCAAAAGTTATGGACAACGAACACAGGTGCATTTTATTGATGGAATTTTGAATGCACAGAGATACCGTGACGAGATCCCTGAGGCCCATTGTTGTGCCATTATCCCCGACCAAAGTTTAACTCAGCATAAAAAGAGGCATAAAGAATGGATTTTATGGAAAACTTTGCATGTATATTCAACAGATCAAAAACCTGAGGGAAAACGTCAGATTCATAGTTCAAACAAACCTTGTAAAAAGGAGTAACTGATACTTAATGTATCAATTAATAAGACTAAGTTTGATCCTTAGCGAGTCTCGGCGGTCTGAAAGAGATTCCTGATGCAAATATTAAAGCTTCCCGTAGATCTTTGCTGAATTCGGGGCGATGAAAAGAACCAGTTTGAGTCAGAGTCAATTGATGAATGGAAAGGACTAGGCCGAAGAAAGACCTGGCACAAATGCTTTGGTATCCTGAAACGTTTTCTCACATCATCTTAGCTTCGACCGAACCACCGACTGGAGCGGGTCACATGAAGTGTGGCCTTTAAAGCCTGCAGAGATTCACGCCTCTCAAGATTGGCTTGCCCAATGGGGAAGTCCGGAAACTCTAAAGGGGGTTCTGCGTTTTTAGGTCCCTTTGCTCTAAGCATGGTAGTTTGGCCATAGGTAAATTACTGAGTGTTGATGCAGAAATTAGTAATTCTCGAACATACATATGTTGCGAGGTAATAAGCATGTAAATATGCAATCCAGTAGATCATCGAAGAGATTCATAGATACTAGACATGGTAGAGTTAATTATATGAATGAGTGGTTTATCGTAAACATGAATAAAAATAGTCTATAATACAAAAGATTAAATACAACACAGCAATAATAAACACAATGGCCTGAAGAAAATGTGTGATCATTCAAAGAAAAGGTTTTCCTATGAAATAATTAGTAGAAAAATCAATTTCTACTGTGCATTTGTGCCCCTTGTTTCTGGAGAAAGCAGAATGAGAGCCGGCTCGCATTCCACAATGTTGTAAATGTATCGGGTTACCATGAAAACAGGGTCCTGTTCGGCGTCCTGGGGTGTTACAAAGTATTTTTGAAATCTAGCTAACAAAATATATATATTGTATGTTTGATTGGTCCAGACGCTACAAAATCCACCTTTTCGGATGTTGTTGTCCATAGAATAGACAACAACGAGCGATGTCAAGGTGCAGAACAATCGAACACACACCTGCCACTCACGGCTGGGAGCCAGTGGTGGCTTTTTGGCTGTTGGTGCCGTGGTGGATGCTGTCAGGTGGGGTGCTGTGGTGATGTAAGCTGTAGCAAGGTGTGGGTCCTCGAGCTTATGCAGCAGGTGTCGAGGCTGTGTCACCTGTCATCCTGAAGTGAGTTAGTCCGGGTAGGATGTTTTTGTTGATGCTGTTAGCCAGTAGGCTATCTGTGGTACCCACGATGTGGAACAGGCGGGTTAGACTCTCACTGGTGAGAGTGCCGGTGGTTCCAGGGATTGCCGGAAACTGTTATGGAGATTCCGTAGTGTGAAGAGACTTTCAGACTGACCTAGTGATGATGGCAGGAGAGAAGCAGGTGGTTGTTAGCTCTCTGTTCTGCCAGAACGTCACTAGAAATCTGATGTTTGCGGTGTCGCTTGGCTCTTGTGGCGGCACCGACTTGAGCTTGCCTGAGTTGTGTTGGTAGAGCTTTCGCTGTTGGGCATGTGGGCCCGTTGCTCAATCCAACGTTGTCTGGCTGCTTCTAGGGGTGTCGACCGGTTTCAAGGGATGCTTCTCCCTTGGAGGGGCCTGATGCTGTGTTGTAGCAGGCAAGGAGTCAGAGGTTTGTCTTTCTCAATACTCCTTAGTTGAGTTTTTTGTTCAAGGAGCTCTTTTGCGAGTGTAAGCAGCTCCTGTAACCCAGAAGTAGGAGTGTCCAGCTGTCCTTGTGTAACCTCCATTCGGCACCTGTGTGAAGGATGTGGAGGAGGATGTTGTGGTGGACTGCTGTTGGACATACCGTGGTGTTTGCAGGATGAGGACGCCTTTTCCCAGTGGTTGGTCTGGAACCTGGGTCTGTTGCCATGGTGATGGCTCTGTCCTCTTCTGGCTAGGGGCTTTCTGTAGAAGGGTTTTGCATTGTGGCAATGCTGAGTGCCTTCTGGTGCCCGCTTTGGATTATGAGTTGTGAAGTTCAGAATCAGTGGAGTCTTACAAACACCTTTAGTCGAGGCCTTGTGCTTGTTAAAGGCCTTCTGTGTCAGGTTACGCAGCTGTTGATTAGGCATTGTGCGGCAGGCCCTAATGCCTAGATGACTTCTTGCAGCTGGTGTCCTCCGCCATCCCAGGGTAATCGTGAGCTTTGGAGTAAGTTTGTCAAAGTCTGTGGTAGTAAGCATGGGGAGTTTCACGCCGGCCCTGCTTGGTGTCTGGGGCAGCGATCAGTCCGTGTTCAGACTCTGGGTCTGAGAGTATTTAGGTTGCCAGATGTGTTGTCTCTGGACAGCTCGTTGGGGTCTGTGGGGTCACACGGTGTGTGTGGCTGCAGTGAAGCCTCTCGAAAGGTCCTTGCCCCACCCCCTTGTGGCTGCTGATTGGTGACGTGTGAACAGTGGCTCTCGCCCCCCCCTCGCAGGTTCAAACTCTTGGCTGAGGGGGTGGGCCTGCTGGCCAGGGGAAGTTCTGTTTCGTGTTTTCCCTATCTGTTCGCCTTGTGGTCTGCAAGCATATTTCAGTTCATTTGTGACACTGAATTCACCTCGTTGCGTTGCTTCGGTTCGCCTGAAATTTTTTTTATTTTTTTTTGTTGCAGCTGCAGAGGCTTTCAGGGAGCTGACTTGTGAAGTGTAAAGCAGAAGGCTTTGGCTCCCTCCCCCCCCCCTTCGTAGCTGTGCACAGGCGTGGAGGGCTTGCACTGATGGCGACGATGTTCAGCCGGCTGTCTTTTGCTTAAGTCTATGCGCAGTCGGTAGGATTGTTTAAATTCTTTCTGAACCATGTCAAGCTTTTCTTTAATTGCTGAGTCAGGGTTTGGTCCTCAGCTCTGGCTGTATGCAGCTGGACTTGTAAGGCCTTAGATGTGGTGTCTATCTCATTTAGTTCCACATATGCTGTTTATAACAGTGACTTTGTGTGAAACAGTTATCTTTCCAAGTCCTGCCTGATGGCTTTTTCCAGCGGCGCTTGGTGTATAGCAGCTGTTAGAGCCTTGTGAAGACTGGTGATTTCCTTCTGTCGTACCATTCTGTGAGGTTCTTTGCATCCTTTCTGTGCTTTCTCTCGTTGAGCAGGTTTCAGTTCTCTGCAGAATTCTGTGACTTGCAGTTTCAGCTCATATACCTCCTGTCTGAGGCCCTTGAGGGTGTGGGCCGAGGAGAGGATGATGCTGGTCAAGTGTTCGCTTATGTCGCCGTCTCGCTGTTCCTTTCTTTGCCATCAAAGGTAGTTGGCTGCTTGGAGCTGAAGAATGTCCATTACAGTGCTCTGCTAAGTTTCCAGGTGGTCCTGGTGAGCTGCCAGGGCTGGATGTATGTGGAATGTCTGCGACATACTGGCACACTTGTGGAAACACCAGAGAGAGAGAGACACAAGGAAAATGCAGGTACGTACAGAGGTGTTAAAATATCTCTAAGGGGAACGGCTGTGTAGGCCGTGTAAGGTATGACTAGCTGGTGGGAGGCAGCTAGTGAGGTAGGGTGCTATGATTTGTGTTCGTGAACACAAAGGAAGAGTTTGAGTAACTTTGTTGAGGGGCCGTAAGCAGGGTCAGCTGATGACCGGGCTATACTACTGATGGTTCACGGGTTGGTCACTATGACCGAAACTGAAATAAAATAAGAGAAACTCAAAAAAAAAAAAGGGAACATTTTTACCTATTTTAGTTTTTTTCTAAAAGATATGGCTAAAAAGGTTTCACTTGTGTGTGATGCTGCAATAGACTTCATAACCCTTGGGTTAGGCTGTTAGCTAAACTAGCAGGACCCACCAAATACCTCGTCAAAAGAAAAAGAAACAGTGGGAATTGTTTCTAGTTTTATGTTAGCCTACATTGTGTTGCAATGGTAGCTGCCCTTCAACGTATTAGGCCTGGCACTGAGGCGTGAGGAGAAGTAGAGAGGAAAAAGGGATTATGCTACTAATAACCTGTAAAACTCGTTAAGGAAACGACAGTTGCTAGAACTACTGTAATCCTATCCAAAAGCGACGATGGTGATGGTGAAAATACTAAAATAAGGTAAAAGTAAAACACAACAAACAAAAAAATAAATGAATAAAATAAAAAGGGGTCCTAAGAGCTGTAGGAAATTAAAAGGGGAAAGTAAATAAACAAAATAACAAATAAAAAAAAAAATGGAAAAAAAAAAAAAAAAAAAATCAAATGTTGATTTAATTTAATCTCAAATTTAATAAAAATCTATTTAGCTGGATTGGTACATTTGTGCTAAACAAATGTAAGTAATGCAAGTAAAATTAAAAACGAGGTAGAATAAAGTCAAAACAAAAATAAACAATAACACAAGTAAAACCCAGTATGTGGGTGGGTACCACAGGGACCTGTGATGGCATCAACAGGAAGTGACACCAGGAGTGACGGAGAGAGAGAGGGAGAGAGAGGTGTGGTTAGAAAGTTACACTTTACACGCCTATCTAAGCGTTAGCCAGATGCTAACAGCTAGCAGTTGAGGTAAAGGGCTTAGCTTAAGAGTTAGCGTTAGTTACACGCAATTCTTTGTTTACACACAGGTCTGTGAAGTGAATGCTGTTGTCAGATTAACCGGAAGAATCTGCTCACACTTCCGGGGTCACGTGTTGCTAGGAGACCAATGCAAGCTCACAACAGGTGCAGGTGGAGCAGACTTGCACTGCTGTGAGCATGCATGGGAAACTCATGCATGTCCCATACAAATTCATTCATTACTCAAAACAGCACATTCACTTCACAGGCAATGGTGGATTCGTAGTTAGCTACGCTAGAATAACACCATTAATTTTACGTAAATGTTTCAAATGAGCGAGTCATAATGAAATACAATGATACGTAACACATAATAAGGCCTTAAATTAATGAAATGAGGAGTACAGCTCAGATCACCTACACAGTGCTGAAAAAGGGGATTTCTTCGCCCCAGATCAGACCGATTCATTCTGGTACCAATTATATGAGCTGCTAATCCCGAGATTCCGTCGTCAGAAAATAGACTTATGCTCAACTAACAACAGAGATTAGGATTTCTTAGCTAAAATCAGGTTAGTTTCTTATCATACAATTTAAACACATTATAGCACTGAAAAACTTCTTACTGCTTGTAGGAAGGCACATTCAAGCTATAGTTTTCTCTGATTATATTCAGAACCTGGTGCGAGCATGTATAAGAGTTACGTAAATGTTACACATGAGTGGGTCGATATGAATACAAAGATACATAACACATAATAAGGCCTTAAAACAGTGAAATGAGGAGCATCGCTCAGAACACCTACACAGTACTGAAGAAGGGGATTTCTTCGCCAAAATCAGACCGATTTATTCTGGTACCATTTATATGAGCTGCTAATCCCGAGATTTCGTCGTCAGAAAATAGACTTGTGCTCTACTAACACAGAAATTAGGATTTCTTCGCTAAAGTCAGGTTAGTTTCTTATCGTACGATTTAACACATTATAGCACTGAAAACTTCTACTACTTGTAGGAAGGCACATTCAAACTATAATTTATCTGGTTTTGATCAGGAACTGGTAAGCGCATGGAGAAGAAGTTACTAACTTATGAGACCGACACATAAGATTGATTACTGGGTCTACTTGCAAGCAATGTTTAAAACGACTCAACCGTTCTAAATTACTGCTCGTACTGACTAAAGTAGGAAACTATTGTTTCCCCAACAATGTGAATGCCGGGATTTTTCTGGCTAGCTTGTCAAAGTTTCGGGGGGTCACATCATGCGCTGCTGCGGGGTTGCTTGGAAGTATTACAGTTCTGTTCAGTCAGTTGTTAAGCAGAAAGTGTTGGATCCCCCCTTCGTAGCTTGTTGCATATAAGGGAGTTTGCACGGCTGAATGAGGATTCGGGAGTAGGGTGTCTCTCCCACTGCATCCCCTTTCGCAGCCTATAGGAGTCCCTGAGTTATCTTCGGAACATGTCAAGCTTGTCTTGAATGTTGTTCAGCTGCTGGATCAGAGTCACAATTCTGGCAACTTTGTCTAAGAGCTAAGAATTTGCTGCTTTAATAGTAATTTTGTGTGGGTGTTTCCTTTCCAGGTCCTATCTGGCTACCTTTTCCAGGTGCTCTTCCTGTTCAGCAGCTGTCAGAGCCTTTTAAAATCTATTGATTTCCTCCTGTAACTCAATTTTGCTGGGGTCCTTGTGGGCTACAGCTGTGATCTGTTGCTTGAGATCATTAACCTCCTGTTTCAGACCCATGAGGTTGTGGGCCACAGAGGGTGATGACCTTGGCGAGCTTTTAGTAGCCACAACTCTCGCCCGAGTCCTAAGTCTGAGGCACACCCCTCTCCGCGTCCAGACGCTTTCGGCTCAGTAGGTGGTCGTCCGCCCTGGGTAAAGGGGGTGTTCCTCACAACGCCTGCCCAGCCCTCTCTGTTCTGCATTCTGGGCAGATAGTCTGAGCATCTGCAACGTTTTGACACACTGGTGTTGAGAGTAAGGGCTAGAGGCTACTACAAGATCAAAACATAGTGTGAATGCTAAAATAGTTTTGGGACAGCATATGTTTTGCTGAAAAGGGCGTAAACAGGATTTTGATATTGATTGACTTAAGACTACTCTTATTGTCAAATTATCACTCAGAATTTAATGACGGTTCCCCAAACAGGCTCAATCTTTGAGGAAGTGAAGGAGAAAAGGGAAAAGCCGAAGGAAAAGGAGAGCATTTCTATTCAAATTATGCTTATTATTATTTTTTTTTTGAAAATAAACAAATCAAAAATAGAAATGTCTCTGGTTCCTTTTGCGGTTCAGAGAGAACATCAAGGGGCATAACATGTAAATGGATTTAAAAATAGCTGACTGCTATTAACAAAACAAGGTAATCATTATAGTTATTAGGAACAAATAGCAGCAGAGTGATTAGTGTGTCACTACAAACACCCAATAACTTAATGATTCTTTTCTAGGTAGACAGTTAAAATGTAATTAAATTTAGGTTTAATTAACTAGTAACTGAGCAATAGCATTAAGGAAGGATAGATCTAAGATAGTTAATTTCGCTGAGACGAATTGAAGATTGAGACACATAGAAAAAGAAGAAAAAGAAGGAAAATAAATGGAAAAATCAGAAACCAGGGATTAGGTTAAATTCAAATTGCTGCACACTGCACACACACATCTGTATTTAAAAGCTTCAATTAAAGAGTGATAACCCCTAATTGTTAAAGCTATTTGAGTAGCGTAGCCTAAAATGAAACTATGCTAAGTAGTGTTAGCTTAGCTGCTTCAAATGGTCTGTTTACAAACATGGCGTGTTGTGCTATGTGACGTTAGCACTTCCTGTGACAAGTTGTTGTCACGGTAACCAATGCATGCCAGTGTAATTAACGCAGTTTAATGTCTGTCTATGTTAAACAGTCATAGTTTTAGAACGTGGTGCTTTCAGCATTCAAGACTTGTTGCATTACATAAGCATTTCGGTGAGTGCTTCTCTAATGCAACAATAAACTTCTTGCACTTGTTTAAAGAGTAACCAAAACGGGTTTACTGTAAGTTAAAACCGGTTTAAACAGATATGTAGTTATGTTTGCCTCACATATGAGTATTAAAGTACAGTATTACACCTTTAAATTCACTCAGCGAGTGAAACACAGTAATGACCACCATGTTGCTCGGCTTATATATATACAGTCTAAGTGTAGATGAATTGCTTCAATCTATTATAAACTATAAGGCCTTTATGCTGTAGAAAGGGGAGCAGCGCTAACATCTACCTTGATATAACTGTACTGAGAGTTCTTCTTCAAAGAAACAATTTAAACAAGACTGCAATTTTGTGATTTCTTCACTAAAGCATATTACATTATGGTACAGTTTGAAAATGCCGCTGAGCTGAGATTCAGACTTAAGCTTTGTCAAGACAGATTTATGCTTTAAAACTGAAATTAGGGTTTCTTTGCTAAAATCAGATTAACCTTACACCGATGCCATTAAGCATGAAATACATAAAGACTCTCACAATTATAATAGCAGTACCAATTCAAACCCCCACTTTATCTGCATTTAAACAAGCCAGCAAATAGGGACACAACCGGGCATATGAAGTCACGTCCTATTTTAACCTGGGCTATCAAGCACACACTTTAAAGTTGCCAGTGTTTAAACTCATAACTTTCATTTTATCATGCCCGCATTCTCCACCACTCTGTAACGAAATAGCTCATGGGAAATATGAATAATTAACAATAACTAGTTATAATTAACCATTCATATTTTAGATCCACTGTAGATAATTAGCTGACCACTCAGGGTCAACCGTATTGTCAATTCTAAGAACGTTAATTTACTGGTTAAAGGAAATAACCTTCTTACTTTACAATTCTATAAGTTTGTAACGTAAAACTGCATGATTATTGACTCCGGTTATGAGTAAACACTGAACACGTCAAGTGTGATACAGTAGGTTTTATTAACTACAGAAACACTTAAATGTCTTAACATACTACATAAACACATTAAGCGGGTCTAACATACACACACACACACACAAACAAAAACATTTTATAGGAAGGGTTAAAGTTTAACTCAGCATAGATAGAGGCATAA
Organism: Sinocyclocheilus anophthalmus; assembly: GCA_018155175.1. Classification (NCBI taxonomy): domain Eukaryota; kingdom Metazoa; phylum Chordata; class Actinopteri; order Cypriniformes; family Cyprinidae; genus Sinocyclocheilus; species Sinocyclocheilus anophthalmus. The sequence goes on from JADLZN010009938.1 coordinate 39,159, forward strand.
AGAATGGATTTTATGGCACACTTTGCATGTATATTCAACAGATCACAGCCTTCAGGGATACGTCAGATTCTGAATTCAAACACACCTTTGTAAAAAGGTATAACTGATACTTAATGTATCAATTAATAAGACTACGTTTGATACTTAGCGAGTCTCGGCGGTCTGAAAAAGAGATTCCTGATGAAAATCTTAAAGCTTCCCGTAGATCTTTGCTGAATTTGGGTCGATGAAAATAACCAGTTTGAGTCAGAGAATTTTTGATGAATGGAAAGGACTAGGCCGAAGCAAAGGCCTGGCACAGATGCTTTGGTATCCTGAAGCGTTTTCTCACTTCTTCATCTTAGCATCTGACCGAACCAACGACTGGGCAGGTCACATGAAGTGCGGCCTTTAAAGCCTGCAGAGATTCACGCCTATCAAGATGGGCTTGTCCAATGAGAAAATCCGGAATCCCAAGTGGGAGTCTGCGTTTCTTATTGCCCTTTGTCTCTAAGCATGGTATTTGCATATGTAATTCACTTGAGTGTTGATGAAGAAATTAGTAATGATTCTTAGAACATCAATATGTTGAAGAGGTATCAGCATGTAATATGCACTCTCAGTTAGATCATCAGAAGACGAATTCATAAATACTAAACATGGTATATGTAAGGTTACACGAATGAGTGGTTATATCATAAGCATGAATAAAATAGTCTATAATACAACAAATTAAATACAACACAGCAATAATATACACCATGGCCTGAAGAAAATGTGTGTTCATCCAAAGAAAGGTTTTCCTATGAATTAAATAGAGAACAGTCCATTTCTCTGGGCAATGTGTACCCCTTGTTTATGGAGAAACCAAGAATGAGGCGGCTCGCATTCCACAAGGTTGTAAATGTATCGGGTGTCAGGGTTACCATGTAACCAGGGGCCTGTTCGGCTTCCTGGTGTGTTACAGAGTATTTGTTAAATATATCTAACAAAATATATATTGTGTGTTGGGAGTGTTCCAGACGCTACACTGTTTTGGCCGAAACTGCAAATTAATTTCCAGGCGAATATTTTCCATTGCCAAAAATGTTATGCAACACTAGTCAAAAAGGATACTTTGGGCTTTATACGAACATGCATTAATGTCATGGGACAATTAGAGTTGGATCAGACACTCCCAGATGAATATCATAAAAATAAAGCTATTTTGAAAAACAATGTCAATGCTTTTGTCCATATAATGAAAACCGTTGTCATTCTGGACCCCATTTACTTTCATGTATGGACAAAAACAGACTTACCACACAAAAGTAAGTCATACAGGTTTGAAAATACATGGATAAAAGATGACAGCGCTTTAAGTGCGCGGAAACATCCAGACCAAGGCCTGTTTATGTGTCCTCAAGTCTAAGACCACATGATCGAGACTCCAACTCTGAAATTAGCTTCTTAAAGGATTAGTTCACTTCTGAATTAAAATTTCCTCATCATTTCCTCACCCCCATGTCATCCAAGATGTTCATGTCTTTCTTTCGTCAGTCGAAAAGAAATTAAGGTTTCTGAGAAAAGCATTCCAGGATTTTTCTCCATATAATGGACTTCAATGGCGGCCAATGGGTTGAAGGTCCAAATTGCAGCTTCAGTGCAGCTTCAAAGCGTTCTACACGATCCCAGACGAGGAATAAGGGTCTTATCTAGCAAAACGGTCGGTCATTTGCTAAAAAAATAATACAAATTATATACTTTTTAACCTGAAACGCTTGCCTTGTGTAGCTCTGCAATGTGCATGCGTACTCTGTGCAGTCCCATTCGAAACAGTTAGGGTAGGTTGAAAAACTCCCATCATTTTCTCCTCCAACTTCAAAATCAACTGACATCGCTGCGAAGTACCGACCCAGTGTTACAAAGTAGAACGTGCAAAGAAGGTCAAACGGCCTTTACAAAAACCGGTAAAACAGCGATGTAGGACGATTTAGGACGATTTTGAAGTTGGAGGAGAAAATTAAATGGGAGTTTTTCAAAATATATCCCTAACTGTCATGAACCGGAATGCACAGAGTTCACGCAGAATTAGACAAGACGAGCGTTTGAGGTTAAAAAGTATAGATACGTTTTGCTAGATAAGACCCTTCTTCCTTGTCTGGGATCGTGTAGAACACTTTGAAGCTGCACTGAAGCTGCAATTTGGACATTCCACCCAGTGAACCCCACTGAAGTTCACTATATAGAGAAAAACCCTGGAATGTTTTCCTCAAAAACCTTAATTTCTTTTCGACTGAAGAAAGAAAGACATGAACATCTTGGATGACATGGGGGTGAGAAAATTATGAGGACATTTTAATTCAGAAATCCTTTAAGCTCATGCCTCTATGCCATTTCATGCCCCCTATTTTTCTCATGTCAACTGTTGATTATGGAGGCCAGTGGCCTCACCAAATTCATGTTCTAATTGACTATCATGCATTATGAATCAAGCTCGGAGACTCAGTGCTGTAGTGCACTCCAGTGTCTTCTCAAATCTCCCCAGCTCTGGACCGGAACCCGACAGCTGACCTTTTCCTTTGATGAGTGGTTATGACAAGACGGCCCTCCTTGCCTGAGTCCTCCGGCATGTCCCAGCAAATGCCACGATGTTAATCAATTATGCAAGCCCCTCTCACATAAGCGTGATGGTTTTGATAGCTTAATGCAATAAAGAGATTTCCTGGAAACATCTGCAGATAAAGGATTATCATTGATACATATTAGATTCGGCAAATCTGACACATTTGGTAGCACTCTTTGCTCTGGCTTTGCCTTTTGATGGAAACTTCCTGTAGCGCATTTGCAAACTCAGAATTCAATTTTAATTACTTCCTGATCATGTTGTTGGGCCAAAACGTCTCATGCCGCAGGAAGAGGGACCAAGACTAGTCCTGTTTACACAGAGCTTGTTAGACTCCATCTCTCCTGAGCCTGACACATCTGGCTCGGCTCTAGAGCCAAGTACTGAATGCACAATCCATCCCCAGCAGGAGGGGCAGTTCGCCAGACCCCCCTCTACCCTCACTCCCACCCCAGGGATTTGTTTCTGGGCTTTAAACATGTGTCCATTTGCAACTGGCCAGTATAACTGAGGAGCATTACCTGCCATCTACACAAGGACATTGATGCGGATGTTTGATTTTATGTGTCATTTGTATCAGAAATCTGTGTGATTCATAATAAGTACACATTGCATTCTCAGCATTACCACAGGTGGCACTATTATCTATCTATCATATATAAACCATCAAACGTTTAAGTAAAAAAAAAAGGCTTTTGAAACTTTCAGGCTTTCTGAACACTTTTTTTAATCACATTTTTGTTTGACAGAAAGTTTGTCTTAATAAAACTTAAAATACACATATTAATTCCTTTTCAATTCTGCATCTTTTTTTGTCAGTGTTATTTTAACAGTCAATCAATCAGCATTAATATTTTTAATTAGCTTTTATTTTTATATTTTAAGTTTTAATTTTAGTTTAAGTTTTAATAGTTTTGTTAGGTGCTTCCATATTTATTTTTTTCTAATTTATTTTTTTTTTATTTATTTTTTTTGATTTAGTTTTGCAAATTAATTGTTTTATTCTTTCGCAGTTGTCTGCTAGCAACCATATCTCCTGTATTTAAAAACAAAAATAGCTATAAGATATATCGCACGTGACTGAATAATATTTTTAGGTTTAATAGCACAGAGGTTTACAGGTAGCTCTTTTAATGTAAACATCCTTTAGGTATGTACAACGGAACGCAACCTTCAACACATTAGGCCCGCCTTTGCCTCTGTTTAGCTACACTCTTAAAATACAGGTCGCTTCACGATGCATAAAGAACCTCTTAACATCTGATAACCTTTCTGTTTCACAAAAGGTCTTGGGGCGAAAAAAGGTGTCTTCAGATTAAAGGGAATAAAGAGATGGTTCTTTTACAAGAACCTTTGACTGATCGTTGCTGAATAATAAATGTGGAGCCAAAAATGTTTTTTCTATGGCATCGTTTGAAGAACCTTTTGAAGGACCTTTATTTTTAAGAGTGTACTTGAGCAGAATTTGTTTGGTAAGTTCTTATAATATGCATGGTAACATAATAAGATGATCATGTATTGCATTTAAATTCATAACAGATTGCTCTTGTTTTGTGCTATTGTAGGAGTTGTGTCCTTGTCTCAAGGGCATGTCCACACCACAGTAGCCTGTTTCTCCCTGAGCTTTACAGCATGTAATTTGCGGCGTTTTTTGATATGGGTCTTTTTGACAGGCTTTTCAGCAGAAAACGGCCTGTTGTCCACCCAGCCTGAGGTGTCCTGAGGTAGCAGTTAGCTCTCTCTTTTTGTCCTCTCTTTCCCTTTCTCTGTGTCTCGTCCTGTCTCCTGAGGGCTCTGACAGTGATCAAGTGTGGCTTTGCTAGACAGCGCTGATGATCAAAGGTGTCCAAGGTGACAATTCATCATGCCATCACCAAGCACACAGATGACAAGTTGTTTTTCTGCGGGATCCATTCCTATAATTTTCAAACTGCAAAAACTTGTTACAGCACCAGCTACGACCAAGGGTGCAGCAGGTGCGCTCTCTCTCTCTGTAAATATTCTCTGACTCTTGAAACTGACAGGCAGATGGACAGACACTTCAAGAAATGCTCAAATATACAGCCATAAATGCACAAGCTGAATAAATGAAAAAGGCATTTGAGCTGCAACGTGCAATTTCAAGTTGTTAAAGCTAAACAAGTTGTTTATATCTAGTGTGTAACAGGGTGGGAAGTATGAACAAAATCTCATTTAATGCTGTAGTAGGTTCACAGTATAGTACTATATGTCACAACATAATTACTTATTAATGAGAATTAAGAAAACATACCTTTTGCATTTAAATTACGCAAAAAAAAAAAAAATTCTAGGGCACTTAAACTTTTTGCATCTAAACTTGTCATTTTCATGGAAATGCATTTCAGAGATTTTGAATGCCTCACAATTGTTTATAGTATGCACGGTTCATTTACTGAAAGGCCCATCATTCAGGCTGAAGAGAGCACAAGCTAATGTAGGATGCTTTATGGATTATTTACATCCCCCTCCCAAATATAGGTCAGACTTCACCCTTTCCCTTTCTCTCTATCATCACATTCTATCTTTCATTGCCACGGATCCATACTGTCCACAGTGGTAAAGTGGTCTGACAGGTTGTAATGTGTTAAGGGAGTTTGTGCCAGAATGTGTGTGTGCGCTCAAGGTCGTATTGCACCAGTATATAGGGCACAGCACAGTGGGGACGGATGTGTATGATGGCAGACCCCAGCCCTTCCTGGGAAGTAAAACGGTACACCTGCTATCAACGTGATGAATTGTGTCTTAGAGCAGTGGGGTTTGACCAGTCATGGGTTTCCAAACTATTTTAATCATGTAATAGGTGTAAACATGAGCATGTAGATTTGGGTTATGCTTTCAAAGTCACAGAAAAAATAGTGCAAACACATGGACACTTTTTTCTCTATAAACAGAAGTTCTGTATCTAGCAAAGTTAGCTAGTTTAGACCTAACAGCACTGGAGTTCAAATTAAAATGACATAATTGCCAGAGGAGTAAGTAATATGAATAATAGATGCCGTGTCTGGCTCTAATTAGTGGTCAACAGCCTCACCCGCGGCAACAAGGCCTGTTACCATGCCAGAGGCTACAGCAATTACCATGCATTTATCTCTATGGTTGTGACATTCTGTGCTTATTGTCGAAGTCTCAGAAAGAAGCAGGAAAGGAGAGACATGGCATAAAAAGGAGAGGACAAAGCAAGAAAGTACAAAAAGTAAGAAAGATGCACAGGGAAACTGGATGGTAAAGAGTTTGAAATGGCCAGTGCAAAGAGGCTGTATAGACTGCATGAGTCAATAGGAGTATTAATATTGCAGATCTCAAAAATACATACAAATCAGTCTAATTAAGCAAGACATTTTGAGTAATGAAATCCATCTATATAAAAAGTCAAAATTGAACACTTTATTTTGATGGTCCCCATTAGACATTCTGTTTATTAACTTTGGTCACACTTTAGTTTGGAGACCAATTCAACTATTAACTACGACTTTTGTCTCAATAAACTCCTTATTAATACTTACTGTAGGTAGTTATTACGTTTCGATATGGGGTAAGATTATGGGATCTGAAATATGGTCCTGCAGAATCATGCCTTAATCTTGTTTTAGAAGTCCTAATAGAGGCAACCAATTGCATTCTACTCAGCAACTAGTTATAGTGAATGGTCCCTACCCAAAGTGTTAATGATCTTTGCAACTACCAGTCCTTTTTAGATTATCAAGTTTACATTCAGCGTTCTCCTAACCCTACCCCTAGCACTGACATGTAGTTGCAAAGTTACTTATGGTCAACTGAATTTCTAAAGGGGACCATCATAATAAAGTGTAACCAAACTTTTGTCAAATGTACAGTGCATGCTGGGACTCAACAACCAATTATTTCACATGAGAATGAAAGTTTTTCCTTGGCCTCCTCTTGTTTTTCTCTTGACACTTCTCTTGATGTAGTTAGACAAGCTTGGGAGATCCTGACACGATATCAAACCATAGTTAGAAACCCCAGATGCAGAAAATCTCTTGGGGAAATCTCTCACCAATACTGAGCGTTCTTGCTTTGCTGCATGGGAGATGGCTGAATCCGCCGCTCAACCCAAAAACGCTGTGAAATATTTGGTATCGAAAATGGATACAAACTGGCACCATCCCCACACTTTGCCCTTCTTCGATGACACCCCTCCTCCACGGGTTTCCACGGCCCTCTGGGAAACATCATTGTGAAATGGGAAGTCTGCCATTTCTTTCTCATTTTTTTTTTTTTACGCGATGAGAGACAGGATGAGAGATGGCAATGATGGTGACAGGTGCGAGAGAGAGCACAGGTGCCATTCCACGATACCGTAGCAAGAATTATGCCTACTCTCGCACAGCGAGACGTCCAGCCCGAACAGCTGCCGCAACCCTGCGCCGGGGAAAGCTAAGAGCTTTTAATTAGCCAGCCCCATTGCCATTAATTACCTCCTAGAGCCATTTGCCACGTCGAATCCTTGTGCAGATCTCCGAGACAGTGCTTCCTGTTGCCTTCGAGTACCCCACCTCACATCAATCTGCTGCTTTATGACTGTGGGATTTACAGCTGCAGTCGTTCTTTCACAGTAGGAGAGACACATGAAATTAGAAAGCAAAAGAAAATGAGGGAGAGAAAGACAAGGGATGGTGCGATGTAATGACGTGACATACCCGCCCTCCCCGAATGCCATCCTCCGAACTCTCCCGTGCACAAACTCGACGGCCTCGCGCTCTCTTCTCTTCATTGAGGAGAGGCTTTATGCAAGAGATTAGTTTTCCGAACGACTTGCGGTGCAGTCGGTCCCAGGCTTTTCTCGAGGAAACAGGGTAGGATTCATTGCCTCGGCTAATTTAATTTCTCCCCATTGTACAAGCTAGATGATGAGGTCATCAGTCAACACCGCAACCTCTGACAGTCACCACCGCTGCCAACAACGTGATAAAGACAAGTAATAACGCTTAAGTCCCTCAGATTTATCCTTCAGAGAGAGAATATTATAATCAGTGAGCATAACTCACAACTGAAATATTTATATCTGCTTCCTTGCACTTCTGAGAGTGTGGAGATACTTTTGAACCACTGAATCCATTCCTCATTTGCTGAGCAAAAGCACTTTCTCATGCCCAGCGCGTCAGGTACTATGCAAGTAATATGGAGCAATTATCATTTGTGTGCGCTGAGCAACTAACTGCCGTTATAAATCTACGATATTTATTTTTCATCCTACCTTAGGTCATTGACTTTGAGGGGACCGAAAAGCCGAGCTGTCGGGACGCAGGCTTCAGGGCCAACGTGTTCGACAACTTTAACAGCAAGGTGACATGGTGAGAGAATAAATTGGCAATGGTTCATTTTTAAAACTGACTTTTGTCAGCACATAAAAGGGATCCTGCGAGGTATTCGTTTCCTCTCCTGGAATGAGACCAAGCATGCAAGCTGGCGATAGAAAGAGAGAAGGTTGGTGACCTTTTATGGATTCCTGACCGACCCTGGAGAGCAAGCCAGTGTTGGATGTACAGTAGGCACCTCAATTCCAGCCAAAGGACAAAGAAATCTGGGATAGAGATGACTCATCATATCTAGTGAGAGAACAGACACAGATAGAGAAAATGAGAGAAGGTTTAGAGGGAGTTATATCTCATGAATTGCCTGATGCAAACTGAAGACATACTGGTTGGGCAGTAGTAACAACTAGTTTTTAACTTTTACATTTTTTATTTTTTATTTTTTAATTTGCACACACATAAATACGTAAATAAAATTGCCAATGCCAGTATTTTAGTTATCAAAAGTTTATGTTTTTCAGGAATGTTTAATTCAATGGCAAATTGAATGCATCATGCTGAATATTTTTTTTCAATTCTTTTTTTTCCTTCATAATTCTTTTATTTAAATTCCAATCAATGTAATAATTGCAAAAATGTATCAAATAATAGTAAAATTAGACAAAAATACATCCCACCTATAGAACACAATATGTATGATCCGTAGTTGCAGTCATGCTCATCTTTGAAATAACTACTAATAAATGTTTCATTTTCCACAGAAATACACCCAAACTAATATTCATCACTGCCAATTGTTTCATTAAGTTCTGGTTCTGCTTTGTGAGTGTCCTAGAATGAGCTGGTGAACTTTATCACATGAACATTTCTTGGTCGCTAGAAACATTCACAAAGTTTCCTTTCTTACCAACCTCTGCAAAAAATAAGCATGTTTATTGCAGCGCTCGCTGTATGGCTTGTATCTTAATGAGCTACATTTCTCTGGGAGATAACTTTGATGTAGCACTGCCATTTTCAAATGAGTTGTAATGAGTAACCCAGCTGGCTTCCAATTGCCACGCAAACATGCCACCACAACATTAATACATTTCTACATCTAAAGGAGTGGGCATAAATCACAGATCGTGGTGCATTCGAGGGGTGATTAGCATTGGCTAATGTCAAAATATTAACCATCCTTATCTCCTGAATGTGAATGTGAACGTGACCCCTCTCCAACAGTAATGCCGCTGTCTCCTTTACAGCTGCTTGCTAATTACTCACCTGAGCTCTACGTAATTGATTCCCCATCCCTTCGCTGTCAGAGGTCACAGAGTCACTTTTGTGCTTGTGGTTTGACTGTTGCTATCCATGACAAGAACTTAGTTTATTGACCAAAAAAAGAGAAAAGAATCACCAGATTTTTTTCGTCAACGCATGACTTGGCCCGAGTAATTAGAGTGTCAAGAGTCGAAATGTCAGAGAGAAAGATAGAAATTCAATTTACCTCCTGCTCTGTTTCTCTGGTGTGGAACTATCGCGGCTTCCCATGAGCAGCTCTGCTGAATTGCTGCTGTTTTATCTGTGCCGTCAGTAGGTGCTTCCTTTTAGCCAATAATAGATGTCTGCAACTGCTGTCAGCTGTGCATTAATGTTGAAGCTTGTTACCAGCCTTTAACAACAACATGGATCGTGTTTTTGTGTATCAAAAGATTCAATCAAAAGCCATGCCTGTATGAACATCTGAACGCACAACCAGTACAATGCACAAAATTGCTTCCTTTGAACTATTGTGACTCAGAAATCTCATAAAATAGCTTCAATCTCTGTTATATTGTTTAATTAAAATTATAATTTGCTGCTGGGTGAGCTTACCTGCCTTTAGTCCAAATAATTTAATCATCATAGTTATTATTCTCTTATTGTTCTTCTCTTAGCAGATGGTTTGTTATTTAAAGCAGCTTGCTCTACGTTTGTATTACAACTTACCGTGTGCCTAAATCAGCCTAAGGTTTCAAGTCAAGATCAAAACTGACCCTGTTTACTTTTTTAAAGACCTTGACACTCCAAGAATGATAGCTACATCTATAGTTAAATATAATTATCTTTTTTAATGAGAATAAGCAAGCACATCACAGCAATATGGCCTAACAAACACAAAGGAACAATATTGCTGGTCATTTTCAAAAGTGTTAGTTTGCTGATGACCATCCCAATGACGCAATCAGAATCCACCCTACTTACGGAGCTGAGGCATTTAAGTGCAGATACACAATGACAGCTGTTCAATATAATACAAATACAATAATACATTTCAAAGAAGGGAAGTGACAAACAGTGACCTGTACCCAAGTTATTTGTGTCTCATACTCCCTCTTGCCAATGTCCTCTGCCTTCCCCCCCTCCATAGTGCACCGCACACAGCAATGGTATTGAACCCACAAACGTTAACCACTCGGGTGTGGATGCTAATATAGTTATCTGTATACATTAGTTATCATTAAATGTATTGTTCTTTGTGTGAACAGGCATTTAAAGAGATAATTCACCCACAAAATTACATTTGGTTTACTCACCTCATAGGCAATTCGTTGAACCGATTAAACTCAAAATAACTGATTCTTTCATGAATCAGATATTGCTGCATCTCTTATATACTTTCATGAATGCATAAAAACATGTTGTTAATACAGTTGTCTGAGAAATCGGAAAGATAAATCATTATTAATTTCCAGTGAACTGTTAATGGCTGTAATTGGATCAATGATTTCAATTTGAGTTGAATCTGAGAATCATAGTAGTCCGATTCATGAATGAATCATCATTCATTTTTGTGAACTGGAGTAGTCAATTCATAGAACACATTCAACTCATATGACTAGTTCTTTCATGAATCAGACATTGGTACTTTTCTTACGTAAGCAAATAAGGATGTCAATATTTTTTGTGAATAATTAGTTACATTTTAGCCTCACAATCCAATTCTGAAAGAATTGGAGGCTGTTTTGGTGATCTGGATTAGATCTGGATTACAGATTCAACTCAAAAGAATGATTCTTTCATGAATCAGATATACTCTCATCAGAGCATAAACACAGCAAATGTGGATTTTTTGTGAATAATGAGTTAAATTTATGTCTCACACAAAGCAATTGGTTGGCTTCACAAAACTTTGAATATAGTGCATGTGGATCACTTTTTGATACTTATAGCTTATGCTCTTTTTTTGTTGTTCTTTTCATTTTTGAACTTTGACAGCCATAGTGGCCACATTTCAACTTCACTTTAAAAAGATAACCAGGATTGTCTTCAAAAATTCACCTTTTGTGTTATGATTATAGACATCTGACTTTTGATTTCCTATATTCTCTGATGACTCAGAGATGCGTCAGCTCTCACCTCCACCCGTCAGTTATGGACGAGCGCCACACATACACTCCAATACCCACCCGCCCTCCACGCATCTGCCTTTCACAAATCAAACCCAGAGAGGTGTCTTCAATAAATTCTGTGTGGGGAACACCTGCTGATTTCCAAAATGGATAATTATAGAAAAAATGACTGAGCAGCAGTGGGCTGGGAGATGCCGTTGTTTCTAATGGTACCTATTAAATAACAGAGCACATAAGCTCCTCACTTTTTTTATGTGCGCATCAGGACGGCACCGCTGCTGGTCTGTTTTTTGGACCGTGGCAATTCTGTGCAGAGGAATTGGCTATGCTACAGTTGTTCCACCATAATAGAAGTCAGTACGCCTGACGAATATGCGGCCTTGGCTCCCCTAAACTAGCAATCATATCAAGGGGAGGAGAAAAGATATATTCTCTGCTGTTGCCTTGACCGGGTGCCTTGTTTTCATTATGGGCGACGCAGGCAGGGCTTAGGGGAATTAGCAGGCATGCCACAATGGGGTGTATTTGTTCTTTTCTTGTTTAAAGTAGGCTGTTGTATTGTTTTCCTTCCCTCTTGGGTTTTAACGGCAGAGTTTTATCCGTGCAGCCGTAGTGAGCTGCAGAGAAAGATTGGACCCAGAATCACACTTTGTCAGAACACGGCCCACAGGCATTGCTCAGCAATGTTAATACGGCTGTCTGAGAAGTTTGTAGAAAAGTCGTTACTTATTAATTGATTCATCAGAAGGTAAAGGCTTGTGGCAGATGAGGAGACTGTAGAAGAGGATACATTTCCCCTGTGTGGTGGATAAAGAGCGGTGAGTGAGTGTGTGCGCACATCGGACGAAGGCTGTCGTACAGGTAATGCTATTGTCAATTCCAAGCATGGATGGCATTCTCAGCTCCATCTAAATGAGTTGTGAAGGTAAAGGTCTGTCTGCAATACTGAGACCTGCTCCATTCTGTGGGCGAAAACGTGAACTGAGTGGATCTGTGATGGTTAGAGTCAAAATAGACAAATTTGGATGCTTAAAAAAGGCCCCTCCCTTCCCACCATTATGCATTTGACTGTGTGCATGCACAGAAGAAGCTGCGTTCTGCTCATACAAAACGTTTAAAAAGCTTTAAAAAAATTGAATTGCACTGTTCTCAGCAGGAATGGGGAAAGATGAGATAAGCGAAGAAGCTTTTACTACAAGCATCCCGATTTTATTACACTTATTTAAGTGGCCTATAAAATTAATGGCTCCAGTCTTTAAAAGGTGCCGTTTATGAATACATTGCAATTCAACACCATATACATTTAAGTACACATGTTCACATGAGACTACACTGCATATACAAATAAACAAACAAAACAAACATATTAATATACCTATAATTTTCTATCTGTAATTTGTTATTTTTAAGATGGTTTCGCAGCTCCAAGGCTGGAATACTCTTAAATGTTAAAACTATTAAACCAGACCCAATCTGAGTAGCTAATTTGAATGTTTTCACACAGCGTCAATCAGGTTCGCCCTGTTCACCATATCACCTTCAATACCTATAGGGTCTGAATCAGTCTATCGTGGACCCCAGACGCAGACAGGCTCCCTTTACGTTGGCTTTAAGACTGTGGACTTCACAAAAAAAAAAAAAACAAAAACACCACCACCCCGAACACACACACAGCACACCACACCCACACACCCACACACACATTACACACCACACACCACACACACACCCCACACACACACACACACCCACACACCACAGGTACCCTCCCCTAACCTACCCCTTACAGGAAACTTTGTGCCATTTCAGATTTCCAATACACTCCGTTCTGTGTGATTTTATAGCGTTTTGAAAAGTGTGGACATTGGGGTAATGTCCCTAAAAGTCACCTTCTCCTTGTATACCTATGTCATACCTTTGCCATTATACAAATTGATGTCCTCATTTGTCACAAAAACGCGCACGAAAAAAAAAAAGAAGAAAAAAAACAAAAAAAAAAAAAGACTCGCACACACACAACACACCACACACACCTTTTTACAAAAATAAATAAAAAAACAGCATCCTGTTCCATGCCACTCAGGTCTTTTTGAGACCCAAAACACTGACTCATTTTGAGAAAGGTTGTGTTCATTGAGAAAGCTCACCTAATCAGTGAAATGCTCTTTCACAGTCTGGCTGCATGTTCATGCTACAATCAGCATTTGAAGGCAGATCACTTTACTAAGAAGGGACTTATGAGTGCATGAAAGTGAACAAGTTTGATTTGTTCACTTTTAAGACCCGTTTAAAAAGAGTCACTCACAACCAAAACAACAAATGTTCTATTTGGGGGGAAAACTTAGCTTGTCTAAATGTTATCCTAAGAAGAATAACATGAATCACTGAATGGATTACAGTGAAAAACTGACTGTGGTTGTGAATTCATTAACTTCTCATGCAATCGGTGAAATTTACAATTTAAACTTTACTTTTGGACTGACTTACTAGAAAGGACTAAAACTTTAAGGGCCAGTGTTGTTGTTAACTAAAACTATCATATTGTTAAATTAAATTAAAATAAAACTTTAATAAAATATACAAGTTTTGTTTATTATATAAGTATATAAAACACATACTCTAGCAAGTCTCTGTCCCATATATGTACAATATTGTCACAATACAAACTGGAATATTATTTTACATACACAAAAATTATTTGAATTTACAACAGTTAGGTGAAACCAACTTACAGAACTACTGCTGTGTAATCGGATTTTTAACTCCTTGTGAAAATGTCCCACATACTGTACTAGTTTTGCATGAGGACACTGTACTGTCAATAGGATATCTTATGGAAGTCCTTTCCATTGGTCTCTATTACGGTAATCTTTACGGTCCATTCATCTTTCACTAGAAGTCCACAGTCTTAAAGCCAACGTAAAGGGAGCCTGTCTGCGTCTGGGGGGGGGGGGGCCGATAGACTTTTTTAGCCCGCTTAGGAGACTGGGCAGGTGAAACAGGCAAGAACCCTGATTGACGGCTGTGTGAAAGATGACCCGGCCGTCCTACACAACGCCCATAGTAGCTCCCAAGCAGCACCCTCCGACTGAACGCACGACGGATTCTCCTCCCGCTAATTCCTCTCACTTCCCTTTCTTCAACCATCCGCCGTAATTCCCACAGTCCCGCTCTCAGTCTCTCCCACCTTCAGCTGCCTTCATTTTTACTATTAAAGTATAATTTATCACCGGAGAGCCAGACTCCGTGGCAGTATATAGGTCGGGAGAGTTTCAGCTGCAGACTCGGAGGTGATATGTCCCAAAGGAAGATTCCAGTGACACCCCGGCTCTACTTTTCCTTCCCCGCTCTTCATTACGAGCGATTGTACACTGGCTTAGCGCCGCGGCTTATGGGGCAGACTGCACTAAGGAAGATAAAAAAATAGGGAGCCTGAATGGCGGCTCTGTTGCTGTGGATTGTCCTGCTTGTCACTCTGATAATGCACAGTCTTCTGTGAACTGTTGTTTCATTACAATTATTGTTGTGTAATTAGTAAAAAAGGTACGATCTCTCTCCACTTATAGTCGGATAGCACCAGGAAAAATCGAGTGAGAGGGAATTCCATTTTTAGTGTTGTGCAAAAGTAACCGGAGTCGGTACCAGTCTGTACATAATTATTTACCGCTACAATTTTAGCTCTGTTTGTGCGGATTTCTCAAACGTGAGCGTGAAACGATGATCATTGTAGCCAATATCAGACTATCTTTGCGCACTGTGAACACAATTGCCATTCAGATGTGTTTAGAAGCCTCTCAAAATGCTTGCGGGAATGCTGGTATCAATCACAGTTTTACATTTCAGTACCGACTGATACCGACATCAGTAGTTTTGACAACACTAGCAGACTTGCTTGTAAAGCAGAAAAGGTACTGGTTGTTCTTACTTTGTATAACCCAGAGCTCCCACCTCAGCAGCACTATGTATTAGTAATCAAAGGAAGTTAAGTCAGCGCGCTCCATGAACACTGCTGCGCGTCTGCTATTATTTATGCTCTAATCAGAGTGATTGACAGGTCTGTGATGCATCTAACAGGCAGCGCTGTTCAAACGCTCTAAACTGAGGAAGCCCGTTCACACCAAGAATGAGAACTATATTAGAGTCCACACCAATGGATGATAACATTCTGTTCATTATAAGTGGGCGCTGCAGTTAAGACAACTCTTGCCTTAAATGCTTGAGCTCATTAAAGCAGGGTGGGTAACTATAAGTTAACAATAACTAACAAGCAGGAGAACTAGTGCGTAAGTTAACTGTAGCTCCAACTATATTGTTCCTCTGCTGTTATTTCTATAGATATTGTGTGGACTTCCCTATTCTCAAATAATTAGAACGATTATTACAATTTTACAGTCATAGTTATTATTATACTTACCATGGTGTGAGAGGAGAACTAGTGTGTAATTTAACTATAGCTCCAATGATATTGTTCCTCTGTGTCGTGGACTTTCCTACTCTCATACAGTGTTAATTTTGACAGGCATTTTTGATTTAGTCTTAGTCTTTATCTTGAGACGAAAATGCTTAATAGTCTTAGTCACATTTTAGTCATTTGAGTCTTTCATAGTTTTAGTCGATGAAAAGTCATTGCATTTTTGTCAACTTTAGTCATTACTTTTAGTCAAACTGCAGTTACCAACATTTATTTTGGTAGCTATTTTATATGTAGTCTTCAAACAAAAAGAGTCATTAATTCTTCTCTCATTGGACCAAATCAATTAAGCTTATGATAAATTTGAATCAAGGATTGAATTTGGAAAATGATGACAATTTTCATTTTTCAGATGCAGTAGATTTACTTAAAATATTTATTTAACATATTTTGTTGGTTAACATTAATGGATAGGTACTTAATTAGGAATGCTGTCCCTTTAAGACGGAAGGTATGCATGTAATACTGACACACGGTCAGTTTTCACCCACCTGTTTATGTTCACTTAATCCATAACCGACTGCATTTACGTGAGATACTCTACACGATAGACATTTGGACTGCTGTGTGTGTATTTGAACACTGAGAACTGATCGCGCGCTGTATAGAAGAAGAACTGAAGAAGTGGAGAGAGCACTTCTATCAGCGCGATTCCGCCTATCCCGCCTTCACTAACTTTAAGGGTGCTTTCACACCTGTCAATCTATTGCTTTGTTCCGAAACAGGGATTAAAATTATTACAATGTTGCTTTTTATTCTTGGTGCGGTTCGCTTTCACACGGCAAAGTTTCTAAACAGACCAAATTTGTTAATACAAGTCAAGCGAGTAAACTGTTCTCTCATTGGTCAAAGTTCCATAGTTTATTTTCCGGGATTCCACTTAGCTGTCAAAGCTGCCATTCATCAGGATGGAACGACAACAGCTTCCCGGGCTTATTGTTTTTTTTTGTTTGTTTGTTTTTTGTAGCTGTCCTTATATTAATTTATAATTTTGAGCAGGAGTCCAGGATTCATCGGGAAAACATTTTTAAAATTCACCTACTAGGAAGAAGAGAGACGGCATTATAAAATGAAAAAATGCGCTTTTTTATTTTGAATGGCGAAGACGTGCTCACCCACAGACATTCAGAGGTTAATTTTTGAAGTATTAGCAAAGCAACAAAGCTAATGCTTTTCACGGAAGTTACGTAATTACCCATTATACATTGTGATATAGCCTGGTTCGTTAGATTGGATAGCTTTCTCACTACAACCGAACCACTCCAGAGTTCGATTTCAATCGAGCCGAGACCACCTTGTCCAAGCGATCTCGGACCGATTGTTTTGGCACGGATCCGAACGCGATTGCCGTGTTCACATATGACCAAACGAACCGAACTAAGGGGGGAAAAGCGCCAGGTTCCAAAACAACGGGCCAGGTGTGAAAGCACCCTAAGTTAATCGACAACGAATTGTGACTCCCGGGAAAAACGGGACGTCTGGTCACCCCTTCGGGTGCTGAGGCCATTGTTTCAGATCGCTAGTTTGCATTTTGGTAGCCTATCCATCCACTGTGGCTGCCATACTGAGACTATGCAAATGCCCCTTATCCGATTGCAATCCAATGACAGGGACTCACATTTTGAAGGACACGACAGTAGCCTATAGGATGTATTTTGAATATCCGGTAGTCCTCAAATGACATTATAGTCCCGTCTCGTCTTGTTAACGAAGACGTGGCATAAATTTCGTCATAGTTTTTATCATCAGATATTAGTTTTAGCTAGTCAACGTCTTGTCTTAGTCACAGAAAAAATGTTCGTTAACGAATATTTTTCGTTATCATCTTTGTTGATGAAATGAACACTGCTCTCATAGAAATAGAACGATTATTAAAACTGTATAGTTATCTTCCTTGGTGTGAACGGGTCTTATTAATGCACTTAATCAGCGGGATTACAGCAATACTAACGAACAATATGAGGAGCACTAATGTTTAAGTTAGCAAAAGCTCTTAAGCAATAAATCCCTCAGAGTGGAGATTCTTCTAATTTGGGCTCTGATCATTTGTTTTTGGGTTTTAGAGCTCAAAACAAACTAATTCCCTTGGAATGGAAAGGGAAAAAAAAAAAAAAAAAAAAAAAACACATTGCACCGTGATATTGGATTAGGACGAGTACGAGAGCAACAGATTGTGTGTCCAGTGTTTGTTCAATAAAAGTGGAAGCGTGCTTGTTTGCTCTGGGAGAGTTAAGCCTGGACACGCACGCTGTTACCCGTATAGCCGAACAAACAAGGGATTGTGCACCGAGCCATTCAATAATTGCAAATGCCTGCATTTGACGGCTAAAGCATCCACATGGCCATGGCTGTAATCTCACCAAATCACAGCGGCCGTGCTGCCCGCCATCATAGAGTCATATATTACTACTTTCCTTGACAAATCCATACCTAGAGTGGGATTTATTTGTGGCATCTGCGCTGTGCTTTGGCAGTTATAAGCAAATTCCGCTCTCCCGGGCATCCTCCCAATGGCTTTGATTAAATGGTTTTATATCGTGTTTGTTGGTGCTGAAGCGCAAGGTACATGCTAAGATGAAATTCTACACAAGCTCTTTTTCTCCCACCTGTTGTATTAATGTGCCATGTAATAGACAAATAAACCCACAGAGAAGGGTACTGGATGATGTGAAATGCACTTTCAAAGATGCCCAGGCTGGACGGATGGTTCAATGAGAAGACAACCTCGAGCCTGGAGACCGTACCGACGTCAAGCGATGCAAACACTCTGACAAAACCATCCTGGCACAAATTATTGCATTTACTGCAACATTTTACGTAAGTAGTTTAACAATGATGGCACTCCTATGTAAACTTTGATGCAAAAATGCAATGCAATGTAACAATTTAAGTTACTGTATAAATTGATAGTAAAACAAACCGCTAATGTGATAATTTACATGAGATAATTTTTTTTACAAGTCAAATAGTTCTTTCATATGACAATTAATACAAGAATAGTACACAATTTACAGAGAAATCTGTTCTGCTTATGAATAAGGCAAACACTTTAATTCATATATTGTAAATTCTATTCGGTGCAACAACAATTCTTTTGAACTTAAAGGGATAGTTCACCCAAAAATTAAAAATGTTGTCATTATTTACTCACCCTCAAGTTGTTCCAAACCTTTATAATTTATTTATTCTGTTGAGCACAAGATATATTTTTTGAACAATGTGGGTAACCAAAGATGATAGCCATTGACTTCCATTGTACGGAGAAAAACATTAAAAAAAAATACTGTGGAAGTCAGTGGCTAATAAATTATCTTGTGTGTATGTGTGTGTTCAAAAGAAGAAAGAACATGATACAGTTTTGGAACAACATGATGGTGATGATAACAGAAAATGACAGAATTTTCATTTTTGGGTGAACTATCCCTTCAATAATGGTTTTAGAAAGCATTTTGCTTTGTTAAACGTACAAAACACAAACTACAACTTAAAAAACTCAAACCATGAATAATCTTGCTTTGTTGTAACATGTTAACATATTCAGTTGCTTTTTAAGGAAAGAAAACTAGATGGAGAAAACTGGTGGAGCTGTAGGTATAGAATTCATAATGTGATGTCATAAAGGTTTGTCAAAATGTAGGGTTACTAAGTGATCAGACCTAGTTGACTAATGATAAAAAGCACAGAAAATGTACATGGAATTAGAAACAGAGGCATATCTGTGTACCCTTTGACTTTTGAAAATATGCAACCAAGCAAAAACACCCTAGCAACCGCATAGCAACATTCTAAAAACTATTCTGAGAACAGTACGGCAACTGCATAGCAACGCCCAGGCAACCCCAACAAGCATCACGACAGTGATTTCTGCACAATCAAGCACCACTCACATTTCCTTCAGAAAATATACAAATATGCTTTGCTTTAATAATGTGTGAGGTTGGCTTTCTTTTTTCTTGATTTTCCTTGGCTGACAGAAATGCAGACTGGCGCAGTCGGTCCTTCTTATCTCCCTGTTTCATTCTGACGTGAACCACACACTGATAAAATGTGATCTCATTAAATAACAAACAGCCAGGAAAAACAAAACGGAAGGAAAAAGCACAACAAAGGTAGCGAGGAGTAGCTGCCTAGAAAGTTACACTAGGAGATTCAAAAAACGGTAACAAGTAAAGTTTTTTTAATGTCAGATATTCCCAGCTACTAATTGAGAAGCAATGAGAAAATAAACAATGCTGATGACAAACAATTTCTTTAAGTTTATTTTTCTTTAAATGCAAGTTAATTTATGCTTTTTGCCGTTATTCAACGACTTGGAGGATTAATTAGCACAGAACGGTTGATAGCTCGTTGCATTCTCTGTCAGTGTACGCCATCTGTAGCGGCACGCTGATTAATGAACAGGTGCGTTCAGATGTGCTTTCATCAAGCTTGCTGAAACAGGCGACTCACACCTCCTAATCTGCTGTTGGCTGCGGTACAGAAGTCCCATTTGCTCCTCACCCCATCACAAAACACTAAATTGTCTTTTCTTTGCACATTTACAATGGACAAAATAAAGCCGCGCTAAGTGCTAAATGCAATTTACCGATGATCAGAGATACAGTGATTCATTATACAATTCAAAGGTTAAAGAGCAGGTTGGCATTCAAATCAAATACACGCTGGGCTTCAATCAACACAACCTGAACCGATTTCTGTGTAAATCACTCGGAAAACTATATGCCCGTAAACTGGATTATGAATGAATTTATGAACTGAAATGTATTTATCTTGCTTTGTCCATGAAATACATTACATTTGGTTCAACACATCAATTTACATAAGAATGGATTTACAAATAATGTATGCAGAAATTCATTCTTCTCGTTTTGTAATCAAGGCCCACTCTTATGTAAACATCATATTCAAAATCAAAAAGGTTTCTGTATAAATTGCAAGTGGAGGAGATCAATTATGCAAGAATGTTCTCTCTCTCTCTTTCAGAAATAGTTTACAGAGTTAGTTCTGCTTGTGTTTTAGATCAGTTCTCACATGTATTGTCACCTTTAGTTTGAGTTTCTATGCAAATAATTCATAAAACCATGACACAAATTGTCAAATTCAATAAAATGCAACAATTTACATAGGAATTACCTTACAAACGATGGCCCATTCTTATGTAAACTGTAATAATGTAACAATTTAAGCAAGTTTCTGTAATAATGTTTAGTAAAACAATACTCTTGTGTGATGATTTACATAAGAACATGTTCATGAACAGTTTTACGTGTGTTTTAGGGAGGAAATAATTTCAGTGTGACTATAACCATTACTTTCTGTTTGTACAATCATTCTTACAAAAATGGTTGCATTCAATTTAATGTAACATTTTACATAGTAGCCTAATAATGACCGTTTAGAGACATTTCTGCATACTTTTTTCTGCCTGTGATAATTTACATAAGAATAGTACAAATGATTTATAAAAAAAATCCCTTCTGCTCATAAATTAGTCTATTCAATTAAGTGTGACATTTTTTGCACATGACAGTTTACATAAGAACGGTTTTGTTTGTGTCAAAGTAGATTATTTGACATACCATTCACTAAAGCCAGATGTTAGGTGAGAGAAAATAAGTTCTGAAGATGAGGTATATGTGTGCACATCTGGAAACAGATGACGTGTTCTTAAAATTAAGTGTGGCTAGCTGCAGTCCATTAATAGCATGCTAAAACAGAGGATTTTTAATTGATCCAGCGCAGGTGTTTGTTCAGGCAGCTCTATGGTGTAGGTTAGAGTATCTAGTATCTAATTAGCTCTGGGATTTCATGTCTTCCTGTTCAGTTCATATTATATGCACACATTAACATGCTATCTCTCTCTTTCTGTTTTGCTTGCATTGTGTAGTTGTTTATGAGTTTGTGCACATATATTTTGCAGCGTGAATGTTTTATATAGAATGTTTTGCAGTATAATACATCGCATATGCAATTACATCTTGTACCTTTGGGAGCTGGAGCAGAGAGCTGAGAGAGAGAGAGAGAGAGAGAGAGATAACAAATAACAAGTAGTAAGCAGAAAAATAAGAGCAACGTGAAGACTCTAGAGCTTACTGTGGTTGAACCCGAAAGCTGACAACTTACTGACAGGAGGCAGTCATCAGAGTCAAGTCAGGTGAACAGGTGCTTGGAAGAAGAACCAACTCCATTTCAACCTTCACTGGCTGCTGCTGGTCAACACAGAGTCATGTTCCAGCCTCTAGGTGCTCCATATTTCCTAACAAATGACAACGTCAAAAATGAACACAGTGAACCACACTTTCATAAAAAACGTCAACTACATGTTGAGGGTAGATTTTAACTGAATGGTTGAACTGTGCTCTTACAAGATAATTTTTCAGTTATATCAAGTTGCCACATTTATTAAAGTTAATAATGATCAAATCAACAATGATGATTGCATTTTGTTGCATAGTTATTTTTCAGTTTACACTTAATAAATGTAAGATATGTATGTTCATCCAGTTCTCCTACTTCAGCTCTTCCTTTTGATGTCATCTCAGTTTCTTAGCTTCCACTACTACCCACATGCTAATTAAAAGCAGAACCTTGCTGTCTAGCGTGAAGATGCCGCAACGTCTAAATATGATGTTAAACTTTGATCAAATATGATAAAATAAAACTTTTAGATCTTACAAAAAATAAACAAATAAGCACATAAACGAGTACAATGCCAAACCTAAATGTTACACTTCATTTTGAAAGACAACCTCTACTGAAATATCATTTAACTTAAAAGAAACACACTAGCTAACAATGTGTCAGCAAATGTCTCAGATAGTGAAATACCTTTGCAAAACAGCTCTGGGGTCTGTTAGACAACCATTATCAACTTTTTTACATTCACCCAAGACAAATCAGCACGGACTGCATGCCTCTTGATAGGCCATGAATTAGCATGCAACTCTCTTCCGCCGGTTTATGACATGGAGCATATTAAACATTTACCTTTAATTGTGTATTCTCAGATTGTGGGGCATTTGCATAGTGGCTGTTTGGTCAGAGAAAAACTGACTTGCTGTAAGTGCAAAGGTGCTGCTCTCTCCTCCTAATGAGAACAGGCTCACATCTGCAGGGACCCCAGAAACCCACAGCCGCCACCCGCCATATTCAGCACAAACAGATTTAGCCTGCGGCATCTGATTCACTCTTTTACTGCGCTGTATAAAACAGAGGCTTTTATTGTTTTGAGTGTTCTCAAACATTTTCAGCTTAGCTCAGAGCTGCACCCCAAGGACCTGCTTCTTTTGCTGGTAAACCCACATGTAAATCTCTCAGGATATTTTGATTCTTTTATTTTTTTCAGTGGGTAGGGGTGAGTTATTGATAAGGAACTACTGATGCATGGATCCAGACAACCGCATAATAAAAATGTCCATTCCAACATACAGAAGATATTTGGATCCTTAAGCACAGTTAAAACGCATGAAAATCTAAATGAGAAATTGAGACCTAAGAAATTAAGTATCTGTATACTTTCTAGTGGTCAAATATTAATTGTTAATGTGATGAACTTCACCTGTAAACATGAGGGGAACTAACTTCATATATCCGATAAAATCACCTTAAGACTAGTAGGTTAAAAGTATTTAAAAAAGGCATTTGTTTTCAGCCTCTTGGCATTTTCTGTAGAATGCGATGATGAAATTCAGACATTCTGAAGTGTGTCGTAAAGGAATACGTCATTTTATGTTGTTCCAAACCTGTATGACTTTCTTTCTTCTGCTTAACACGAAGGAAGATACAGTATTTTGATGCTGGTAACCAAACTGTTTTGGTTACCACTGCCTTCCAATATATGGACATTATATGGAGGGGGAAAAGATAAACACTGAGACATATTTGCACAGGAAAAAAAGTTGTACAGATTTGGAACAAGATGTATGGAAGCCCAGTTCTCCCACAGAATAATAATAAAACAAAATCCTCAGATTTGCTCAATATAAAACTTGTGAGATGTAAACTTCTCACATTTTGTTCTTGCAATTGCGAGTTAATATCTTGAAATTCTCAATTTTCCCCTTCCAGTTCTGAGTCTGAATTGAGAGATAAACTCAGAATTGAAAGAAAAAAGTCAGAAATTTGAGATAAAATATTGCATTTACCTTAAAGGAGTTATATGATGCTGCTAAAAAGAACAGTATTTGGTGTAATGAAATGTGTTTATGTGGTTTAAGGTTAAAAAAACACATTATTTTCCACATACTGTACATTATTGTTTCTCCTCTATGCCCCGCCTTTCGAAACCGTCGATTTATTACAAAGCTCATCGTTCGAAAAAGCGCGGTGTGCATGTGATTTGACAGCTATCCCAGTGCAATTGTTGATTGGCGAATACCTCAACCATGAACGAAATATTGTGATGTATGCCCCTTCAGTCCGAGCGATGATTCAAAAACATGAACCCATTATAAACAGCATTTCTTGAATCCAGTGTGGACATAATTATGGAATTATAATGACTTTATGTCTTATTTACGCATTGTGCCGTTTGCAGCGTGGCGCGTAACTAAAACCATGTCTGCATTTGGATCGGAGAAATGACAAACAAACATCCCTACTCTAGCACTCTGCCCACAAACTCGCTTTCTAAAATATAAAAACCGTAAAAATGTACTTGTCTGTGAGTCAGAACAGCCGGCATTGTAGTCTACTCTCCCAGGATTAGTAAACAGTCCTCCATAAAATGTGCTGGACACTTCTGAATATTTGGGTTGAACTGTTCTGAACAGTGTTGTAAATACAACTTAAACCACTGATTTCTAGTCGTGTCCATTTTTTGGAAGGCCAAACAAAGTAGTTACACTTTCACAACGAACCGCCCACACAGGGCCTCCGTGGTCAGAGGCGGGTGGGTTTGAGAATGGCGCGGCCGGCGATTTCGACGAAGGGGCGTCCGGAAGGACATGTGACGACCCTGGGCTGGACTCCGCTTTGTTCACGGTGAAAGCCGATCCAGCGATCGTCAGCGCGAAGTTGATGTATTTCCTCATCGACAAGCACAGATCAGCTCCAGGCATGACGAAGTAGATATCGTCTTCTTTTGGAAGACCAGACAAAGTAGTTTCGCTTTTACAATGAAGCACACATCGTCTTTACGACATGGCAGCGCAAACTACAAAACTACAGCGAGAATAAAAGTTGTTCTTTTGCGTGAACATTTGGGCGGTGTTATGCAAATCTTCCCACATAGTGACAAAGACATGTGGGGGTGTGTTAGAACGAACCTTTTTAGCTAGGTGTGGCTGACTCTTAACTTTTAAAAAGAACATCTCTTTGGATTTGAGACTTTAGTCTTTGCAACTTTACAGATCTTCTTTATGCACCAAGAGCTTGTAACACTCTAAAGAGAAAGGACAAATTGAAATTGCAAATTGCAATTGCACCCCTTTAATTAATTAATTAATTCATTCATTCATTCTTTCTTTCTTTTTTGGAAATGGGCTTCCATATGAGGGTTAATAAATGATGACAGAATTTTCAATTTTGGTGAACTATCTCTTTATAAGTCTCTAAAAGTATCATCGTACAGTTCTGCTCATATGTTTACACACCCTGAATATACATCATGGGGATCATGAAAATTGCATGCTATTTTTTTTTATTTAGTGCTGTCCTGAATAAGGCACTTATGAACAACTATCACAAAACATAAGAACAGTTGTGGCTCATCCAGGTAACAACTCACAGCATTAAGATTTAAGGGCATGTCAACTTTTGAATGAACCTTTTGAACTTTATATACGCTGGGACAGAAATTCATGCACACAGAATCATACATCTTTGGGTTAAAGCCAAGGGCCAGTTTAAATAACACATACATTTCAATAAATCCAAGAAGTAACAGAATATTGGATGAATTTGCTAACCAGTCCTTTAGGTTAGAGTTCATTTTTGTGTGTAGAGAGCTAAAAATTATTCCTGCGGGTTCTCCCAAAGCAGCGGAGAAGTCATTGGATATTTTGTCTGCATTACTTGAAGTAATGATGATACCCTCTGAAAAAGAAGAGAGGTCAATCTTGGTTGAAAAATGGAAATCATATCAACAGCTTCATATGGATATGGCATCAGGATGAATGAGAGTACACCCTCTAGCATATGTGAGTCTAGAGCATTCTGGATCCAGCATAAAGAAATTTCATATTTACACCATTATTAAGCAGGAGAAAAAAAAATGATACATGTATGTTGTGGGCAAGAGGGGCATGTTGTCACACTATGTAGGTTAAGTTATAGCATATTATAGATTATTTAATGGCTTTTCAGCAAAAATAAACCGTTAAACAATTATGAAGCACAAAACAATTATGTAAAAGATGACATAACAATCAATCTGTCGTTTCCAGCAGCAAAAAGTCTAATAATGAAATTAATGCAAAACAACATTTAAAATATGTGAAACATTTCCCCATTCTATAATAAATGCGTTGACATTTATGAAAAATATCCTTGTCCTGAAAACCACTGTTTGCATCCAAAATCACATTTTAAATAAGCAATTACTTTGCGATTGTTAAGAAAATGTATGTTCTGTGTAGTATGTATGCAATCAGGACAGACTACAGACCTACCAGAATCATCTTTGTCGCTTCATTGCCATTCACAAATTCTCTCCTGTGGCATCAAGGGACAGTAAAAGTGTTCAATGGATGAGCATTTCAGAAAATAGTAGTTATTCTGGGTACCTTTTACTGATTTGCAGCAGTAAGTTCCCTCTGTTTATTCTCTGTTATGCAGAGAAGGACAAAGACAAAATTGATGTCACAGTTGATGATGCTAAAGAAAGGATACTTGGTGACATAAATGTGCTGTGGACAGCAAAATAATCTGTCGCTCAGGGGCATCAAGAAAAAAAAAGTTTGTTTTGAAAAAAATAAGTTTTGTTTTGAAAAAGCAGAAGTGATTTTGAGACAGGATGATGTACCATGGCCTCAGGTGTTCAGAGAGAATAACTGAATGTGTGTCAGAGGGGAAAAAAACTGGGAAGGAAAGCCAGTTTAGGAACTAAACATGGAGAGAGAGAAAAAATATACTTCACTGAGAAAGGGGTGCTGGTGTCACAGGAGCTCATTTCTGCTGAATGCAAGAGATGCTGTTGAAATGAACGCACATACAAATCACAGTCCAAATATATCTGTAAATCAAAAGAAAGTAATACAAGAAGGAATCATAAATTGCAGATGTTTTTTTGTAATAGTGCATTATTGTTAGGCCGTTATTTGCCAAAAACTGTCATTCTGCTACAGCTATCAAATCTCATTCTGTATTACGCATATGCAAACAGGTGCATTGCATTTTGTTACAAGACACACATGAAACCCATATGGAGATTTCAGCTTTGGTGGAGGGGGAGATTATTAGTAAATGGAGAATTAAATTAAGGTTTGAATATGAATACAGAGAACATATCATATGGCCTACTTTTACGGTACTTCTATTTTTTTTTTGCCCTTTTGGAGTTTGAAAGATGTGAATGCTTAACCTAAAAAAAAAACAAGAAAAAGTTTAGGGCAGCTGTGGCACAAACCTTACATTGAGTTGTGGTGGTCTAATACATTTGTTAAGCACTGAACATACTACAATTCAAATGGTTGAGTCAATACATTTTATTTATTTATTTTTAAATAATGCATATTGTATTCCGCAAGAGCATCAACGTGACCAAAAGTGACAGTTACAGTATATTTTGTTACAAAAGATTCCTATTTTAAGTGGTCATATGATGTGATTTCAAGTTTTCCTTTCTCTTTGGAGTGCTACAAGCTCTTGGTGCATAAATAAGATCCCTAAAGTTGCAAAGACTAAAGTTCCAAACCCAAAGAGATATTCTTTATAAAAAATTACGGATGGTCCACACACTCCTATGAGCCTCGTTTAAACCGGCCTCACCATGTCTACGTCACGAGTGGTTGCTGGGGAAGATTTGCAAACACCGCCCAACTGTTACGCAAAGAAAGACGGCGTAAATTATTGTGGTGCTTTGCCATGCCGCCGCATGTTTGTCAGACGCGGTGTTGTTTTTGTGGAAAGTGAACATACTTTGGCCTTACAAAAGAGGACACAATGAAAAATCAGTGGGTAAGTTGTATTTACAACACTGTGCCAGAACAGTTCAAACCAAAAAAAAAAAATTTTTAATTTTCAGATGGTTGTGTGCAGGCATTTCGGGGACTGTTTCTGGTAGAGTCGACTGACAATATCCTTGGGGGCCTGGGGGTTTTCTGACTCACAGACTGTAAGTACATTTTCAATTAAAGGATTTGCCACTGATGATTCCAACGCGAGTTTTTTGAGCAGTGTAGAGTAAGGCTTGTTGTTTACTTTCTTGATCAACATGCCGACATGGTGTAATGTTTCCACGGCGCCGAGCAAACACAAATTTGTACAAACAGCAGTATAAGTCAGTTTATACGTAATGATGCCCCATGGATGCAAGAAATGCTCGTTTGTAATGGGTTTTTGGGTTTGTCTCATCGCGTAGGGCCGCGGCATACCGCTTGTGAAGGGCAGTAACATTTCTGTCCCCTGCTGCGGATTCCGGGCCCTCCCCCCGCCCGGTCTAGTGGCCCCTCGTGCCCACTTTCCGGCCGCGGCTGGTCCACCTCGGCCACTTCAGCCCGGCGGGGCATAGCGGCGCCCCGGTGATTGTCCCGTCTGTGGACAATCCCTGGTTTTTTTCCCTTACAACGCTACCCTTCATTTTCCCCCCATCACCCCCACGTTTTTTCGCCCTTCATTGCCCTTTCCTCTGCTTTGCCCCTACAATGTCTTTCAGAACAGCTGCACCCCCAGCTCCCTTGCTTGCCTGCCTGACATGAAGGCTATGACTGCGCCATTCGCATGACTTCTGCCGGCTATGTGCCCCCCCTGACGCTTGGCGGAAAGCTGTCACCCTCCGCCTTTGATCCCACGCCCCTTTCTTTCCACTAGAATTTCACTGCGACACCAGTCCTTTCAAATGTAGTCGGTCTTTCCCCCCCCTCTTACTGTTACTATATTGTCCTCAATATGCCGAGCGAATATGAATCAGCATGTGGACTTACTGTGCGCCACTACATTATATAATTGAATTGTCATCCAAACAATATTGTTTAACTCAATCAACAATGATTTGTTGTGCCACAACGACCTTCATGCTCTAAACCTCAATTAATGCTGACTTGCAGTGTTAATTTCTAACCCCACCCCTATTCAGGAATCGCCGCGTCACCAATGGCGTAATTATATAATATACAATAAGTTACAAAAATATATGGTTTTCTCCAAATGTGTCTATAATTTTATACAGATGTTTCTATGATCCATTTCACCTTTGTGCTGTTGTGTATTTGTTTAGAAGCTGGAGAACAGAATCCACAGATCCACAAATCCATATTTCCACAGAGTTTCGGCGAGGGATCAGACATTATCTCTGGAGCCAGAGCTCAGTTGCCTATCTCAATATTTAATACCGCAATATCAGACATGGGGTTTAATAACTTTGTAAAGATTCCTTCTCAGTCACTTTTTTTAATAGTGCCACATATTTTATCTCAATCTCTTTTTGAATTAATTATTAACGTCTCTGGAGTTCCCCTTCAAACAGTGCTTAAATCTTAATTTCATTTATATGCTGTCTTTTTTCCCAATTGTTTTAAACAAAGGTTGAAATAAGTCTCACTTGTCACATAATTTAACGAGTGTGCTTGTGGAGTTGTTTAGATTTGTTTCATTACTGCTCTTAAGAGTGACTGCCAAGCCATGCTGACAAAAGGCATGTCAAAAGCGACGAATCTGCCTGTATCATTTTGCAGAGTGCAGCTGAGCACCAACATACACACATACTGTTAATCATATGGAAAGATGGAAAGGCTGTACCTCATTAGCCTAAACACCATGTTAATCTAAAGCATAAATAATAGCTTTGAACCTCTTCACAGTTTCTTGAATCATACATCTTGGGACACCCACTCGGAGCATTTGGCGAAGATGCACAGAGCAGAACATTTAAAAACACGATTTTTATACTTCATCTGTATGATCTTTAAAATTATTCAGAGGTTGTAAATTATTATTTCCACCGCATGCGTAAAAATACCCTTAAGCATAGGGTTAGACATTTAGAGAAAACAAGTACTCTTAGCTTTATATGGTTATTAACAGAATACATAATATCATGCTGCTGTTACTATGCATGCAGTATACAGTGTGAATATTGTGACAATTTTCTGTATTTAGATCCGGATAAACTACTACACAATGTGCCATATATAACAAAGCAGTGTGCATCATAATCTCTCCCACAATGCAATGCACTCAATTTGACCTTCCATTTTCAGTATGACAGATAAACTGCAAGTAATTCCAGCCATGATCTTTAACATGACTCATTGGGTCTCCTAATTGCATGGATTTATACACAGGAAGTGAATTAGGCGAAACAAGAAATGTTTCGCCTAATTCACAACATGTGCATTGGCACATGAATTTGTTCTTAACCTCGTTCTAATTTTAATGAATTTGGGTATTTAAATGCGATGTCTGTAGGTAGTTATTTGCATAAAACACGGCCAAACCACTTCCATATAAGGGGCTGTCCGCCAACTTAGTCTTCTCACCTCTAAAAAAAAAAAAAAAAAAAAACGTCTATAAAAAAGGCCACATCTCAAACAACGATCATCTAGCAAGACCTGCCTGGGAAGCAAGCAAGCAAATAAAAGAAAGGTTGCCCATGTGGATTTCAAATAGCAAATATCAACACTTTATATATATATATACAGTGTGTACGGAAAGTATTCAGAACCCCTTAAATTTTTCACTATTTGTTATATTGTAGCCATTTGCTAAAATCATTAAGTTATTTTTTTTCCTCATTAATATACACACAACACCCCATATTGACAGAAAAAAACAGAATAGTTGACATTTTTGCAGATTTATTAAAACAGAAAAACTGAAATATCACATGGTGCTCGAGTATTCAGACCCTTGCTCAGTATTTAGTAGAAGCACCCTTTTGATCTAATACAGCCATGAGTCTTTTTGGGCAAGATGCACCAAGTTTTTCACACCGGATTTGGGGCATCCTCTGCCATTCTCATTGCAGATCATATACCAGTTCTGTCAGGTTGAGTGGTACAAACGTGTGGAACAGCAATTTTTAGGTCTCTCAGAGATGTCAATTGGGTTAAGTCAGTGCTTGGCTGGGCATTCAAGAACCGTCACACAGCAGAGTGGTGTGAAGCGCCTTCGTTATTATTTAGATGTGGGGTAGGGTCATGTTTAGTTTGGGGGAAGGGTAACCTGCGGACCAGACTGAGGTCCGGAGCACCTCTGGAGAGCGTTTTGTCGTTCAGGATGTTACTTGTACTGGAGATTATCTTTCCCGATTGCAACAGTGTCTGTCCGTAGCGAAAAACAACCACACAGCATGATGCTGAAATCACCATGCTTCACTGTTGGACTGTATTGGACAGGTGATGAGCAATTCCTGGTTTTCTCCACACATACCGCTTAAAATTAAGGCCAAAAAGTTCTATCTTGTCTCATCAGACCAGAGAATCTTATTTCTCCCCATCTTGGAGTCCTTCAGATGTTTTTTAGCAAAATCAATGCAGGCTTTCATGTGTCTTGCAGAGAGATAGGCTTCCGGCGGGGAAACTGTGGCCATAAGCCCTGACTGGGTGGAGGCCGGCAGTGGATGGTGACTTTACAACTGCTCCATCTCCTCGATGATTCTGGAGTCAGCCACATGGATATTTGGGTCATTCTTACCCTCTCTCCCAAGGTCTTCTCCCCGATAGCTCAGTTGGCGGAGGCCAGCTCTGGAGGGTTCTGGTGTTTTTTTTTTTTTCGACAAAGTCTTCCAATTTAAGGATTATGGAGGCCACTGTGATCTTAGGAACCTTAAGTGCAGCAGAAAAATTTTTTGTAACCTTGGCCAGATCAGTGCCTTGCCACAATTCTGTCTTTTGGCCGCTTCAGGCAGTCCTGACTCATGATCTCATTTGGCTGCGTTGCCCCACCTGTGCGCGGTCAGGTCTATATAGCCAGTGTGTTGCTTCCTAATCACGTCCCCTCAGTATACAACACAGGTGGCCTAATGCAGGTGTAGAACATCTCAAGGAGGACAGAACACAGAAGGACAGCCTGAAGTCTAATCTATGCGCTGTCACCGGCCAATACTTAGGACGGTTTCGTCAAGGTGCGTGTGTACTTCTAATGAGGGCACAACAATAGCCTAAATGATTTTAGCAAATGGGCTGAATAGAAACAAGGTGAACACTTTTAAGGGGGTGTCTCGAATACTTTCCGTACCCATGTCTATATCTAATTGTTGTATTACAGTTATGTGCTAAATATGGATTTTTTTTATGATGGTAATATACAGATTTCCCACAAATGCAAGTCTAAGTCTCATGCACAGTGTAGGGATTACCACTATATGTAGTAGTTAAAGCATTTTTACACAATATTGCATTAAAACTCAAAACATGACACTGACATACAATATTATGTAGCAAAAATTGCATCAAATATTGCAGTACTTTCTCCGCCTACTGCTTTTAAAAAAATCGTAGCTGGTGATTACGGTGATTACTGTGTTAGTATTCAAGACTACTCGTAATAGTACTTATACTTCCTAGTCTCACTCGTCGTTATTCGGTGCTCGATTTACCAGATGGACAGTTCAATTCACAAGAAGATCTATAAAGAGCCTTTTGTGCAATAGAAAGTTTCCATGGATGTTTAAGGTTCTTCATGGAACTATACAGATGCCAATAGAGAACAATTATTTTTAAGAGTGTAGCATTTTAGCTGCGTTAGCGTAAATGTCAAACACTGACAACATCTTAAATCTAGCTTCACAGATGCTCCGTCAAAAACGTTATGTCAAAGTCAGTATGACATTCATCAAACATGACGAATACGGTAAGGTGGCCCATCCACCACACAGACAAATCGATCTGTGGCTGCGAGACTGTGAGTGTACTGTTCGTCATTCACACAAATGGTTCCTCGGACCCTTGGAAAAACTACAGCGCAGTCAATATGTCAAAATCAGCATGTGATTGCCCTGTGTCGTCTCGACCATCTTAGAAAGAAGCAGAGTCTCATTGTCACCTTCTGAGAATGCAAACAACAATCGATAGTTGATCCTTGGGCACCTCATCAACTGTGGCTAGATGTGCAGATTTCTCAGGAGATCTTTGTGGTGATGATGATGATGCTTCAAGTGAAGGAGCCCTGAAGGAAGAGAAAGACCTCCAGCTCTGTCAGCAGATTGTCTTCTTGTGGGCGAAGAGGTCTTGTGACCCATGCCCTTATCTTTCAAGGATCTGGCATCCATTGCATCTGGTGAGCTTTTTCACACTTCCACACACACAGGTTCAATATGTCAATAAGCACCCCTGGGGTGTCAGAGCCCAGGATGAAACGGTGAGAATTAGTCCAGAAAAAGATATCCTATCAGCTCACACATTCCTCTAATCCCCACGGCACTCCGACTGCTCCAACTGCGCCTACATAAAGATGCTGCGGGTGAGACTCAAAGCGACTCATTATATAATCCAAATTGGCACGAGTAACAGGTCTATTTAATTCCCTTTTGATGTGACATATGGATTTGTCTTATTCTGATAAAAATTATGCGTCAGTTCCTTTTTTTCTTTTAGAATATTTTTCTATTTAATTTAACTTATTTACTGACAAATACAATTGACATTCCCTTTCTTCAATGTAGAAATGTGTGAGTGTGCTGTGTCAAAATGGGAAAAGCTGCCGATTTATCGGAGTTTGATAAAGGACAATTGTGATGGCTCATTTCCTCGGAACTTCAATCTTAGAAAAGGCATGCCTTGTGGGTTGTTCACATGCTGCTGTAGTGAGTATGTATCAAAAGAGGTGCACGGATGGCCAAACGATGAACCGTGTGTCGTCCGCAGCTCATTGATGCCAGAGAGGAGCCGAGACTTTCGCGCATTGCTCACAGTAACCGCAGGGCCACAGCGCGACAAATCAGCAGCAGCTACAACAGTGGTGACCTGGGCAATGTGTCACAGCACACAGTTCATCGCAGGTTTTGCGTATGGACCTGTGTACCCAACCACCCAACTGGGTCCCCATGCTAACGGCACACCATCACCAACAGTGCATGAAATGGACACAAGATCATCAAGATTGCACCGTGGGAGACTGGAAGAAAGTGGCCTGTCTGGACGAATAAGACTCGTTGGCGATTACCAACAGAGGCGGTGGCCCCCTGATGCAATGTTGGGCGGACACAGGCCGAAAGCGGTGGTATTATGCTGTGGGTGATGTATAATACTGATGGATAAACCATTACAGAAACATAAAAAATTAATTTGGTAATCACTAGTAATGGTAGATTGGGCAGAGATGTGGCCACTAACCTGACATGGGGGGTGGGTCTACTAAATGAAGCTATATATATCTATATATAATATTATATAATGCTTTTTTTTTTATGTTGTAAACAGTTTTTGCTGTTATATTTTTGTATAAACTTGTTTTTATCGGACACTTGCTGAATAGAACATTCTTAAAATGTCTTTACTGTCACTTTTTTCGAAAAATTTGGATAATCCAAAACACAAATGTGGCATTTGTCGGAGAACTGCCCACAAGGCTATCAGCTTCAACATCATTCTTTTTGATTACCCCTTTAAATACAACATCTTTTGCATCCTTTTATCATGTTATGAATGTCATAATGTCTTCATATCAGCTGCATTTCAATGGGGACAATCATCAGAGAAAGCAGAGAAAATAATGCATCATTTAAACATAACGATGA
Source organism: Sinocyclocheilus anophthalmus (assembly GCA_018155175.1). Taxonomy (NCBI): domain Eukaryota; kingdom Metazoa; phylum Chordata; class Actinopteri; order Cypriniformes; family Cyprinidae; genus Sinocyclocheilus; species Sinocyclocheilus anophthalmus. The sequence goes on from JADLZN010009938.1 coordinate 73,714, forward strand.
GAACAGCCAATGAAAAGTTTGGAGAGACGTGTCCAGTCGTGTTGTTTGCTGTATTCCCTCTTGATTTCAAACGTACATGATTTTTTCTTTCAAAATGCATTTTACACACTACAATCCATTACATGCTCCATTTTTTTCAAGTTTTTTTTTTTTGTTTTGGCCGTTGCATGTTATGTAGGGGCCTTAAAACATCAGGTTTGGAAGGGTCCTGCAAAATAAAAAAAATCAACAAAATCAATGGGCCCTCTTGAGCAGTTCTTGGCCCACTGATCCAAAAAAGACAGTGGAGAGATACAAAGAGACACTTTAATCAACACACCCTCATTTGCTCTGTTTTGGTCTCCAGGAGCAGAAAGGCTGTCAAAGACTATTGGGCTGAATAAACCAAAAATACATTTAAACGGATACAAATTTGGAACAATGTCAGAAGAAGGTCTACATTTACTGAAGCTGGCTCCTTGCTAGACAAATACATTTACAGAATAATGACAGATTTGATACAGTAATTTTTTCCATCTGGTTTTTATTTTTTTATGTATTTATGTATATATTTTTTAGCTTAGCTTGTGAACCATTTTAGGAGATAGGAAAGGAAATAATGCGAAGAAGAAGATTAAAAAACGGTGTGCCATCCTTTAACTCTCGTCGACTACATGAAAATGTCTCAGTTACATATCGTTCCCTGATGGAGGGAACGGAGATGTTGTGTCAAAGTTCCGTCAATAGGGGAGCACTTGGGAGCCCAGACACCTCTGACATCATTGAGAAAAGGCCAATGAAATTGCCTTCCACGATTCCATCAGCTTCTTGTGTACTTCCGGGAAGAAAGGAACTGGGTGGAGGGCGACTGAGTGTCGCACTTAGTCTCCAAGAACCAACCATCCAAGCGAGAGTGCTCAGGACAGGGTGGAGGAGTCCACTCAAGCCTGATGCTCTCTGCTGCCCAGGTTAGCTGGCTGCCATCTCAGCGTCAGGCTCAGACTGACACACAGCACCCAGAAGTGCTGGTTTAGTTGAGTCATCTGCTTCCGATCGGTCAGGCCCGCCCTCCGATAGACAACTCATCCTCATCACGAGCCCCAAATGAGAGATCGAACCTGCACCGAGGCGGGTTCTCAAACTCACCCAGAAACTCTACTGGAGAACACATGTGGTTGGAGGGAATTCATCCGGCAGAACTGCTCCCACAACACCTCTTTGTTTCGACCCAGTGCATCCTCATCGAGGGAGTTGTATAGAAGTGATCGGCCAGCCAGGAACGGCGCAGCTGAGGGCTCGTGGTCTTCTAAAAAGAATGCGGAGCGCGAGTGAGCGCAATATGCGATAGCCCTGTCATTCACAAGAAGCATAAACCATCCACAGAAGCTGCTTCAGCATGGACACGGCCCAAACACTGAGTGCAGCAATCGTGCCTGTCAGAGGGTGGATGTTTATCAATCGGCTAAGAAAGACCTGGCTGGAAAGGGAGTGTAACACCAAATCCATCCGTTTTTGAAGCTCTTTTACCGAAATTGCTTATTCCGAGGACATTTGCTCTCAATATCGCCATGAAGCACCCAGAGGTACTCTCCTACATGATCGTGCATGGTCTAAGGAGAAAACGCCGCTTGTGCATAGATCCAAGCAAAAGATGGGCCAGGTGAATGTAGTTGCTGCCCACAAAACTTCTCCCAAAGAGACGATGAATCGGCCAGAACAACAGAACGAAGTGAGCAAATTCCACGCTGGCCTATTTATATCCGGATATCCGGGGAGTGGCCAGCTATGCAATTTTTACTCTCCAAATTTATTAGCCTTTTCTCAGTGATGTCAGAGGTGTCTGGACTCTTAAGTGTGACCCCTAGTGTCGGAACTTCGACACAACGTCACGTGACCAACTGAAAGTGAACTACAGCTGCCATTAAAGAATGATTTCTGAAAGATCATGTGACACTGAAGACTGGAGTAATGATGCTGAAAATTCAGCTTTACATCACAGGAATAAATTATCTATCTATCTATCTATCTACTAATCTATCTATCTATCTATCTATCTATCTATCTATCTATCTATTATCTATTATTATAATATTATATTCATTCATTCATCCATCCATTCATCCATCCATCCATCCATCGTCAAGTAATAGTTTTGGTCTGCTGCAAATAATGATTTTTTTTTGTTTGTTTGTTTGTGTGTTTGTTTGTTTCACCGCAGTATTATGAAATTTTTTAAACCTAAATGGCTGGGATTAATACAATTTTGTCCCACACTGTGACTGAGAAGTGTGATTTTTTTTTACACTTAGCATGTTTACCTTCACAAATGTGTGGCTTTTTAGTACAGAAAGGACAGGAAAATGGGAAAAAGTCAGGAAGTGTCAACCACATGAAAACCACTTTTCAAGGTATCAAAGAACGTGCAACCACTAGGCCACAGCTCCAACATACACCCAGTCCCGAATGCCAATCTCAACCCTTGTGGCACCGCAATGGGTCTTGAGGACTACACACATCACAAGACTACAAGACAGAAAGTTCACTTCAAGTGTGCTTTTAGGGACAAGGCCATTTTCATATTTTTATATTAAATATTAAAGAATTACATGTAAATATACTCACATATTGAGTGAAACAAATATTGGTCAATTTGACCATGGTATGTAAGATTGAGCTGCGTGACCTTTAGGTCTACCTGCCCGAAGGTGTTACCCTCCAAAAGTTTTTCGGCAGGTCCTTGAAGAATGATACTTTCTGAAGGTTTCCCCATGCTCGCTGCCTAAGGGGTTTTATCTTTATTTGGTCACTTTAGCCCAGGGCCTGGTTTGGTGATGCACTGCTGATAGAGTGACAAGGTGTCTCAATACCGAAACACAACATTTCCGGAGGTTTTGAAGGAATAGTTCACCTGAAAATGACAATTCTGTTATTTGCTCAACCTCATGTCAGTTCATGTCTACTTTTATTTATTTTTTTATTTTTTATGTTTTTATTTTGGTTTAATACAACGGGAGAACGTTTTTATACCCTTGGAGAGTTACAATGGGGAGGGAGCTTTCAGGGCTGCCAACTCTCACGCATTCAGCGTGAGACTCACGCAATTGACACTTTTCTCACACTCTCATGCCACACGTCCATTTTCTCATGCAATGCAAAGCACCCTAAGTTGAAAATGTAATAGGATATTGGTGAAATGGATTTGGTTAACGCTCCAGTGCATATTTGTGTTTGCTCTCTGGAAAACGTCAAAAGTTTCTATTTACAATGTGTTTTTGTAGTGTTGAGCAATGTAGCCAATCACAGGCAGATCTGTTGATTTCTTGAACACCTCTGATTGGCCATTCCGTTTAAATAAACGGTCGGATTTTATTCCACACCACACCTCGTGAATCTCATCACTGAACACATATAAATAAGAGGTTCAGTGATTATAAAGGAACTTTGTAAGATCGCGATGAACTGAAGTGACACCTTTTTAGTGATGATAAAGGAAGTGCTATTTGAGCACTTTCTAGGCTAAATATAATCCGTTTAGAATTTGAATAAAATATGTTTTTCGTGCTACAGGCCATACATATACTGTGCAAGCAGCAAAGTTTCGGGAGTGACATATCCCTCATTCCTCACATAAATGCAGGATTCATTTTTGAATGGGAGAAAAATATAATTTGTCAAAATAGATGTTCATTAAGCACTGTAAATGCAGACTAATAGATTAATAGAAAAATATTTGAATTTTCATGTAAAAATATTTCTTAATTGCGGATGCAATCATTTACAAAAGTAATGACTAGTACATTTTGCAATTCTCTCACTGTACATTGCTATTCATGTTGTGGCAAAAAGTTCATGGTTTGATACCATCATTACGTTAACTACTAGGCATGTCATCTGGACCCAAATGTCAAAACCCAGATGTCAGACAACACACACCCATCACACACCTATTTATTATTAATATTAATATATTATATAATATATCAATATATAGATAATATATATATATATACATACATACATATAGTTGGCAGCCCTGTAAGAAACCATCCATAAAGTTGACTTCCAATCATATGATTTCAGAATACTTGAAATATATTGTACACAAGTCAAATGGACTACTTTTGTGTGCCGTTGTAAAGAAAAAAAAAACAGCATACAGGTTTGGAATGACTAGGTTGGGTAGATAGTGATTGATTGATTTTTTAGCAAAACTTCCAAAACAAAAATCAAGCATTTACAGATACCAGATACAATGGCAAACCACTTAGTCCCATTATCCCATTAACACCTGCTTAATACATTCATGCGTATGCACACGCACGAACACTCGCACGCATGCACGCACGCACACACACACACACACAGCAAATATTTCAAACACGCAGACAAACCCCTCCCCTTCCTAAAGAAGAAACCGAGAGGTACAAGCATGCAGGGCACATATTTGCTTGTTTGAGAGGCGGCACAGGCTACAGCAGCAGAATCTATAAAAAGGCAATTATTCCTTTCATGCTTGATGCCTGACTGCGTTCAAGTCCAGCTTATTGCCCTGGATGCTGTTCTCTGCACTCTTCTGCTAGCTCAACACACAACACTTTCTGAACAAAATACATATTTACCCTCTAAGGGCCGAAAGCAGGCTTATTCACGTAGGGACTCATCCCCGCTCAGCTTCCTGCCATGGACTTTGATATCTTCTCTCCATCTGTTGGATGGGCTGTTGTGTCCAAATGAAGCCAAAGTGGAATCTCATAATTTCACCTTAAAGGGAGAGGTTATTAGCCAGGGGAGACAGACGGGCAGCGCTAGGAGTGCGGCAGTTTTAATGGAGCTCAAGTAGATGGCAGAGCTGTACTGTCAAAACCATTTCCTGCATCTTTAGAGAGGACAATCAGTGTGAGAAATCCCCCTCTCTCTAAGAGATACCAATGTTTGTCTGTCTTGATATTTTGATCAACAAACAATACATGCTAATTAGCATGAAGCATCGGCCCTCAATTCTCACAGCAGCGTCTATTCAAATATTTGTAACTCTAGCCGAGATCGAAGGATGATCGATGAGAGGGAGACAAACAGAGGACAGAATTCTCCTCGCTGATAGTAATCGCATTTAGCAGGGTCTCATACCTATTTTTCCACTGATGTACTGTCAGTGCCGAAGCTGGAAACACTTTGTATTTCTCCACCAGAGAAAGTGCCTTAAAACCTGCTGGCTTTGAACCAGCAGTGGTCATGGGGTGGGATAAAAGTCCTGAAATACAGCAGACTGCATAAAACAACCAGATCATTCCAGCCATTACCAACACCCATTCATATACATACAACTTCATACTTCAAACATTTTTTTTTTTAAATACTATTCAGCAAAGATACATTAAATTGATCAAAAGTGGCAGTAAAGACATTTATGAAGTCTATTAAAATATTCTATATAATCAAAGAATCCTGAAAAAATGCATTATGGTTTTCACAAAAATATGAAGCAGCTCAACTGTTTTCAACACTGATAATAATCAGAAATGTTTCATGAGCAGCAAATCACCATATTACTGTTTTAAATGGAGCCTTGGTAAGTGTAAGATATATTAAAACATTTGAAATCACAAAACATTGAGAAGTAACTGGCACCAAACTTTTGAACAGTAGTGTATAAGTAAAAGCAATCATAGCAATCAATTAAATATATATTTAGGGGTGTGTGGCCGAATCACAGCCGTGACGATATACAGACATATCTCACGTCTACTCGTGTAATATTGCTCATATATATTTAGGGGTGTGTGATATTTATTGTCTATGATAATATCGTAATTGTTGTTTTAATGTGGAAGCTGACAATATATGAGTATGTCACCACTTTGCACAAACAAACAAAAACATGTCTTGAGAATCCAAAAGCATTCACTGCGTGAAGAAGCCTATTAGAATGAAGTTAAATGCCCCTATAATTCAAGTTATGAAAGCACTTTAAAAAAAAAAGATAGGATACTATCACAGAAGCAAGAGTGCCATTTTCATGAATATCAGCTTGTGAGCCTGACACATTATTGTCATTTTTTTCCTTTTCGCCAATTAAAATAGTTCAAAACAAAGTCAGAGCAGAACGTTTGTATATCTCAGAGCAACACTGTGGGGCTTTGCTTCTGAATGAATCTGTTTTTGAAAGAATCATTTGAGTCAATAATCCGTCCATAAAGACAGTCACTTCTTTGTTTCTAAAGGCACAAGCTGTTTTGAACGAAGCGTTTGAATGAACTATTCAATGAATCACTCATTAAGACAGTTGCTGTGTCTGAAATTGAATACTTCCCCAATATATAGTTTACGAAAATCTGTTTGTGAGGTGATATGATCGAAATAATAGCATTTGAAAAACGGTGGGCAAAAAATACCCAAGGGACCTACTACTTTCAGTGAGATTCTTATGTGCACATTCGATGGACACTGTATTATCCCATGAGGCCACAGGAGAGGATTTGTGAACTGGCAGTGAAGTGACACAGCTGACACTGCTACAGTAGGCCACATTACCATATCAACATGGTGGATGTAGTATATACACATTTCATCCATACTACCCATATGCATATAATATAGAACATAATGTTTTAGCGGTCGTGAAGTTCATATTCAAATATAATCCCTACTCAGACAGTATATGATTTTGGATGCACCGAGGGACTTGCCGCCACCTACTGGTGGTTTTATTGTCATATTTATTTATCCATGACAGGCTTAAACCAACCAAGGTACCATTACAAAAACACACGGTCACTGAATTATTTAATTGGATGGTGAAATGTTCTCAAAACTTGCGAGATATGTACACATACCCATGTTGCAGCATGTTTGGCTGTGGGTGTGTTATGTAGTAACAAAGTCACCATTCAGTTCTCAAGTCAGTGGAAAAGTAAGCTGGTCCTGAATCGAGTTGTGCAGATTCTCCAGCCGCACATCCTTTGTTGGAAAAGGGTGGAAGCACACATGGAAGCACACAGTCATGACCAAATAATGTGTGTGTGTGTGTGAGTGTGTGGCAGAGGGCAGCAGTGTTCTGGCCATCAGCGGCCTTCTCCTGCTCCTGCGGTGTGGCTACTGAGGGTAAAATTAGATGGCGAGTGCCACCCATGAACAGAGAGACAAGTCTGCCATATGCAGGTCACCGGGCTGCACCCCACTCACACACAAACGCCTCCTGTGCTGTCATCCGCCTCAGTTGGTGAGTTTGTTCCTGTGTGTATGTGTGAATGCTAAGACATCAGAATAAGCTGTATTGCCCTGAGACTGGATTCCATTTTATGGCATGGGTGCGACATGGAGGGTGTTTGACAGATGGACCTTTAAGTGAGAATATTGAAGAAGTGAAGCCCCAGTTGTACTAGCAGGTGGAATGAAAACCCTTGAGCGCCGGCCGTCACATTTATCCATTCAGAGCAGCAGGGTGGAGAGAGGATGATGGCTCTATATTTTCTAACGGTATTGCTGGCTAACTCCATCACGTTCGCTTTAGCTTGACTGTGCTTGCGCTACATTTTAAGGATTCAGTAGTTATCGAATGAACTTTTGACCCACACATATCACAGATCAATAAGTTGCAAAAACATCGCCAATTGTTTATGGTCTCCAGCTGCCTCATTTAGTGATTTTTGCTAGTATCTGCTAGCATGGCCATATCCAGGATTTAAAATCAGGAGGCTGGTTGGCTTAAGAATGTTGTTAAGAACGCCACATACAACGCATTATGTACACTAACACTTTAAAAGAGACAGAGATGTGGATGTTTGTGAAATATGTTTTCTCTGTTTTGGAGAAATGAGCACTGTTAAATTATATCACATTGCACCTTTACTATAGGTTAGGGGTGTATAATTGTATCAGTTATTTATTATTCATTCAACAATACATAGACCTATTACTGTTATAGTTTTCATTAATAACCAGTGCTATACAGATGATAACTTTAGTGCTCTTATGAATGTTGTTAGCATGACTTTGTGAAAATATAATTACAATTGTCAATGAAATAACATAGACTTCTTCATGCCTAGTGTTTGCATTTTTTTTAAATTCTGTAACCTACTTGTTCAAAAAATCTCTGCACTAGTGTTATATGCTACTGTTTTGATAGCGCTGATAACATTTCTGACAGATAATATCATGATGTTATTTTTTTCTTTCTTTTTTTGCATTTGCCTTACGGAATATGGTATATTGTCAGCAATAATGTCTGAAGGCTCTTTTGATTACTGTCAGTTCTGGCGATCACTGCAATGTTGCCAGATATTGCTAAAAAAAACTAAATGGAGATATAAATTAAAAAAAAAAATCCTAAATAGAGTGGCCTTTTATTGTGGCCAGCCTAAGGTACACCTGTGCAATAATAATGCTGTCTAATCAGCATCTTGATATGCCACACCTTGCGTTGAAATGGATTATCTCGGCAAAGTAGAAGTGCTCACTAACACAGATTTAGTTTTGTGAACAATATTTGAGAGAAATAGGCCTTTTGTGTACATAGAAAAAGTCTTAGATCTTTTGAGTTCAGCTCATGAAAAATGGGGGCAAAAACAAAAGTGTTGCGTTTATAATTTTGTTCAGTGTATATAAAATATACGTATTGCCAAAATTATATTTGTAATATTTTTCAGCAAGAATAGAAAATAGTTGCTTCTGACCCTCACAAATGATGGAAATCACCAGTGGCAGAAACATCATCACCATTTATGGTTTCTAAAAATGCAGCTAGTGCTCATTGCTAATGTTTGCTATCATGTCTTGTTGTTTGTAGGAGATTTGAAATCCGTATTTGATGCAAAACGAAGTCAGAGATGCATATTTGTGTAGCTGTTGGTCATGGCCACAAGGACCGAGAATAAGAGAGAGAATCAGAGACAGAGAGAGCAAGGAAAAGAAGAGAGCCGTAAGCATGTGCTGAGGCCTTGCTTACTCTGCAATCAATACGCCTGGATCAGGCGGCGGCCAAGAAAAATCCATGCCATTTAGCACTGTATTGTCTGGGATTCAAGTACTATGTTTGGACTGTGATTTAATAAATGAATCGGAGCGCTTTGGACCTTTAATTGGTGCGCTGCTGATTACACTGCAGGCTGCGATGCTGGAGAGCTTGTTTCAGCTCAAAAGTGAGAGCCCGGCTGTTCGGAATGACCCAGTGCAAAAGAAGGCTCAGTGCCTCCATCCAACATGGAGCGATTCCAGCATGCAATAAAAGATGCAGAGAGCAAAGGAGCAAACGCGGGGGCCGGAGTCAGCATAGGCCTCAGCTCATGTTTAGCCTGTGCACTGACAGGGGTGGAAACTTGACCATCAATTATTTAGCTGTGGTTCAGACTTGGATCTAAGAGAGGGAGAAGACGTGAATGTAAAAATGATCATTTCTCTTGCCGAAATTGCTGCTTATAACATATCCAATATTAATTTGGAGTGTCTTGCTGGTGCATCTTGAAGATAAGCAATTACCACCACAGTCCAGTGCCGGTGAAGGCTTTCATTGTGTGTCAGAGCTCCAGGGTCAGCCCTTGAAGTGCAAAATGGGATCAGTGTTGAGTCAAGGCTGCGTGTGGTTTGGGATTTGTAAAAATAACAATGAAATATGGAGCTCTAAAAGGCTAAGAACTTACTAAGAATTCAAACAGCATGTTAGACAGCTTTGCTTTCCATCAAACAACATTACAAAACTGTTCAATAAAAACCAGATATGATGAATAAGATAGATAGATTTAATAATTAATTAATTACTATTAATTAATTTAAATTAAATTAATTAATTTAAATTAATTGCAAACCCCTGTCTAGATGAACCTGGTTTGCTGTCAAATCTTGAAGGCAATCACAAGTAGCAGATGATAACAACACTTTAAAGAGCCAATCAGGTCCCAGCATAGGATTGACTACATCCAGCTATTGCTTAAATGAAAGGCTTCCTTGAACCAAATTGATTTCTTTGTGCAACCTGCCAGAAAAACCCAATTAAATCACACCGTGGGTATTCACAGATACAGAGCCAATTGTATTATGGGAAACACATCTAAACAGTTGTGCAATAGTTCAATTAAATTTAACTTCTATTGCACTTTTCATAATACATGTCTCTCCAAAGCAGCTTTACAGAGAACAGGACCTAAAAACCCTGAGACTCCCAGTGAGAAAACCAAAGGCCACAGCAGGAAAGAAAAAAACCTAGCAATTGTAAGATAGGAGGAAAGAAACCATACCAAATTAAGAGACTCAGGCGGGGGAACCAAGCCTACTCTGGCTGATCTCACAAATATAATTAGAAAATAATGTATTTGTTTATTTATTTTTGTTTGTTTGTTTGTACAATTATTTTGTGTATTACACAAAATAATAGACAAAAATATACCACGAAAAATTGCTATACTGATTAATAATAGCTATAATAATTAAATTAATTTTAAAACATATTTTTGGATGGACAAAACATATTTCTAAAATATATTTCAGCTAGAATAGAAAATAAGTACAACTAACTAGTACGATGTCTCTGCATGGTACTTTTATACATTTGTCAGATGCATCTTGTGCAAAGTATACAGCATGTGTCTTCTCTGCGTATTGAACCTTTGACCTTGGTTTTGCTACCACCAAACTTTACCAGCTATTTATATAAAATTCTAAAATAAAACATTATCTTTGTATAATTGAACATTTCTGAAATAACCCGTAGTCAATGCCTTCTCCAATGTTTTTAAATGAGCTACTTCAATACTTTCTTCAAAAGTAAAAGTTTGTTCTAATCCATACACATTTTCATTTGAATATAAAATGTATTTTGATTGATATATTTGTATATATACTTGCCATATAAGAAAAGGTTAGGTAAAGTATTGTCAAGTGTTTAGTTTACTGGCACTGAATTAATCCTAATGCATTCTCCAAAATCTTCAAATATCCTGTTAGCTAGTAGAATCTGTTTCTTTATAATGTAAAACAGTGAGCTGATCCAAAATCTCAATAAAATTAGATTTAATGGAGCAGAAATAAAATATGAATACAGCAAATTCAGCACAACGCTAGCCACAAAAACAAGTCAGCACCCCATCCCGCCACCATTAAAAAGCTTAGATAGCAAACTATAAAGCAGGGTTATGGCATTCACTCCAAAACAATTGTTCCGTGTTAATGTATGAGTTTTTTTTTTCTTTTTTTTTTCACATTTCCAACTGAGGTCTCGTTCGACTGGTTGAAAAGTCAAACAAATTCTCAATGAGCTCATTGCAGATTTAGACCACAAACTGCACTGATGCCTTGCTTTGATAAGTCCCATGCTGAGAGATTTTCCCCATGCCCTCCGAGAACCCATCCTGACTTCAGTACATAAAAGTTGAATAAGCGCTTTGATAAAACGCAGAGATGTCACTAAATCTAAGAATCCATCCTAAAGGGGGTACAAAGGGAGTAAAACAGTGAGATTAATAAGTCTTGTGGGAGGAGAATAGAGCATAAACAACTCTTAAATCTACTGAATAAGGAATATATTTCCCTTTGGATTCATATCTCACAGCCCTGGTTATGGAGAGCCAGTCAGTGTTTTAAATGCTGAATATAGAGTGTCATTTCAGGACATTTTTCCTGTCTGTCAGCAATTTCGGAATGTCAATACTGGTAAAAGCGTGTTTTTAGTGCTTCCAATTGTACACAGGTGTGATTATAAACAAAGGCCTCTTCAAACCCAATCACCATGTTAACCCTTGAACCCTGGAGTGTTGTAGTGCTCTCTTGTAAAGGGCCATCCTCTTCATCCAATAATCCACTGAATAACGCTTTCCATAGCACTCTTTTCTAGCCAATTAACCGAGTGTTAAGCCTGCCGTATGGTAACGTTCCTGCTAGAGGAGCACCAGTATTGATTCCCAATGCTTGTTAGATGTTTCCTCCCATTGTATCCTAAATGACGGCCACGTCCCGCTCTCGCCTTTCATCGACACCTATAGTGAAATGCTCCAGTTCGCCACAGTCTCTGTCACCGAATTGCAAATAATTAACCAATGGGAATCACTTTAGCCATTGATTGGTTGTAAGAGAGGTTAATGCTGGGGTGACCTCCTAGGATCTCTTTTACTGACTTATTAAACAAGCAAACAGCTGGTCATTAATGGAAAGGTGGTGGTGTTAAAAAGAGGGGAAAATGAGTCCTCGGATTAGAAGGCTGTTCAGACGACCGTAAATGAGGCTAAATTTCAATCTGACAGCAAGGCGATGCTTTGGACCTTGAAGCAAACAGGCTAAACGAAAAAGTATACTGTAAACAAGCATTTCTGAAAATACATTACAGTTCCGGTGAAAAAACAAAGTAAAGGCACATCTTTGCTTCCGTATTTTGATGCACATCTGAGTGTAACGGATTATCGAAAAAGAAAGAATGCAGGACGGGTGCTTGGTTCTATCTGTCAGTTGTTGATTGGATTTGGAGGTTTTTGAGGTGGGGTGTAGGAGCCATGCTTACTTAATTTTTAAAAATGTGTTAATTTAAAAATCTTTTGATTATCGTATTGTTAATGTTGTTTATTTTTGTGAGCTTTTACCCTCTATAGGTGAGAGGGTAAATGGGTAAATGGAGAAGTCACAAGAGAGAAGTCTGAAGTTTTCACTGTCAGGCTTGTGAGATAAAAACAATTTTTAAAAAATTTAAAATTTGTATTTCTTTACTTCGTGGCAGAAATAAGCTTCCATTAGATCCAAAGATAAGATTCCATATTATAATTATGGATTATGTATAATATATATTTCATAATTTTTATGAAACATATGTTTGTGCAACTTGTATTTGGAAAATAGGGTGCATTTTCATTTCATGCCGACTTTAACAATCTTATGTGTTGTTTTAGAACAGTGATCAAGGATGCTGCTACTTTTGTTATATCAAATGTCAACTATTGTAACTCCCACAGAACTTTGCCTGTGCTAAGGGCAATAATTAAAAAACACTCAAAATCATGACATCACAATATCCCATAAGCCCTTGTGGCATGTTTTTGACCCCGAGTCCTTTCCTAACCCAGTGACTCATGCAGATGCAGACTCCTTCCTTGAAGTCATTCTTTGAAAAGGTTTTAACCAGCCTGATGCTATTTTTGTCCCCTCAGAATGTATGTAATTATCGCTCATCTTCCACATGAGAATATGTGATGCGAATACATGTGGAGTGTACCATCTTTCTCTGTGTTACAGGCACACAAAAGAAAAGCCCTTGCTTCACAAACATCAAAGAATAAGAAAGCTAAAAGCTGCAATCAGTATTTGAGTGAGGGATATTGTACTCTGTGCTGAAGAAAATGGTCGGGGAGGAAGTCAGCGGAAAAGTCACTGTGACAGCCTGGAGATTAATGATGTGTTTACGACAGAGACACTCAGAAAATAACTTGTCTCTTAAGCGTCAATAAGATGATCATAGTGTTTAAAAGTCACGCGGTGATGTTCATCATGCCCTGGATCATATGTTCTGTAGGCAGGTATTTTCAGGTGTGTGTTGTAGATCTGTACCCGTTTGAACAGTTATTTATTCACACAGTTCTGCGATACGAACCGCTATTTTTGTTTCTGATGTGCAAACTCATTTTAGAAACATACACTGGGTTTGGCCTGAAGGAGAGAAAGCAAGACATGCAATTTGTAATTTTAAGTTCCATGAGAAGAACCTCACGCCAATAGTCATTCAGACTGGGATGTTTCACTGCATCAGGACCTTGATGCCTTGTGTTGAAGGGACTTTGAATTCTGTTCTGTATCAGACATGTTTCCTCAAACTGAAGCAGAGTTGGTGATGCAGTGAGACAATGACCTGAAACACACAAGCAAGCCGAATAGAAAAACAAGAAAAAAATAAGTTTTGAAAAGTCAAGACATAAACCCTGTTGAAATGGTGTGGCAGGACCTGAATGCAGCGAACATCAGACTCGTTTTCACAATTAAAATGTGTGTAAATGTATTTGCATTATATAACAATAACAAAACTAGTGGCACTCATTTTGAAGAAATATAGGACAAGAACACTTACATTAAAGCATTTGAAAAAAATGGAATTTAAGTTTCAAAAATTGAAAATATATTGTTCAAAATTAAAACTAAAACTCTTGGACACTTTCTGATTGTTAAACTTGTCGAACATATTTATTCTTAATATAATGAACCACACAAGTGCTCACTCTGCTGGGAGAACTGACTTCATAAATCCACTAAAAATCACCTTTTGGGCTGTAAAAATAATTTTAAAAAGACTATAGCCTTTGCAGATTTGTTTGCAGATTTCACTTGGTTTGATATTTTGTATCCGCTGCACTAAAATTGGTGTAAGAATTGCTAGTAAATTTTACAAACAGTTACAAAGAAAAGGCAAGTAACACACTGGATTAAACATAACATTTTGAAGTAGTAAAAATGATTTTACTTTTTTTCAGTTTCAAAAATAATTTTTACAAGGGATGCACCGAATGTTCGGCAACCGAAATTATTCGGCCGAAAATAGCAACAAAAGCTCTTTCGGTGTTCGGCCGAATTAGACTGAATAAATTGTACCGAACAATGAAATCGTGAAATGCCCTTAAACAATTAAATAAACTGCAGAACGTTGTGTTTTCTAATACACAAACAAATTGCATGTATGCAAACAGCGCTGCATGAGCTCGCGGCGCCAGAGTTCAATGTCCAAAGCGCGAGGAAAATCTGCGCTGAAATAGTGTTATTCGTCAGTTGCTCAGTAACATTTTTATGAATTTTTACAAGGCATGTGCCAATGCGATATGTACAACAAACGTCTTCCCAAATTCGTAATGAGAATGATTTATAAATCAACTGTTGTCAACAAAAAGAAGCAATCTTCCTGTGGGTTTCTGCCAAAATAAAAGCTGAGAAAAAGAAAGAACTCCATCAACATTAATAAATGTTATTATTGTAATTTTACTGTTGTTCTGTAAAATAAAATAAAAAGTAAGACAATTATAGCTCTGTTTTAATACATTTATTATAGCATTCACACATAGTGTTCATATTGGGATCTGTAATATTTTCTAATGTTTTAAAAGAAGTTCTAATGTTCTCAGCAAGGCTGCTTTTAATTGTAAAGTAAAAAATACATGACTGATTCAGTACGGGTCCAAAATGGGTCTCTACTACTTATTAATTATAAGTTAAATTGTGTTTTAGTGGTATATGTTGCTGGCAATTGTTAAAAAATTTCATGGTTACGTAAATATTTTTAAAAGCACATGTTGGCTATAATTTATCAATATGAAAAAAATTGGCAAATTGAAAAACATTTTTTTTTTAAAACTGGGTTCGGTATTCTTCGCCTTCGGCCCAGTATTCAGTTTGTTACGACGTCAGCCAAGAATTTCAGTTCGTACATCCCTAATTTTTACGAGTGTGCAATGAAATCACAGTAGTGGACTAGAGTGAAGGCCAGAACGAACAGGACCAGATATATTATGCATAGACAGACAGCTAGCTGGACGGAGAGATAGATATATAGATAGATAGTAACAATGTAAAGCGCCTATTTGAGTGCCTAGAAAAAAGTGCTAATAAATGTAATGAATATTATTATTATTATTATTAGTATAGAATGATCTGCAGTGTTGCTCTAACGTAAGCTGAATGAACTGCATCCTCTCATTCTCATTCTCTCTCATTCTCTCTCTCTCTCACACACACACACACACACACACACACACACACACACACACACACCCACACACACCACAACCACCCCAGACACAAAGTTAAGCTGATCTATGCACTACCTTCTCCATCACTCTGGGTTGATGATGGATTTTGGCTATTACACTCCGAATCATTATTAGGTTTACTTGTACGCAGCAACCATAAAGCACTAAGAGGAAAAGTGAAATAAGTCTACTAAAATAAATATCACCTTCTTTGCTAAGGACAGAGAAGTATTGTAGCAGGGATACAAAAGCTAGTGAGTATAGAGCAAGTTAATTTATATCACCATAAAGCTCCACTCCACTGCAATTCTGCTGCTATTACAATAAACACAAAGGCAGCCTGGTGTAATGGATGTAACATTTTTTTCATGTTGCATCAGGGAGAAGAGTAATGATGAGATGTCTGAGCACCACCTTTATTTCTCCATGAGAGAGCAGTCAGAGCGGCTTCTAACTAACAAATCCCCTTTGTACTTTGAAGAACCCTTTTCTATGCAAAACACACTGTCAGTTCCCATAGGAAAAAATAAAATCACAAACAAGATCTCTGGAATATCTCAATTGTTTCTCCTGACTTGAGCTTGTCTCCTGATTCTATGAGTTTTCTCCAGAGTTAAAGATCCCAATATCCTCATGTTTCTCTGTGCTATACATGTTAACTTTATATCTCTATATTCTTACTGTATGTCAACAACTGTTTCTCCCAAAATACCTATAAAAGAAGAAAAGGAAACAAAGTTTACACTGGAATTAAACCGAACCGGAGGCATAGTAATAATTTGAAAACAGGAGGCACAATGTAAAACACATCAGCTTTGCTCATGAAGATCATACTGCAGAACAAAAACCATCCTAAAAAGGTTTTGCTCTAGTGTTAGCCTGGCTAAGCTGGTTTAGTTAATTGCTTCCCAGCTGGCAACTTAATTGCAAATAAAATTTAAATATATTTAAAATAATGTTCATTTGCAAGCGAGCAGCTCATGGTAACAGTATGTTCAGTGTCTCAGAATGACTCGATTTACAGTAAAAGCAGATACACAACCTCCATCTTTGCAAGTGGAACAATCACCAAACATTTCACCAGATTTGTATAGCATTTAAGCATTTATAAACATGTTGCCATAAGCTTTAACTCTGTGGTTTTCCACCAAAATACAAGCTCAATGGCTTAACATTTGAAAATGAAGAAGGCACAGGTATTGTAATTTTACAGTTATACTGTTAAAATGATTATTTAGTGTGTTATTTCTGTTTATTATTATTAGGGTTAGGAGCATTGCTTACCCTGGTGAAAATCATCTAATTAGGCTACTTTGCTGGTCTTGGCTGGTCTTCCAACCTGGCCAGGCTGGTTTATCTGATGTTTTTATTTATTTACTTTTTCAGGGGGTTTTGGGCATTTTGCTGAATGCCACCAGGCTATGAGACCACATTAAATCAAGACCAGACTGGCCAGGCCAAAGGTCTTTGCACACTGAGTCCGAAATTTTCAATGCGTTTTTTTTCTTCGATGCGTCCGATGCGTATTAACTAATCTGTTGCGAAAAAATTCGCAAAACAGCACTAAATTGAGTCTTCAAGCAGTGAGGATGATTTTGTTGTCCTCACTGGAAAAAGGAAATATTGGGTCCATCCAATCCTGAGATATGGAGAGGAAGGAGAGTTCCCCCTCCTTACTAAGGAGCAGCGGGATTACACGGACGATTCAAAGTTTACTTCAGGATGTCAGTGGCTCAGTTTGATGCTTTTGCTAGCGATACTAGAGCCACGTATTAAAAAGAAGACCACCAATTTCTGTGAACTCAGTGTGCAACGATCTATACACAGTGCTTTGTGCTGCGAGACGAAGTGGATGAACTTGATATACCATTCTGGATTTTGGCGTTCGCTTGTACGGTGGATCTGAACTGTCAAAACACCTCTCAAAATGCTTGCTACAGATGCAAAAAAACCTTATCCCAAACTTTTTTTATGATGGACGAATATTCCGGAGGCAGTGTGTAAATGTGATTGACATAATGTGAGGTCGTATTTATTTTTTATCATGCGAAAATTTCGGACAAATTTTTCCGACTCAGTGTGCAATGACCTTAAGAGTGTGCATGGATCAGCCTAAACCTGCTAAGACCAGCAAATCAAACATATACGTATATATATAGTTTCCCACATTACTTTTGCAAGCAGGGTATCACTTGGATTAATATTGTTTGCTCTGTGACAGAAGCTGCTATTTGCTCTGTAAACTTGCTTGCGTATGTTGGCCTCTGTTTGTAGGTGGCTTTGGAATAAACGTCGGCTAAAAAGCATAAAATGTAAATGTAATTCAGTCCCCATTCTCCACTTGAAAACCACTGTGCCTGGCTGGCATAAGTTTCTTTCCTCTGCTTGGTCTTAAAATTGTTTGTTTCTATAGATTGCCATCAGGTAAACAAAATTTTTTTTTCTTTTTCCTCCGTTCTTCTTTTTCTTCCTTTTTTTTCCGCTTGAAATGCAAGGCCAACGCAAAATGAAACATCTTAAACAAATACCTGACAATCCCACAATTATAATGGCTGCTCTGCCCCTGAACATAGCTGCAGAATTTGCATTAATTCTCCTGAGGCTATGAAGAGGAACAACGCTGAGTCAATGAATATTCACCAGATTTCAAGATCGAAAATTCATTCCCTGGTTGTGATTTCTCGACAGAGAAGAGTTCAAAAGATTTAAAGTTAAAGACTATTTTTTAAATGTCAAGCTTTTGAGTTGGAGGTCACAAAAAAAAACACGGTTGTGGTAAAGTATTTTTGTCCGTGTTCATGGTGACGGGAAAGATGCAGCCAAGCAAGGTGACTTAATGGGGTCAGCAATGTGGTCAGGGAGAGCCTTTTGCTGTCTCCATGATGGCTTGGGCAACACATGCCAAAAATTTAGCTTGCGGTTTTGTGGTCTCAATCCTAGTGTGGAAAAAACTGTGGCTACAGAAGTCGGCTGGCTGTATACGAACGAGGGATGGTAGTGTTGGTGGTTGCATGGCAAACTTTTCCATGCCAATCAAAAGACAAGATCTCTATTGCCAACCGAACAGCGGAGTCCCGTTTTTTTTTTTTTTTTTTTTTTTTTCTTTTCCTTTTTTTTCTTTTTTTTTTTTCTTTTTCTTACACTAACAAAGCAGGTGCAGCATCCCCATGTGGAGGTATAGGCAAAGCAATTTTACCTGTAAGTGGATGTGTCTGGCAGACAACTGTCAGTTTTTCCAAAAAAAAAAAAAAAAAAAAATAACACTTTTCAACCAATCTGATCTGTGGGTAAAAAGACGACGCCAACCAACCCAACTGCCTCAAGAGAGAAAGGTGAAAGGAACGCCTCAGGCTCTGTTTGTTCATTCATTAGATCCAATCTGCTCATCCTTCTTTCAAAAAAAAAAAGAGACAAAAATGAGAGCTAAAGGCACATGAGTGATTTGTCCATAATTACCTCTGGTAAACCGGTAATCTTCACCTTACATGTAAAAGCCAGTACGTACTAGCTTTCTGATTATAGTGACTAAATTCCCAGGTTACCTGCAAAGTAATCATTCAGAGCCAAACTTTTAGTTATCGGCATTGAGTTTGGTCCACTCTCTACCATATTCTGCAGCTTAACCTTACAGTTACATAGAAACAACATGTCATTCGTCTAACTGACTAAACAATTTGTTTTGTTTTTACAATGTTTGGGGTGGCAGATCTGATAATAGACTGGTGAACAATAGCCGCAGCAGTCTTACTAAACGTTTATTACAGCAAAACAAAAAAAAAATGTGTGTAGTAATCAAAATTTCTGTGTGTCCAATATTAATAAGTACTGATTGTTTTATTGGCATCACTTATAAAACAAAGATTAATATATAATGCTCATGCATTTCTAGTTTATTTGCTACCAAGAGCCTCAAGCAAAACTATACTATTTTATTCAGTATTTCACAACCCTTGCAACTCTGGAAAGCAGTGCATTATAATTATTGTGTACAAAGAACAGATAAACAAATAAAAGCGACATCACATGGTTTTTCATAATCATAAGTGTCACAAAAAAATCTATCGAATATTATTTATATATCTGTCTGGAAACATAGAAATGTAATGCAAATCAACATCATTTTAACATGAAAACGCTCACATTGAACATTAAACTGGGCAACGAACTATTAAATCCTTAAACTGACGTACTATTACATTCTTACATTTTGCTCATTTGGAAAAATGTGCTTGTGGTTATACTTATGCAAAATTATATCATGTTCATGGGACTCATACTAGAGTGCTCCACATCATAAGTGCAATGCTGTACCAGGTGAGCTACCAAGCAAGTTTACTTAATCAGAAAAGCCACACATATGGACTTTTGAAGGCATTACATAGTATTGTGCATGGAACCATGTGAAAATAAGTCTTTATTGATCGATAATCTGAACTTGTAATTATAATATATGTGAAAACAAATAAAAGTCGTTGATGTTTTAATGCCAGTAGTGTTCACTTCAGCTGGAAACTGCAGTTAATTATATACACAGGTATGTTTTTTTGGACTTTTGCAAAAAAAATGTTGATAGATGCATGCTTTTCCAATGTAAAATTACATTTTCCAATTAAAACATCAACAAGTGATCATCCATCATGACAGCCAGGAGCACCCAGCACTGAAAGACACTTTCATAATCCATTATGAGGATATATGATTATGTTGAAGGAAATTGCCATTAAAATGTTCAGACACTGATGAACTGGGCCACCACTCTGCGTACCATTCAAAAACAGCTCCTTTTAAAGTCACAAACATCAGTTGGGCAGGAGAAAAAGAGGACATTTAGGCCCAATCAAGAGTGAAATCAATTTAATGGCATCATATATTTATAAAGCCTGGACAGCCGAATCGTTAGCTCTAATTTCCAAAACGTTCAATAAAAATCATAAGCAGGCCATTTGTTATGGAGCCACTTGTCATAAGAGGAGTCCACAAGAGCCGTACATGGAGAGCCGGGCCGTCCTGTTGTACGAATAGAGAGCGGTGACGAATGAAGTGATTTCTCTCGACATCACATCAAGATCAAGGTCTGGGAGGGAGAAGAAGTAATCAGCCCTGCCTTTCACCACCACCAGCAGAGCCGAGCCCAGACAGCCTCGTGATCAAAGCTGTCTAACTTTCCTCCGAGCGTGGAGGCCAAACTCACAAGCAGATCTTTTACTTGACAAGTGTCTTGATAAATATCTCGAATGCCAGTTTGCCATGTAAGAGATTGAGCTATTGGGAGGACCAGTAGGTCAAACCCGGTTATGAGCTGAACCATGTTGCTCCATTTGTCTTGTTAACTAGAGCCTGACCCTGTTTTTTTTTCTTCTTCTTCTTCACCATCTCCTCCGCTCTTGGCCTCTGTTTCATACGCATCAAAGGAGACCATCAGATGTGAGCTATAAACCCATTTTAGCAGTTGCAGAAAAAACACAAACCCACAAACAAGAAAAACTATTGGTAACGCTTTAGATTACAACCCGCAAAAAAGTATATTGAATTTACGGTGTACGTTTCTGTAATTATAGTGTACCTATAAAGAGCGTACGTGTAGGTATAAAGGAACAATGTGTTGCATTTGGGTAATAACAACCAGATATGCAACTTGCAAAGAACTGCGTAAGTAAACTGAAGTTATAGCGTAACTTTTTTGTAATTATAGTGTACCTATCAGTACCTCCGTGTAGGTATAGGGAAAAATATGCGAAGTTTGGGGATAAGGGGGTAACAACACTGGTAAAATTACAAATCCTTATACTGTAAAGTATTTTGAACTAAGACCGAGTAATTAGTTAATATTACGGTCTGGTGATGTATGCCTAAACAACCTAATAGTTTGGGAAGATTTAGAACAGACGAGAATGCTTTTTTAATTTTTATATTGGTATTTATTTATAGGCGTATAGGTATTTTGTAACATGGGGTAACATTCTATTATTAAAAGGACGGAAATGATGGAGATTACTGAACAACAAAACTGGACATCTAGTGAAATTAGTTAATGAGTTTCTGCTATGATTTATAGTTCACGAGTCTACTTACCTTATGAAAGCTTATTCGTCGATTTCAGCAACTTCACAACACCACTATCACCAAATAACTTTACATGACATACCATCAAGGTTCAACGCAGCTTAAAACAAGCTCTTTCCAGCTGCTTGCAGAAAAAAAAACAGATACAACATTTGTATTTCAGTGGATGCATACTGTGGTGTTTTTATAGCAAAAAAAAGTATGGAGGGTTTAATTGGCCACAACATTAATTAAAAACGAGTGAATATTTTTCTCGTAATTACTGTGAAAATATTACATTGTTTGTGTTTAAGTCACTGTTCCGCACTTGTTCATTGTAGTTACGGGGAATCAAACATTTGTGTGCTGTAAATTAAGTGGTGCTGTTCCCCCTGGTCCATTGTAGTACAGGGTAAATCAACATATGCGGAACTGTTGTAAATTAAAGGTGTGCTTGTTCCCCTTGTTCCATGTAGTTACAGGGTAAATACAACATTGCGGGCTGTAAATTAAAATGGTACTTGTTCCCCCCTTGTTCCATGTAGTTAAAGGGTAAATACAACATTTGCGGGCTGTAAATTAAAGTGGTGCTTTGTTCCCCCCTTGTTCCATGTAGTTACAGGGTAAATACAACATTTGCGGGCTGTAAATTAAAGTGGTGCATGTTCCCCCCTTGTTCCATGTAGTTACACGGTAAGTGGCTACAACAAATTGCTCTGAAATGATTGTTTATACAGTAGGTCATACATGCATACATTATATATCAGGTAATATATATCAATAAACATGGTGGACTGTTTTATTTAATTAAAATATTGTTTGAAATTTGGGTTTTTACCCCCTAGCCTAATGCTGGGTTAAATTAACACAAAATGGGTTTTAAAATTTAAATCACACACAATATGACAACAGTAACAACACAGGCAACAGATAGCCTAATAAAATATTAAAATATATTACATCAGTTCAGGAAAAAGCAAGGCAACTCCATACTTATACAACTTATACAGTTAAACCAAATTCTTTTGAAAGCTTTCTCAAAATAATATATATAGACACTGTAACACACTGTATGATTAGCTGGTGATCAAATCAGTATTAGTTGTTGAATGTCAACACCAAGGATGTGAGTCAAATTCCTCTTCTTTTGTATGTAGAACTGATACCTCAGTAGTAGAATAACTTTCACCAACAGATTCAGGAATCTGCAGCTGCTAGTACAAAAGTCTGTCAAACATGCATGGGTAGTTTCTGAGAAGTCAATGGAGGAATAAGAAGGCATTTTGTACATAACAGCTTAATAAACAAGTTAACAAGATATTAACTTACAATTTAGATACCGTCAACAACAATAGTTCCAAAGAAAGCTACAGCAGAACCGTTGCAGCCCACCAGTGGTGGTGTTCAGTTTCTATATGATTCCTTTTATGAAAAAATTGGTTAAATGAATGATTTGTAATAATTTACTTAGTTGTAAGGGAATTAATCATTATTAATTCATTCAGGTTTATTTCTAGCTCAGGTTTTAAGAGAACTCGATCTGAGAATTCGAGGTCCACCTGATCAAAACTGACTTTGACTTTCAATAGTTTATACTTTTATAAGCTACTCGGCCAGCGAGAAGTTGATGTATATTACCAATTGAATATGTAATTTTTGTATTCACCCTGGCCACGGGTGAAATACAATTATAATAATTTGTCAGCTCTTAAGAGAGGTAATTATTATGAGTAAGCTACGAGCTAAGGTAACAAAGCAAGGGATCTTTTGGCAATAGATTTAACCTTGAAATTATATGACACCAGACGATGATTATTTATAAATGAAACATTAATTTTTATTGGCTATTCTAGATTACATAACTTAAGCTAAAACACACAAACATACGGTTCAGAGGAAGGAAAGTCTGTTAACTGAGTTCTGAGTTTCATAGTTCTCTCTCGTTTTCACGAGGGATGGGAATTCACCTTAAGAATTCACAGAGCAACGCATCTAAATTCACCCGTTCAGCAGATCATAGAAATGTTGTTTACTTGCGTTCCGCTGGTTGACAGCTGAGGTGAATCCGGGGTGCTGCGGGCTTCCTGGAGGTCTTTGAGGGAAACCCCGTCACTGACGGGTCGGTGACGTCAGGATGACGTCCTTTGGGAAACCCCTCGTTAGTTTGTGATGACGCAGAGGCGCAAGCAAACTGCTGAGAGTCTTAGTGTGCAAGACTTTCAAGTTTGTTGACGATTTCAACGAAGTATCACTGAAGTGCTGAGTTTTAGATGGCTGGTCGCTTTTGATGGTAAATGTGAGCACGCTTGCAGGTGCTCTAACACAGCGACCAGCGAGAGCCGGAGAAGTTGCAAGCCAGCTAGCTAACCAAAAACCCATGGATTCTGTTCTGCATTCGGGTTTTTCTCTGTGGCATAAGTCCGTCCCCTGAAGCTATCTTCCAATCGGCTTCTTGCAAGACGGAGCGTGCATACATTAACCAGAGGCTCTCATTTATATGAGGACACCTATAATAATATGTTGATACGTCTATAAAGTCTCTTAAATGCAAATATTGTACCTACTATTAAAGTTTACTTCATTTCAACCTTCTGCATTTCTGGTTTCCATTCGTTCAAGATTAAACTTCACATATTACACAGTTTTAATATCCTTATTTCCTAAAAAGGGGTAATTAAACACTGGTTAAAGTTGCACCGATTACATGAAACACGTCAAGCATATATATACAACATACAACCTACTATTTGTAATTCTATGCTCTGATCATTTTATACTTTCAATTATTAGCAAACGATTGTCAACGACATCTTGTCTCTTTCCTTGGAATGCGGGGGAAAAGTGTCGAGTTCTCCGGTCACTATCAGGTCAGCACTGGACATTTCCTGGAAAGTCTCCTGCTGGACAGGGAGCCATAAAATTGTCTCTTTTGTTGATCGGAGTTTAGCAATTTATGCGTCCACTGGTCATGAGGGTATTTCTATCTGCTCTTTGCAAGCCCGTAAAACCATTTTAAGCACCGTTAAAGTACTGTCCCTTTTAGCTTATCTTGAGATATAGCCAAACAGTCCAGGGAATGCTTTCACCTTACTCGATGGAGCATGAGTTTTACGACTACAGATGGCTGGAGAAACGAACCTCAACAACCTACCATGGAATGTGCTGGTTTGATGTGTATGTCTCCATAATGTAGGTGGGTCTGTTGTGAGACAGATCCTACACATTCCATGACTCATTCGTATTGATCGATTCAATGAGATTCAGAAAGACAGTTGTGGTTAAGGCTAGAAGGGATACAGATGTGGCTACTGGGCATGTGCACATCAATATAGCGTAATTTTTGTCACGCTGAACAACAATAATTACTGTATGTGGATTATTGTAAGGGTTAGGTTTAGGGTTGGGGTAGGTGTAGGTGTAGATGTTAATAAAACACACTCGAATAGGTATAAAATGTCATTTATTGTTAACTTCCGGCCATTGCTGTATCCCTGTTTTGTTGCCTAATAAATCAGGGTTTTGGGCGAATCGTTGAATAAATTAATCAAATGATTCCATCAAAAACCACGTGCCGCCACCTACTGGCTGAACGATATAACCTGCAAAAAAAGTCACAGAAAAATCCTCAACAGTTATGCAGACTATGTTTGACATTTCACAATACCTGTTATCAATAACAATGTTATTACACTATTGAATTTTAAAAGATCATTAAATAGTTTCAAATAGTAAGGAATATCATGCAAAATTATTATACAATATATTATAAAAGTAAGCAAATAACCAGATATATGATATACTTTTAAAGTTTATTATTAATATATTTCATTTATGTTTATATTTGGATGTTCATAAACAATAAATCTGTTAATAATTGTATTGTTTTTGTTTATAAACAATGACGTTTATGGTAATAAAAATATTAAAATTGTTTGTAATTTGTCTAATGTTTTGTATCAAATCTCAAGTATATGTATATTTATTTTCTTGTAATGTATTAGAATTTTTCAGTGCCTGCTAACTGCATATATACAGTATTTTGTACTATGAAATGTGATAGGATTAAAAAAATAAATATATAAATACTTTATTGCTATATTTTGACTGTACTTGTAAAAACTTTAAGGGCCACAAAAGCTCTGAAACAAAACTTTAAAGGGATAGTTCACACAAAAATTTAAATTATGTCATTATTGTTGTTCCATTTTTTGGAGACTTGAGAATGGAAAGAATTGTCATTTTTTTCCCTGTAAGTGTAGAGCTCTGTGATAAAGTATGGTGGTTAATTATGATGCAACTGACTGTGAATAGCGGTAAACAAGCTATGGTTTAAAAAAAAAAAAGTAAATAAAAGGGGGTGGATTATGCACTCATTTTGTTTTACCTTTTTTTTGTGTGTGCATTTGAGTGTAAATACTATTGGTTTCTATATTATTATTGCACTGTTTATATAAATGTTTTTTACAGTGTACTTACTGAAAACACGGGCCTTTGCTCCGACACATGCTCAAGATTTGAGGCTATTTTTTACACTCTTGCTTGAGCAAATGTTTTATTTCAAGGTTTTTTTGAAAGCTAAAAGAGAAGGAGGATTAGCCATCCATGAAGGTGTAACACAATAAGCAACACAATAATGAAAGGCCACTTTCACATGGCTGTGGCCCAGTTACACTTCTGTGCATAAATCATTTTACGACATACCTTATTTGAGCTTGTGTCTGAATGACAGCGAGGATGAGAGAGAAAGCGACAAAAAGAGAATGCACGTGGGCTCTCTCTTAAACAAAAGGTAGAAAACTCCTTTGATTCAGAACAAACCTGTCTAATGAAATGATAAGCACTCATTTGACAGTGCACATTCACAGCCTCGTCGGTTTTTATTTAAAATTGCGCTTTGAACCATGTGCAAGTGCTTCCACCCAATAAATAATAGGCCTACTATATATTACAAGGATGTGAAATGTAATACTTCAGCCACTTGTGAAATACAAAAGATATGACAATATGTTTCAATCACAACATTTTCACTGGGAAACTAATTAGCGGTACTTAGCGAAATGAAAGTAATATAAAAAGTGGCAGGTAAGATATTCGCAAAAGAGCAACTCCTTGCCTCTCATATATTCTTTCTCTTCATTGATCCACGGGGATTCTCCTGCACAGCTAACAGACTAGCATAGAAGTTTGATGGCTAAATAACAAAACAAAAAAAACAGTGGCTCCGGTTCAAAGCCTAGAGCTGTCTATTCATACACATACTGTTTACGGTAGAATTATAACTGAAATAGAGCCACATTAGCAATGTTTAGAGTGCACTACATAGGCAGAAACCCTCACTCACATTTGCCAACAAAGAAGTTTAGAATTAGGATGTTGCTATCCTTTAAAACATCTTAAAGCAACTTAAGGTGGTTAGCTAGTATTCAAGCCTTTTGGTGGCTTTAGAGGGGTTTTGGATGCTTGAGAACAGTTGGCTGACTAGTAAAAACAATAACTTAGCCAGGCCTGGAGAGCAACTAACGATTCTCTTGTTCATACAAATTATCTCTTGCTTTTTCTTATTTGTTCTTAGATAATCCGAAACAGATGAACATGAATGTGGCAACATTTTATTATGTTGGTTTTTGTACATATCATGTCAAAAAAACTAATGCTATGTCCTGTTTAAAAATTATGTACCACCAACGCTAAACCTTACCTTAAACATAACCAGTAATCTTAAATTTCTTTTATCGTGATTCATGTTTTATGGACCCATGGGCTCAGTATTGCTCAGTAAGTGCAAGTGCAATGTACCAGGTGAGCTTCCGAGCAAGTTTACTATGTTAGAAAAGCCACTCATATGGAGCTAATGATGTGACACAATCGTGAATTTGTATTAATTTAAAAATCATGCACTATGTTTTGAGGTCATAAGAATAATAAAAAATGTATCGCAAAAATCGTTATTAATCAATAATCTGCCCCTTTAATCATGATTTTTGTAAAAAGAAATACAGTTGTTGGTGTTTTATTGCCACCAGTGTACATTTAAGCTGGAAACTGCAGTGAATGGTAAATATGTTTTTGGAATTTTGCAAAAATGTAGGTAGAGATATGTTTTATTCCAATGTGTAACTGCCATAATATTGAACAAACAAGGTATCTTACCTTTTGAAACAAACTTCATTAAAATGGTGCCTACATAGGCAGCTCACTAGGTTTTGGCACACAGCCAACGTGTGACATTTGTTAAAAACTCTCTTCTCAAAACAAAGCAGTCTCATACTCCCAAATAGGCCCTTGATATGTTCTCTAAAAAAACCCTTGAGTTAACAAATAAGGCTTTAATTGAATTATGCATGTTAGGAGAGCAAGAGGAGCTGAGAAACAAGGATAGGGAGAGAGATCAGAACATCAAATGGTATCTTCCATCACGGATGCTCGTGTTTGAAGGGCAGGTGCAATTCGATGGCTCCCATTTCGTTGCCTCAGGCTGGCCATTGGCACACCATTCTACAGCCTGTGAAATTTCTTGTTACGGTCTGCACATGACACTTACATCACACAAGTCTCTGCAGGAGAACACATGCTCCAGCCCCAATACATCAGCCTCTCTTGATTATTTGCTCATACCAAGATGTTTTAATGCTGGGTTATCTTTAAATGTCTCAGTTATATGGCAGGTGGGAACGGGATATACTGCTCCTCAGAGTTATCAGTATAGCATTACTATAACAATAAAAGATATCAAGGGTAATTTTCTGAAGAACACATGGTTTCTACTCATAATATTCTGATGCATACACAATTTAAAGCCTTTAAAAAATGAATAGCATAATAATAATAATATATTTTACAAGCAATAGTAATGAAAAATCAAAATTAAATAATCAAATATCAATTTCTGAAGAATAGAAAATAAATATTTGTAACATTCTAAATTCATTTATACAATTTAAATCCTTAAAAAAAGGATGTGTTTAATATTCTTGTAATTAAAAAAGAATGGACAGCTTAAACACATACATTTTTTTATACAAATAACAACAACAGCAAGTAATGGGGATGCTTGCCTTAGCAAACACCACTAAAGATAATTCAAATTAAAAACTACAATTTCTGAAGAATATATGATTGATATTGGTAATATTCTTCTTCATTTACAGAATTCAAAGCCTTTAAAAATATGTTGTTTAATTGTATCGTAATTAAAAAAGCAAGAAACAAATGCTTATATTGTACACATTTATGTGAGGGTTTTATTAAATGTTTTAATGTTAATGACAACGATTCTGAATAATATATAATTTATATGAACATTCTGATTCCTTTACACAATTAAAAGTCTTAAAAAAATGTGTTGTTTATTTTTCTTGTAATTAAAAGAAAAAAAGAGTGTACACTACAAATGCATACAGATGACTTCTTCGGCATGTTTCTCGCGCGCCTGGAGGCTTCCAGTAAGATCTAAATAAATGGCTCTGAGGGTTGCTCACCACACCATAGCAGATAAAGGTCATTTGGCTCGTTAACTCTTTTTTCCAGAGAAACAGCCTTTGTGTCTTTGAGGTCTGATTTCAAAACAATGTGCAGAGCCGTGTGAAGTTAGGAGCGAGGCTGAGGTTACTGTTTTCTGACTTTATTCAGTTCAGTTTCTCTCTTATGCTCATTTCGGTTAAAAGGATCCTTAGCTAGTCTGCTGTACCGGAGGCCTTTAGAGGAGATGATAACCTTTAATACACTGACACCGAGTTTTGTTCCACCTTTGTGTTGCACAACATGTGCGTTGTGCACAATATGCATTACAGAGGGAAGTCTGAAAATTAAAGCTAAAATTTAAATGTTTTTGATTTTGAAAAAACTAAATACAAAGAAAAGGTATGGTATGGTGTGAAACAAATAAATATAGCATCTAAGATTCCGCACTATTTCTGAGTGACTAATCAAATCACCCAAATTATGACACTGAGCTCCTACAAAAAGGTCAAAAGGTGAGATGTGCACACACATGCAAACACAGAAGAGTCTAGAGTTGGATTTGTGATACATAATGATGTGAATGTGCTCATATTCTGGACTGCTATTGGCACAAAATGATCAGCTGCAAGTTAACACAATGGTCTCAGAGGGGTTATGATCTGTGTCAGCACCAGAAATGACGCTGACCTCCAAGATCACAGACTGCAGCTGAATTGAAGACAGAACATCTTCCATTTTAAAATAAATGCAACAGCAAACACAAATTAACTATAGCTTAAAGCTGAAATGTGTCATTTCTAGCGGTGCCATTAAACTTACCAAGAAGAAACCTGAAGCGCAGACTGGGCTGGCTCAAGGGCTCAGGGATGATGACTCATGGCTCAGTTACTAGCCCTAAGCCTTAACCATTACTTCACCACTCCACTATATTCTTATGATGTCTTACATCATTCCCCTAATGCAAGAATTTGCACCTAATCTAAGAGGGCGAATCTTACAGAAACTTCACTCCAAGAAAATCCGTAAAAATAAGACAGAATGTACTGGGTTAATATGAAGGAATTTTACGCATTGGGTTTTTACAGGTGTTTTACCTGTATTTTGAATTATGCATTGCATTGTGATATGTTTTAGGGTGTTAAAAGCAAGTGTCCATAAATGTAATGATGTACTGGCTGAAAATGACCAGTATCTTTTCCCTGTTTTTTTGACCATGTAATATATTTCACTCAAAAACCATTATATCAGATAAACAGCATAACATGTCAGTCTATTTTAGGCCCGTTAATATCTTTTTGCATTGTGGCTTTATTTTCATGACAATTAAAATACCCCATCCCCACCTCCTCCTAATGCAATATACTAAATACAGTGTAATACGATTAATTTAAATGAGAGAGAGAACAAAAATTACAACAAATGCTAGTTTTGTATAGATGTTTTGCTTGTTTTTATTTTATTTCATTTTATTTATTTTTTAAATGTATTTATGTGAGGGGAATTGGGGGGATTAATATCACAGTAACGTCGCTTCATGGGAACAGATTTGGAGAAATTTCACCAATTTCATCACTTGCTCACCAATGGATCCTCTGCAGTGAATGGGTGCCGTCAGAATGAGAGTCCAAACTGCTGATAAAAAACAACCAATAAGCCCCAAGTTCAAACCACTGCTTCCAGCAAAAATATGCGTCCTTTCTCCATAATATTGCTTTCTCCAGTGAAAAAGTTGTCTCGTATGAATCAGGAGAGAAATATGCACAGATCAAGCTCTGTTTACTGAGACAATTGGGAGGAGTGTGAATGTGAGAGAACAACAGGGGACAGACTTTTTCCACTGGAGGAAGAGTTATTATGAATTATGGACCAATACATTGACCAGAAGTTGCTGTTAAAAGCTAAAACATCTTAATTATGGATTTGTTTATTACAAACATGCAGATTTTCACTTCACATGATGTTAATTGATGGAGTCATGTTGATTACTTATAGATTATTGTGATGCTTTTATCAGCTGTTTGGACTCTCATTCTGACGGCACCCATTCATTGCAGAGGATCCATTGGTGAGCAAGTGATGTAATGCTAAATTTCTCCAAATCTGTTTCGTTGAAGAAACAAACTCATCTACATCTTGGATGGCCTGAAGGTGAGTACGTTATGAGAAAATTTTCATTTTTGGGTGAATTATACCTGTAATTGTGTCAAGCTGCTTCACAATTCATGATGGTTTGCTCATTACTGATCCACCCTCCATAAGTCTTGAATAGGCCAACAGTAAACAGGACATGAATCACAATTTTCTCTCTGTAAGTCACCATGGATACCAGATCCAAGCACCTGTAGTTCACTCAGGCAGATGTTGGGGGCTGGACCACTAGGAACGGCATCAAACAATCAAGAACATGCAGATCAGAGAGCATGCACCACTTTTCACGAGCCGATCTGCTCCCCGTGTTCTCTTGACTCAGTGCCCTTCAACTTCTCCCTCTTTTCACCTACGACCCTTCATTTGCCTCCATCTTCATGTTTTTTGCATGCAAATGTCAGATGTTTCTCTTACCTTCAAATCAGAGAGGAGAAGGAGGGTGGGCGGTGGTGAATGACGACAGCGAGTCTGGAAGCCAGGGTCACATTTTCATAGAAAAGTGGTATGATGGGTAATTGCACATGCACTAATTCCTTTAAACACCTGCCCTCTTCTAGCTCACTCTCTCTCTTACGCTCTCAGTAACCTCCATGTTGGAAATGCATTATAAATGGGGCTTAAAATAGGGGCTGACTGCAATTTTTGCAACAGTGGGGCACGATTTGCCCTTCAGAAGCAAAAGACTGGTGTGCTTTATCGATGTGCACTTTGAACTGATGTTTAACACAGCATTCACAACCGAGAAATGCAGAAATATTCTCTTCATTTGCCTTTACACTTTTTAGCTCAGTGCCTAATTTACTATTTAATTATTATTATTTAGGATGTCAAATTGCTTTCCATGCTACATTTTGGAGAGTGAAACATTTCACAGTGAAATGCAAGGCTATCTCATTGGGGAAGATTGTGATAATAATTTGATCGTAATAGTGGTGTATTGGTCAGTGTCTTATTGGAGCAAATTTTGGAAGTGACAGCTGCATTTGAATCCAAAAATGAAACCCTTAAATTTTTGTTCTGTGTGTTTATGTAATAGCTAGTAAATGCTAGCAAAATTGCCATAGTAATCATCATAGTAATGTTTTGGAGTGACTATAAAACAACAGTTAACATTTACCAGCAGTTTAACTGCTTTGATGTTAACCGTTTTTTGACAGAGTATACATGTTAACATTAAGGATGCACATTATACTTTATCTGTACCATATCAATAACTGTCTGATATTTGTGATTTATATTTGATTTGATTTTTATTTTTTAAATTTATTTTTAGACATCAGATTATATTGGATATTTCATGATTTTTTTTACATAATTATTGAGCCTTTTTATCGAGACAAAATGTATAATAAATATAATATAATATAAACTATATTGCATATATATTTTTTTATGGCTCAGATAACAACTACATTTTATTTAGAGGCAAACCTTAACAAAAAAATATGAAATTTGGTACAGTTACTGATATTTCTATGGCCAAAAAGACACGATTCTGATAACTTGCAAATCAATGAGATCTTAAATAAAAGTATAGCAGAATACTTGCATAAAATGCATATAAATATCAGTTGTCACTCTTTATCTATCAATAATGTCTTAGTAAGATGGTTTTTAAATGCTTAGTTTTATTATCAAAACTTGTATTAAGTTTCAAAACATAATGAATGCAATAAAATTATTGAGAGAAACAAATAAA
Source organism: Sinocyclocheilus anophthalmus (assembly GCA_018155175.1). Classification (NCBI taxonomy): domain Eukaryota; kingdom Metazoa; phylum Chordata; class Actinopteri; order Cypriniformes; family Cyprinidae; genus Sinocyclocheilus; species Sinocyclocheilus anophthalmus. Next base: position 106,744 of record JADLZN010009938.1, read on the forward strand.
CGTTCCTCTAAAACCTGATGTACTGTATCATTTGGTACTCACATTTTAACATGATTTGTCTAAAAAAGTATCCATGGATTATCAAGTAAACCCAAGTTACTTCAATCCAGTAAGTGCCGATCTTGAAATATTACTATATAGAATTTAGTTTACTTTTACTTAAAAGCAGTAAATATTTCACTGAAAAATACATGCATACCATGACCTGAAGGTGAACAGTTTACAAAAAAAAAAAACCTTTTAAAAAGTCATAGTATAAACTATGAATCAGACCACAGAAGACATGTAATAGATTGTGTGCAACAGGTTTTTCTGCAATGTTTTATATATAAAACATACTATAGTATATAAAAATGTAATAGAATATTTGATTTTCAGGGCAATTTTGCCTCACTCATGTATGATAAGCAGTTCTGTTACTGTGTTGGTTCACCACTTGATGTCCAATATAAAATCTGGTTCCTGAAGCCAAACTAGCATACAATTAATCCACTAACCTTAAATGTCAAGATGTTAACAATAAATGTCCAAGTCCAAACCTAACAGTTGTCTCAGAAGCACATATGAATGGTTTCACAGGGTTTTGGAGATTTCAGCCACCACACCTTGGACACCTTTCTCCTGTGCACATATGATACCAAACATGCATGTACTGTATATTTGCCCATGCATACTCTCCATCTCTTGACAGATGGAGCCTGACACGGCAACGGTGCACAACCACTGATAAGGTCCTGTTCTCTCAATCAGCTGCTGGGAGATCGAATTTGAGTTCTAAATTATTACTGACTGCAGCATCTGCCGATGCAAATGTGATGGCCGCAGTATAAATCGTATCTTCTGCTTTTGGAGATCTTCAAGGGTGTGGGTGGAGAGCAAGGGAGGGGTACGAACGGACCCCCCCCAGAAGCTAGTTGGCTGACAAGCGAGGGGATTTGCACACAGCACTGATCTCCAGCTATGGGGGCTTAGTGTCAGAGCTATGCTTTACAAGGATGGGAGAAAGAGAGGCACAAGATATCCGCGCTAGAATAGGGAAAGTATCCTCACAGACCTTCTTTACTAAAATTACTGATTTTCATTATGTTGCTTAATCCATGGAAGCTATTTCTGTCAGTTCGTAAATTCATTGTAAATTCATGATGAATCTGTTCTGGTCAGTGGATGATTTGCTAATGATAGCAGATGACATCCATGAGGAGATGGTAAATAAAAGCTTCCACTAGCATGAATATTCAAACCTGTTGTCTCCAAAAAAAAAATTAATTAAATAAATAATACTAATAATAAAAATTCCACTGCATTTCCTGTTCATAGAAAATTCATTATAATTTCATGACTTTCTTTGTCCTCCTGGAACACAAACAAGTAAAGTAATAGTATTACAGTACATAATAAAAGTAAAATAATAGTATTAAAAGCATGTAACCTAAAGTGTACATATTAGTACTTTTTGAAAGGGAACGGCTCAAGTGACAGTTTTGTACCTTTTCTCCAAGAGTGTATAATGAACATGAAAGCACTTTGGACGGATCATAAACATGATTTCCCCACACAATAGTATCATATGGTTTCAAAAGACTACATTTATGGCGGTCTTGTCTTATTGTCTTAATTGCATAGTTTACCCAAAAATTGAATGAATGAAAAAAATGAATGAATAAATGAATGAATAAACAAACAAACAAACAAACAAACGAATTAATACATAAATTAATAAATAAATACAAATAAATCACCCTCAAGCTGTTCCAAACCTGTATTTTTTTTTTCTTCTGTTGAACACAAATTAATACATTTTGAACCACGTTGGTAACCAGACAATTGATGGTACCCATTACTTCCATAGCATTTCTTTTTCCCATACTATGGAAGTCACTGGCTACCATCAATTGTTTGGTTACCAACATTCTTCAAAATATCTTCTTTTGTGTCCAACAGGAGAAAGAAACTCACACAGGTTTGGAAAACTTGACTAAATGATGACAGAATTGTAATTTTTGGGTGAACTATCCCTTTAATGATTCACTTCCATTATGGAAAAGAGCTGAATAACAGTTTTTCTATTTTTCTATTTTTCTCTTTTTCCATTCCACGGAAGAAAGAAAATCATACCGGTTTTGAATACCATGAGGATGTGTAAATGATGACAGAATTTTAATTTTTGGTTGACCTATTCTTTTAATTTGGTTACTCCGCACTGCGAAAACACAAGCTCATTAAATCGTACATTAGATATTCACTTACATTTCTCTTTACACTTTGGACAACAAAGGAAGCCAGGGGAAATCAAATAAAAACAAACAACCGCATGAAAATGAGGGATGGTGTTTATAGACAAGTACCCCAAGTGATTTGATTCTGGGGGAAAATTATCTCCCACCAGCCGAGCAGAAATGTAAGAATGCATAGATTATGGATCCATAAATTGCTCTTCTTTACATACATTCTTTCATGCATCAAACAAATGTTGTGTGAGGACTGGAGGCTTACTAATATGCATTAATATATATTTTACATTTAGACATTTAGCAGACGATTTTATCCAAAGCGACTTACAAATGAAGACAGGAATAAATCAAAATCAACAAAAGAGGAATGATATGCAAGTGCTACAACAAGTCTCAGTTAGCTTAATGCAGTACACGTAGCAAGGTTTTTTTATTTTTTATTATAGAATAGAAAAAGAATAGAGCAAGTTAGTGTTAGAGGCCTTTTTTGCTTTTGTTAATCAGAAGTCAGAAAGTCAGAATTATCATTGTATAATAAATAAAAAGAAAACAAATATATAGAATGCAAAAAGATAAGAGGAGCAAGTGTTAGTTTTTTTTTTTAAGAAAACAAGCAGTTAGTAAATAAATAGAGCGCAAGTCTAAAAGCGGCAAGTTTTTAAAAATGAGAATGAGAATAGAGAGTGTTAGAGTTAGAGGGTCAAATTAGGATGGAAGAGATGTGTTTTTAGCCGATTCTTGAAGATGGCCAAGGACTGAGTTGGGCAGGTCATTTCACCAGGAGGGAACAGTTAATGTAAAAGTCCATGAAAGTTATTTTGTGCCTCTTTGAGACGGCACAATAATACACCGTTCACTTGCAAGAACGCAAGCTTCTAGAGGCACATAAATCTGAAGTAATGAATTTAGGTAAAGGGGTGCAGAGCCAGTGGTGGTTTTGTAGGCAAACATTAATGCCTTGAATTTTATGCTAGCAGCTATTGGTAGTCAGTGTAAATTGATAAACAGAGGTGTGACGTGCATTCTTTTCGGCTCGTTAAAAATTAATCTTGCTGCCGCTTTCTGGATTAATTGAAAAGGTTTGATAGAACTGACTGGAAGACCTGCCAAGAGAGCATTGCAATAGTCCAGCCTTGACAGAACAAGAGCTTGAACAAGGAGTTGTGAAACATGTTCCGAAAGAAAGGGCCTGATCTTCCTGATGTTGAATAAAGCAAATCTGCAAGACCAAGCAGTTTTTAGCAATGTGGTCTGAGAAAGTCAGCTGATCATCAATCATAACTCCAAGGTTTCTAGCTGTTTTTGAAGGAGTTATGGTTGATGTGCCTAACTGGATGGTGAAATTGTGATGAAACGATGGGTTTGATGGAACCACAAGCAGTTCTGTCTTGGCAAGGTTGAGTTGAAGGTGATGGTCCTTCATCCAGCAAGAAATGTCTGTTAGACAAGCTGAGATGCGAGCAGCTATTGTCTGATCATCAGGATGGAATGAGAGGTAGTGTTGAGTGTCTTCAGCATAGCAGTGATATGAAAAGCCATGTTTCTGAATGACAGAACCTAGTGATGACATGCAGACAGAAAAGAGAAGTGGTCCAAGAACTGAGCCCTGAGGCACCCCAGTAGTTAGATGTTGTGACTTGGACATCTCACCTCTCCAAGATATCTTGAAGGACCTATCTGAGAGATAAGACTCAAACCACTGCAGTGTGGTTCCTGAGATGCCTTTTGCCAATAGGGTTGACAGGAGGATCTGGTGGTTAACAGTGTCAAAAGCAGCAGACAGATCCAGCAAGATAAGTATTGAAGATTTGAAATCCGCTCTTTCCAGGGCTTCAACAACTGAGAGCAAGGCAGTCTTGGTTGAATGTCCACTTCTGAAACCAGACTGGTTGCTGTCGAGGAGGTTGTTCTGTGTGAGAAAGGCAGAGACAGAGGAACTGTTTTAAAGAGCATGCGAGAGCTGTTTTTTGCGAATTGTTAATATATAAGACGTGACGTGACATGTGGCCAAGTATGGTGTATGGTACTTGGAATTTGTGCTCTGCATTTACCCATCCAAAGTGCACACACACAGCAGTGAACACACACAAACCGTGAACACACACCCGGAGCAGTGGGCAGCCATTTTTATGCTGCGGCGCCTGGGGAGCAGTTGGGGGTTCGGTGCCTTGCTCAAGGGCACCCCAGTCGTGGTATTGTACATTTGGGAGAGAGCGTTGTACATTCACTCCCCCACCTACAATTCCTGCCAGTACGAGACTCGAACCCACAACCTTGGTTATGAGTCCGACTCGCTAACCATTAGGCCACGACTTCCCAAAATTTAAACAAAATTTAAATTACTTCATCAGAACAACTGTCATAATAATACAGAACTCTAAATAATATAATAATAGTAATGATATATACTATTAGTGTTATTTACTACTACTAAGCCACTATATTGCATGCACTACCTAATGATTATTCATTACTGACAATATTTGTCCAATGTTTTTTGCCACATTGAATTCATAACTTCATAAAACAGGCCTCCACACACCTATGCTTGAGCATACAAGGGAGAACCTCTAAACAGTAATTACAGGGAAAAGACCTCATGAAAACAGAAATAAAGATGGCCCAGGGTAAATTTCCTGTCTTTGATAGAGCCACGGACAGATATTTGCGACACACCATAAGTAAAGCATAATCGTCCTGAAAGCAATTGCTTTTCAAATACCATGCAGGAAATGCATTAGGGGCTTAACAAATAACGACTTTACATTTACATCTATTATAGATAAACTGATCCATAAATAAAATGAAACCCAGTATTATTCTTTCAGCAACACCAGAATATGTCATGTATTTTCTGTTATTTCAATCGACAGTTATTTGAGGAAATAAATTAAACTATTCAATGTAAAAGTATCATTACTTTGCAGAATAAGATAACATACATATGTAATGCTTTTTTTTTTTTAATGGATTTTTAAGGAACAAAAGTCCTTATTTTTAAACTGTTTTCAGTTAAAAGAGTAATTCACCCAAAAATTTAATTTCGCACACTCACACTCATGCCATCCAAGATGTAGATGAGTTTGTTTCTTCATTGAAACCAATTTAGAGAAATGTATCATTCCATCACTTGCTCACCAGTGGATCCTCTGCAGTAAATGGGTGCCTTCAGAATGAGAATACAAACAGCTGATAAAAAACATCACAATAATCCACGCCACTCCAGTGCATCAATTAATGTCTTATGAAGCAAAAAGCTGTGTTTGTAATAAGTAAATTTATCATTAAGACATATTTCACTTCAAACCATTGCTTCTCACTGAAATATGACTCATCTATCCATAACATTGCTTCCTTGAGTGAAAAGATTTAGAAATATGTACAGATCAAACACTGTTTACATGCCAAAACAGACCAAAACGTTTATTTATTTTTAGATTTTAATGTGAGAGGACTGACTTTTTCACTGCAGTAAGCATTATTATGGATTATGAACTCATATTTTGACTAGAAACGATGGTTTAAAGTTAAAGCGCCTTCATTATGTTTTTATGACTTTTTTATTTTTATTTTTGCAAACATGCGGTTTTTCACTTCAAATTTCTCCAAATGTGTTTGTATGAAAAACAAATAACATTTTCATTTTTGGACAAACCATTCCATTATAGTCAGTTCTGTCATGACAACTCTCGGAGGGATTGGCATGGTAATGTACATGGCAATGTTAATGTATTTGGTCTTGGCGGAATAGATCTGCTATGCTGCTGCTGCTGCTGCTGCTGCTGCGGCAGAGCAAGTACCGAGACTTGCTACTGCCAATACATCCACAACATGCTGCTGTGAGCATGTAAGGAATATTGCTGCTGCAAATATAACATACATGAAATGACCCCCATATAGCGTACATGAATCATCTCGTAGCAGATCTATACAGGTGGAGCTGGGGAAGGTGGAGGGATTTCTTTGTTTCACAATTAAATCCACTTAATTATGTTGGTCAAGATTTCTTGTATCAAAAACAGTATAATTTAGTTTAACATTACCATCAGATTTTTTAAATTAAATAGTATGTTTTTGCTGTACTTTCTGATTTCTATATGTCTATATGATTTGCTATCCTGTTTTCCATATGCACTTTTTAATTAATAATTAAACACTTAAATCATTCGAAAAACACTGCCTTGTCTTCTTGGCTTGTTTATTTAACCCTCTACTCCTCTGCTACAGAAATTAATGTACTTCTTTCCTGGTGGGAAAGGCACGTGAGTTGCTCCCTTTAAGTCTTAAGACATCCATGAAATACTGGAATTAAGTTGAAGGCAAAATAACATAATTAATTAGTCTCTAAAGACTATAAGAAATCCAAGCTAATAACAAAGCCTCTATTGGCTACTTCTCTCCAGAACCAGGACAAAGGACTAATTACAGCTCATGCAGTTCTGCAGAGGCGCTGGCCTCACTAGTGTGTTTTCCCTTTAGCTGTCTACCTCAACTCTGATCTTATCGGTTAACCCTTCCACCTCCCAAAGGAGGTGCATTTCCTGCTGTTTTGCACACAGTTATTATTATTTTTTTAATGACTCTTCTCTGTTTTTATACTGTCTCATTTGCTCTGAAAGATTGCACTTTTATTGCTCAGGAGACTGAATGGAGTTCTCACATATACTTTGTTTAAATATCAACTTGTGTTAGTTGTTTTTCATAAAATTAATGTTTTCATTTAGCCATTTGCTGTTTTTGAACTCACAGCACCTTCTCTATTTATGCACCATGTCATTTGCACTGTCATGGTCACTTGCCACTTATAGCTCATTATCACTTGTTTGCTATGCCGTGTCTATTTAAATTCCATGTCATTTTCACTGAAGCAGGTCACTTGCTATTAGTGGTGTAATAGTTCCGATTTATCTTGGTTCAGTTTGCATTACTGTTCAGTTGCCTTGGTTTCTGTTCCATATTTATACAATTAATACCAATAACTGATATTCAAATTGATCATTTTACCACACTTTTACAAGTATACGCTGTTGCAAACCACAGCATTAAAATTCACAAAGGTCAGGACTGAATACAACGTAACATAGATTTGAGGTCAGTAAGAAGTCTCTCATACTGAGGCTGGATTTATTTGATAAAAAAAGAGTAAAACGGTAATATTGTGAAATATTATTATAATTTAAAATAACTCTTATCCATTGTAATATGTTTTAAAATGTAATTTATTTATGTGATGCAAAGCTGAATTTTACTCCAGAAGCCAACATTACTCCAGTCTTCAATGTCATACTTTAGAAATCATTCTAAAATCATAACAGAAATTATAATAGAAAGTTCAAAAGAACAACATTTACATGAAACATAACTATTTTGTAATATTATAAATGTCTTTACTTTTATTTTTTCTTACTTTACTTTTAAACAATTTAAAGTTTAACAAATAAAAGTATATAAACAAATAATAATAAAGAAAATAAAAAAAACCTGACCCCAAACCTTTGAATGGTTTTGTGTATAAATCACATAAGAACAATTAGACAAAATCAGTTCATAATGACCATATCTGTTAAGCTCCAAACATAAAAAAATAATAATAATACAAAAAATGATTTAAAAATACATGTAGTGTACCGTAGACAACATTCCTCAGCAAACAGTAAGCTCATAAAAATTCTTCAAAATATCACATTGTTTGCTTTACAGAAGAGCATGCATGAGGGTGAGTAAACAATGACTTTGTCTTTTTATTTTAATATTTTTACTTTAATATTTGCATAAAATATATTACACTACATCATAATATATTAGACTGCAATACAGACTTATTTCAGCCTTACTTGCCATCTATACCGTTTTTTTTCTTTTAGTTAAATAAAATATTGCTATTATTGGTTCTGTACTTGTTCTAGGCACAATGACAATAAAGTGGAAACTAATCTTGTTTTTTTCAAAACTGTACCAAGCAAAACTACTTGATCTAATGAGATCTCAATTTTGCTAGGAATTGAAAGAGAAAGGGAGATCCATTACTGACTGTCTTCAAAAGCTCATCTACGTCCTCCCATCACTTCAAAGTCAGCTTGTCTTGCAGTGCATACATTTCAGTGGCTCCTGATATTTTCTTTTCACAAACCAGATCAAAGCCGGTCCAAGTTTAAGAATTGTCATTTCTTCAAGACTGCCACATTCTAGACGGTTTGGAAGAGGGAATGAGAGAGAGAGATGGGAAGAGAGAAAAACAAAGAAAAAGGTCTGAGCATTGATTGTCAGCTCTTGTTTCCTCTTCCTCACATCCAGAACGTGAGAAATTGTGAGAGCATGCTCCCCTAGAGCCATTCTTGCAAGATGCCTTTAACCGCATCTGTCTTCCACATCTCTCGCGAGCAAAGTCAGGTCTTTTTTTTTATTTGGATATATATTCATCACCCCATCAAAGTGAGACAAAAGAGTCTATTTCTACCCTGTGCTGCTTTCACAGCTTGCTTTTTAAACTACAGGGTTGTCAGAGACAAAGAGAGTGAGATTGAGAGAGCGCGGCTGTGATTTCAAGTAAAGACACATCACTAGAACTTTCGTGGTCCCCACTGGCCTGCATACTGGAAAAGACATTTTAAAGAACCGGAATAAAAAAAGGAAAGTTCAAGGCAACTCACAAAGTGAGCAGAAGGAGACAGAGGCAGAGATGCGGAGAGCGAGCAAGGGACCTGGTGTTTCAAAATTTTGGACACACAGTAATCATTAATGAACAAGGTTAACAGCAGCAGACGTCTGTGTTACATGGGAGTTGAGGCGTTTAATTTAAGCCAACAGGTTCCATCTGACACCTGAGAGTCCAAGGACGTTCACATGTCTGTGCCAAAACATGTCAGGATTGGAAAGGAGTGAGGGAAAATTTAGAGACGCTCTACTGAGGAGAGTCCCAGATCACCAATTCCAGTGCTAACCAAAGGAACATCCTCTGAAGAACTAAGGCAGGCATGTACTAACCAGAGAAGGGCAGACGTGTCTGGACTTCAGCCACTGGACATTTGGCAGTGATGTCTGGGTACAGTTTAAATCTGTAGTGCATTGTAGAACATTTCTAAATCCCTTGATGGGTTGAGCACTAAACTTTTTTTAAAAAGAATGGATCTAAAAAATTTTTACAGCTACAAACCAGAAATACTGTATGTACTACAGCACAAAAGGAAAGACATTAAATTGAAAAAAGTCATTAGCTGTATATGTATCTTGCAATTACAAATTATGCATTTCTCTATCTGTATTCAAATAGAATAAGGTGTCAAGTCAAATGTATTACATTATATACACTATACTGTTCAAAAGTTTGGGATTTTTCATATTTTCGGTTTTTACATTTTAATCTTCTTTTCCAAAAGAAGTCTCTCATGCTCACCAAGGCTGCATTTATTTGATCAAAAATACAGTAAAAAGAGTGATGTTGTGAAATATTAATACCATTTAAACTAACTGTTTTCTATTTTAATAATTTCTGAAGTGTATTTTATTCCTGTGATGCAAAGTTGAATTTTCAGCATCATTACTCCAGTCTTCAGTGTCACATGATCCTTCAGAAATCATTCTAATATACAGATTTGCTGCTCAAGAAACATTTCTTATCTTGTTTTCAACAAGATTAATATTTTAGATTATTATCTAAAATATATTAGTATTATGATTATGGATTCATTGATGAATAGAATGTTCAAAAGAACAACATTTATTTAAACGTGGAAATCCTTTATAACATTATATTTGTGTTTACGAAGTTAATTTATTTATTGTGACCTTATTGAATAAAAATATTAACTTCTCAATAAAAAAATAATAATAATTGTACCCTAAAATGTTGAAAGGTGTAGAGCTTACAATACAAATGGCTTCAGAGCAATTGTTAGAATCAGTTTGAGGAATCAATAGTTCAGTAGATGTCACTATTCCATTTTAAGTTTCCATATAACAAATAATTTATAAAATAATTACAACTTTTATGCAAGATAAAGCTATGTATTTCAAATAAATGCTGTGTGTGAGTAGTGGGGATTGTACTTCATCTCAATGATTCGATTCTTTTCCACCAAATGATTGATTCAGATTCGTTCACTGACCCTTTCTACAGATTACATTACTTCTGAAGGTGGAAACTTTATGCTCAAGCCCACTATAGCACCCAGTGTGGCAACGCAGAGAATAACCCAGAAAACTATATTCTGAAGTGAATAACCTTTAATATCACCTCAAGAATCTCTATAAAAACCAAATATAGTAAAAACTGGTGCTTGATATGAAGAGGGTTCTTTGCCGAACCTAAGTACTGACAACAACCATCAAAGAACCTTTATTTTTATGAGCGCACTCATGTCACTCCTTGGGACCCTCTAGGCAGATTGTTTGACAATTAGGCATTTAATATTTCAGAGGAAATGCATTTGATTCGTCTTCATAAAGTAAAAGACATGCCAAAGGTCTCTCTCTAACAACCATAATTTACAGAGTTCCTCCCGTCTGATAGATCGCACTCTTCAGTTAGAAGAAAAGGTTAGTCTCTAATAAACTGGTAACTCTCATGAGTTACATTTTCTCATCTCCATATAATGGAACATACAGTATACAGCTAGTGGTGCTGGTTCTCCAGACAGTTTAATATCAGGAATGACCTGCACTAAGCACATACCTGTAATGAGCTTCAGATATTCACATTTTTGCTGCATTGAGACGCACTTTGCCATCACTCGGGGGCCTAATGGGCACATTTGTTTAGATTTGCCAAACATATTTATTTCTCTTGCAGGCAGAGAGTCTCTGAGGAAAGTCCGTCCAGACTGTACATACACCCTACAGGCGGGGGAATTTAAACACTGACCTTGAGATTGAAATTCAAAGGCAGTGAGTAGATAACAAATTAACGTAGGTGAGAGATCAGGAGGAGTATGAAACATTATTCTGACACCTACATCGCAAAAATCTTTTTCAGCCTAGTTTTTGCTCAACATTTGAGGATGCACAAGCAAAAAGTTATGGGCACCTTTGAATTTTGTAACTTTGCATGCAAAGTTAATGCTGGTTTATGCTGCTCTCCAAGGTGTGCTGGCTTTAGAGGAGTTTTAGGCACTTATTTAGTTGGTAAACCAGCTTCGCCATTCTGGGAGGTTAATTTATTAAACAGGCTTAGGCGGGTTTATGCTTCTTCTTCTTCTTCTTTTCCAGAAGGAAAGTCATCATCTGGAATAGACTCCAAAATATAAACATTAATTGTAAACACAAAGTTAGTTTAAATACAGGCTGTGTTTGTCCAGTGATCTGTGAATATGATTTGTAAGCAATAAACCTAGTTATTTTAATCAGAAATTAAACAAAACTGTGTGTATTTCTTTCTTTAATGGAACACGATATTTAAAAATGTATATATTTTGAAAACATTATTTTGTCCATACAATATAAATCTTTGGGGTCCAAATTCATATAGCTCACCAACATTCTTCAGAGTATCTTCTTTTGTGTTCCATGTGCAGCAATGAGAAATGAAGAATGATGGTGAGGAAATATGATAGATTTGGATCTGTGGAGGGTTGCACATAAATATAAGGTATATATTGTGACCTTTGAGAACTCTATGCATTGTGATGGATTATTCTGATGTATTTGGTGCAGACTGACACATCCTCAGAAATGCCATGTCCTGAAGAAGAACTTTAAACAGAAGTTGAACAATTATGGACCAAAGTTAACTTTGAGGGTGCTGAATTTTGACCTCCTGCTCCCAGCCTCTGTGAAGAAATTCAGGACATAGCTCGAAAAGCTGAATAATGCATTTGAGCGCTCGTAAGGTGCAGTCCATTAGCTTCTGTAATTGAACAACACGTTCTCCAATTATACATTTTCAATGACAAAGCGGAATTCAGCGGGACTTCAGCAGGATGTGATTGATCCATGGCAGACACCTTTAAAATGCTAATCTCTAAACTTTGATGTTGAGAGTTGCCAGGTAAACCTCAGCACAGATGTCATAAATTAGATTCAGGGATCCTTTGAAGGTTCCCCAAACATCTTTTTTATTCCAAGCCAAAGCAGGTTTAAAGTAAGTCTCTCTCTTTCATGTCCAAACCTCTTGGCGTAAGTCCCTGGCCTTTACATTTACTATAGATGACAGATAAAAATAATTCATTAATTAATATAAGGTTAAGAAGAAGAGCAGGATTAGTTTCACTGCATTTACAGACTCGTGATCTGAGCGACTGGCTCTCTGATGGGAAGTTTTCAAACACTGGCATTGTTTCATTTAACACTGCCAGAGCATCCTGCTGGGACCGAGTTGGAACTTCAAACTGATGAAAGCTCTAGAACACACTGTGAAACTGCTGCTGTTGTCTGGTCTCTAGAGGTGGGATCATCCAAAAACAGTTGTTTATCTCTGCTAGGCCTCAAGCGAACTCTAAAGATCTTCAAAGTCAACATGAAATCAAAATGGACTTTATTTACGTTCATGACGCATACTTGATATTACTGTAAATGATTAATAGGTTCCAAATGAATAAAATGTATGTCTTTGTAATCTTTCAGCAAAATGCAATAACTCTCTGCTGCTGAAACAAACACAACAGCAACAAAACATTTCTGAAAAGATTGGGACATGGTTTACATGATGTGAACATGAGTATGCTTATTTACGTCTCATGTCTTACGAACGGCTCAGTGGATGGAACTAAAATTTATTAAAAGCTTTTCTGACATATGTCAGCTTTCTTTTTTGATATGTCATCATGGAAAAAAGGACAATTATACTCACAGTAGCTGAGGTGAAATAGCTTTCTCAGGTTCTGAACGCAGCTACTAAGAATTGCACAAGTTTTGTTTGCAGTACACATAATGCACATGTAAATGGAAATGTGAATCGAATCGCAACATTTAGGGTCCACATAAACATAACTTTCAGAATCTCAAATGCAATTTGATTCATTTTGATTGACAAAAATTAGTCGATGTAAAAAAAAAAAAGATAGGGCCAGTTTTACTATAACAGCTTGTGCCAGCACAAAAAAATAAAAATACTGTCAGGATTTACTAAAGATACGCAGTAAAACTTTAGCAATGAAATGTTGTGGGCACAGTTAATTTTGCAGCTGACCTTATTGCATATGTAGGAGTTTCCCTTTCAGACACAAAATTTATGGGAAGAGAGTATTTAAATTAATTTTGCAGCATGATTTACTAAGGTTTGCGGTAGCCAATTTACAGGTATTTGCGTCATTATTAAAAGCCCCAAAAAAAGCATGTCTTTTGCGCCTGTTTTGTTAGTAGAATACATTCGCCTGATCATCGTCAGCTCTGCATGTTTGTGACCCCTATGCTAATGTGTGCTGTTTTTTGGTAGATTGCATTAATCATAATGGAGATGCGCTGGCTGTTTTTGTGTCACATTATCAGTAGATCAGCCACAGAACTTTCCACTCCCATCGGGACTTTTATGAGATTGCGCTCTCACGCTTAATTGCCTTGTTGGTTCAGTTATCCCCTGCTGGTAGATGTTGTAACTACACCATCTGGCTGCAAAAAATAATCTTTCTCTCCTCCACCATACGTTTTTCTCATTGAATATGCCGTTTCACTCAAAAATATGTCAGATTAGAGAAGTAAAATGGTTTGCGAATGTTGTTTCATGCTGACTTTAAGCTAACAATACATTCAACTGACAAGTCACTTAGTACTTGGTGGCTCATGACTGAACGGCGCTGTAAAACTTTCTTTTGCTTTAAACCCCAGGAACAAAGAATTGAGTCTATCCGCATAAAGCACAATGTTTAAACATTTTCCCACTGGGGCCTGAAACAGTACGGGCACATTTCCAAAGCTTCAATTCACTGTCGTCTTACCGTTTTTAAAAGTCTTTTTTTTTTCCAACCTTTCTTCCTATAAGTAAATTAATTTGCACTGTAATATAGTCATGCAATGGCTTACTTTGTTTTCCGCCTCCGTCTCGTGTCATGGGCTGATGTATGCAGCATTGGCCTCCTGCGAGTATCGACGGCAGCGCGTCCAGTAGGGGGCCTGCATTAAAGTCATCCCTGTTGCATTTCAATGATAAAGTGAGCTAAACAGTAATACCTCCTCCACTGCCTCTCACAGCCAGACTCTGTCGCATAACTGACAAAGCTATTACGCCTGATAAATGTGGAGGGCAGGTTCACAAACCCCTGTTGCTAACCAAAATAACCCTGTCTACATTTACCGTATATTGCTATCTCCGCATCCTCCTGCTAATTTAAAAATCATCACTTCGGAGACTCGTTTCCAAAACCACCTGACAACAGCATTAGGGCTTAAATGTGTTTGCTCTTCAGTGAATTGTTTAACATGGTGTTCGCACAGGAAACCTAAGCAACAAAAGGCTGCTGTCTGCTGGCTGTACAGTACGTATAGGTTATACGTATAGGTTATATGATGGCAGATGCAGGGTATCCGTTGCCTCACATAAGACCCCATTAAAATTACAGTTTGAGAACAATTAATGAAGTAAAAGATTATGTCTCCAAGGTGATAAAAGCCAGCTCAGCAGCAAGAGCAGGCTTGTGTTGCTGAGGCTGCTGGATTTGGCACTCGTGAGACTCACGGCTCTTATCACAGAATACAGCTGACCGTGTCATCACGTGAAGTTTTACATGCTACAGATAAAACGTTCTCTCATGCTGTCAACAGAGAACACATAGAGCTTATTACATGTGAAGAATGAACACACACTGAGACTGGGATGAATGCTTGTGTGGCCCAGTTTGAATCACTTTATGGCTTAACATGATTCACACAAGCAGGATATGTTCATATTTAGTTAAAGATACATATTTGCGTTCCCATTCATATAGCAGTTTGTACTTCAGGTGCTACATCTTTGCTTTCAGAAATATGTAGACAGTTATTTTTAAAGACATGTGACTGATCTACCAAATAATAATGCTACTGGTAGCTTTGCAGGTGTTATTGTTAATACAAACGTCTCCCGGCAACCAATTTTTGCAGGTGTGTGATTATCAACAGAGAACATAATTTACTACAGTACATTTTACACACCTGTCTCTGCAAACGTTTCCTAAAAAAATAATTCATTTATCATGCAATGTACTGTGACTCACTGATACATGCAATTTGATTACAAGTAAATATTTATCATTAACTCTGTGCCACCGTGTTCCATGGAAGGTGTGGCATTTTCCTGTTACTATTTTAAAATATATATTTGTTGCATTTAATTGATCAAAAATACAGTAAAAACTATAATATTGTACAGTAAATATTATTAAAATTTTCAGACGCCATTGCTACAGTCTTCTGTGTCACATGATCCTTCAGAACTTGTTCTGATATGCTGATTTGTTGCTCAATAAACATTTCTTATTATTTAAACAGTGTGAAGCTGCTTAATAATTTTGTGAAACCCATCATTCATTATTTCAGGGTTCTTTGACGAATGTAAAGAATTGTGAATTTTTTGTAACAATGTGAAAGTATTTACTGTCATTTTAATCAATTTAATGCACCCTTGCTGAATTACAATTTTTTTTAGAAAATATTATCCTTCGAACATGGCCCCTGATGGTGTCACTTCCTCCTGAAAATCATATAATTTAAAGTGACAGCTCACTATTATTTTGATGTGAATAAGTGGAAATGCTGATACACAACACACACACACACACACACACACACACACACACACACACTGTGTACTTTATTGGTGGATGGGTTCATCTAATGTGTACTCTATATATTTTAAGCCAATACTTATCTCATTATATGAATGTAGTGTAATAATCCTTTCCTGCCTCATACAGAGAGCATCACAGAATTCCCTTGCTCAATGAAAGTGTCATTAATTCACTTTCAAATGCTAAACAGCCTTCATTCGTTGTCACTTTCTTCTAAAAGCAAGTCCTATTATGACTGCACATAAAGCAGTCATTACTCTCATGTTTGTATCACAGTTTCACCACAAATCTAACTTTCATAAAAGACAAAGATAATGAGAATCACAGGTCAAGCGTCTGCCTGACAGATAATATATGATTAGAAAATGGAGATAAGCTATTCCAAAATAATCACAATGTAAAACTATTATTAGAATGTCTATCATGATTACTCATAAAACAATGATCAAATGCGTATGTAAAATAAGTATGGTGTCCTCGCAAATACGTCCCTCTGAAGAAGTTAGAGAGCTAGCTAACAAACACGCAGTTTATTATTTCCAGAATGTTTACTTCTGTGATTGCTCATTTCCTTTTTCTTTGTAAAACTGAAATACAATAAATAAGAAATGAAATTACAACTTGTACATTAATTTGTGTGATATACATGTGAATATTAAGGCATACAGTCTGCAAGTGTGGAAAACTTTGTGATGGAAAACTTTCTTCCATTATCATATTATATAAATCACAATATTTACTTTCAAGAAGTAATATTGTCTTAGCACATAACACTCTTAAAGATTTATTAAAAATAGTAAATAACTTACAAGCATATCTTTCTCCAAGGCGAAGACTGTTTTCAAGCTGAACTGAAACCGTTGCTGCATGTTGACTGTTGCCAAACTAAATAAACACTGCGTATATACAGAAGAAGAAGAATAAAACTGCAATATTGGGCAGAACAATAAGGGAGATTTGATGGAGGAGGAACATCTTTTTTTTTTTTTTCAGGAAATATTCTGGTGCTTTGTCCCAATGTGCCTTCTTATACTACGCCCATAAAGTATGTACTTTTTGTAAAAAGTACACACTTTTGAGAGTGTAGTAGAAGAGTAGGCAAGCATTGGGACATACTATCACGTCATACAATTGCGTCTTCAGCGGACCGCTCTGGCGCAGTTACACACACCCTGTCACTGTAAACGGGCCTGTCAATCTTCTTGTCACAGTTAACATTCCTCATAATTCATTTCATTTAACTTCCTACCATACTGGAGAGAAAAGAAGTAGCACATTGATCTGCCAGCCATTTTTTTTTTGCGTAATGGTGCATTTAACAGTAATGTCCAAGTGGATGTTTATAAAAGTTCACATTGTTGTTGCAGATGAAATAAAACACAGATAATATTAAATAAATATGTTTTACCAGGTTAAATGTTGATCTTAGTTAATCATTACCCCCTCTATACACAGGGACATCCGCCATGTTTGTAGTTTTTTACTGCTTTTCATTCGTGTTTGTAGTTCTTAACTTAATCCTTTGCCAAAGCGCAATGAATGTGGACGAAGATAGCCATAGAGTGTTGCCTGTGAACGGAACCATAATTCAAAAATCTACCTGAAATATTAGACCATCTGGGGACTTTGACATACTCTTTTCAACATGCTATGCTTTGGGACAGACTTATTCTAATCTCACATACTATTTAGGATGGATAGTATGATCATTGGGATGCAGGGCCGGTTAAATACCGCACAAATTAAAGTCAATATGAATTTAAAATTTATCCTATTTACCCTATTTATACGCTCCTCGTCTTTTTGTATTTGATTAGTGTAAATTATTCTAAATGTCACCAAGACAGGTGTGATTTCTCACAACAACTTTCACGTGAAGACATTTTAAATGCCAATATATCACCATTCTCATGTATTGAGGGTGCATATCAACTTAGTTGTTTGCTCCTTCAAATACTGAAGCTGCATGGCATATATATATACAAACCCAATTCCAAAAAAGTTGGGACACTGTACAAATTGTGAGTAAAAAAGGAATGGAATAATTTACAAATCTCATAAACTTATATAATAGAATATAGATAACATATCAAATGTTGAAAGTGTGACATTTTGAAATGTCATGCCAAATATAAATATTGGCTCATTTTGGATTTCATTAGAGCTACACATTCCAAAAAAGTTGGACAGGTAGCAATAAGAGGCCGGAAAAAAAAATGTACATATAAGGAACAGCTGGAAGACCAATTTGCAACTTATTAGGTCAATTGGCAACATGATTGGGTATAAAAAGAGCCTCTCAGAGAGACAGTGTCTCTCAGAAGTCAAGATGGGCATGAGGATCACCAATTCCCCCAATGCTGAGGCGAAAAATAGTGGAGCGTGTATATTCAGAAAGGAGTTTCTCAGAGAAAATTGCAAAGAGTTTGAAGTTATCAAACTTCAGTGCATAATATCATCCAAAGATTCAAAGAATCTAGAACAATCTCTGTGCGTAATGGTCAATGCCGGAAAACCATACTGGATGCCCGTGATCTTCGGCCCTTAGACGGCACTGCATCACATAAAGGAATGCTACTGTAATGGAAATCACAACATGGGCTCAGGAATACTTCCAGAAAACATTTTCGGTGAACACAATCCACCGTGCCATTAGCCGTTGCCGGCTAAAACTCTATAGGTCTAAAAAGAAGCCATATCTAAAATGTTCACGAGCGCCAGCATTTCTCTGTGCCAAGGTCATTTAAAAGGACGTGGCCAAAGGTGGAAACGTTCTGTGGTCGCTAGATCAAAAACCGTCCGGTATTGATGTCGTTTCCTTTTTGGAAAACGCTGTCTGTGTGTGTTTAGCCATGTAATCCGAACAGTGCACCCAGAGGAAAAGGCCAATACAAGTTGTTCCTACAGCGCTCCGTCAGCACCCCCCACCGCACAGCAGCTCTTGATGGTATTGAGGTTGTTCCATTATGGGCAGAAAGTGGGCAAGACCGACAGACAACTTAGGGCAAGTGAACTTACACCATCTGGCAGAAGGCGACAAGCAGATGCTAGAAAGTCGAGTATCGCAAGTTTCTAGAAGTGTAAAAGCAAACAGTGTGACTGCGCCCATACAGACGCGGTTCTTCTTCAGGGGAAGCCTGCATGTTTACAAGCATGTAACAATGCCGCAGACCCATACGGCATCAATTGGCTGCGTAGAAGGATCGGGTCAGGCGTAATGAATTATGAGGCCAGCCCTGCCGCAGTAAAGATCTTTTGCGCACCGATAGAGACAGAGAGACTCCTAAGGGAACTAGGTCGAAGCAACTTGAAGCCTGTATTAGACAAGAATGGGATATTCCTATTCCTAAACTTGAGCAACTGTCTCCTCAGTCCCCAGACGTTTGCAAACTGTTATAAAAAGAAGAGGGGATGCAACACAGTGGTAAACATGGCATTGTCCCAACTTTTTTGAGATGTGTTAATGCCATGAAATTAAAATCAACTTATTTTTCCCTTAAAAAAGTTTAAACATTTGATATGTCATTTATGTTTTATTCTGAATAAAATATTAAAATTTGAAACTTCCACATCATTGCATTGTTTTTATTCACAATTTGTACAGTGTCCCAACTTTTTTTGGAATCGGGTTTTGTATATATATTTATTATGTTTTTTTTTTTTATTCTCACCACCATCCTGTTCTCACATAGGTGTCGCGGAGAACCAGTATTTGCAGGTCAGGTAATCATATTTCAGAGTGAATGAAGTGGGCTGAACAGGCAACAGTTAGAAAATCAATTTCATGTCACTCTCAGTGCCCTTTGATACAGGAAAGTACTGTATGTTATGTGTAATTGTCTCACCATAGCATGCCCGTCACCTACTGTTGTTCCTCCAGCAGTCACTGAGCAACACGGAAGCTGATCTTTACAGATCCTGGCATATATGTGCACGCTGGATCGCATGTGATAAATTGCTTTAAGCTGCTTTTGCAAAGGGTTTCTTCTGTTCCTTATCAAAAATACTGTATATATTTTCAAACGGGTCTTTATTTAAAGCACTATTTGGATGTTGTTAGCTTTATAACCAATATCTGAGTTACAGTTATTAAAATCTGACGCATGTCACTTTAAGTACTGATTCAGATAGCATTGGGATTAAATTATTACTAAAGCCCTATTCAGATGCTAATTAATTCTCAGGAGGCATGAAGTCATTTCAGTATCTGTATCATTCCAAATGCCTGTTTGTGTTCCAGACTGACTGTCAGTTAATCGTAAAGATTTTAAATTTTCATTCTTCATCGTTACACTTGTAACGAATCAGCTCATGGGAAATATGAATAATTAATCATAACTAGTTATGATTAATTATGAATATTTTAGATCCGCTGTAGATATTTAGCTGACCTCTCTGTCAACTGTCTTTTCAATTCTAAGAACGTTAATTTCCTGGTTAGGGAAAATAACTTTCTTACTGTACAATACAACTTGTAGCATGTAGCAAAAATCTGCATGATTAAGGGACTCCAGTTATGAGCAAACAATGAACACGTCAAGTTTGATACAAGTAAGGTTTTATTAACTACATAAACACTTAAAACTAGTCTACAACAATACTACATAACACATCCTAAACTGGGTATCAACTATACACATATACACACACACACACACACACACACACACACGCATACAGTTGGTATAGGAAAGGGTTCAAGCTTAACTCAGTACAGAGAAGAGACATAAGGAATGAAATTTATGGAACCATTTGGATATTCAGCAGATCTACACCTGAGGGAAACGTCAGATTCTTAGTTCAAACACACCTTTGTAAAAAGGTGCAAACGATACTTAATGTATCAATTAATAAGACTAAGTTTTATACTTGCGAGTCTCGGCGGTCTGAAAGAGATTCCTGATGCCAATCTTAAAGCTTCCCGTAGATCTTTACTGAATTCGGGTCGATGAAAAGAACCAGTTTTGAGTCAGAGAATCTTGATTGAAATGAAAGGGCAAGGCCGAAGCCTGGCACGAGCTTAAGGTTTCCGGGTGCGTTTCTCTCACATCCTCTCAGACTTCAAACAAAAAACCACCGACAGGGGCGGGTCACATGGATTGTGGCCTTTTAAAGCCTGCAGAGATTAACGCCTCTCAAGATGGGCTTGTCCAATGAGTAAAAGTCCGGAGTCTCAGTGGGAGTTTGGATATACTGGGCCATTTTATGGCCCTTTGTGTGAAAGGCATGTACTGTGCCTATGAAAATTGTATAAAAATTATGAAAAGACGATTAGAACACTTATATGTTGCGTTGGTGTGTGTAAACATACAATATACCTCTAATTAGATATCCAAATACGAAATTCATAGATACTAAAAAGGGTAGAGTTAAATATATGTAAGGACAGGAGTGTGGTTCGATATAAAGCCTGATAACAGTATATCATTTCAAAGACAAAATACACGATGACAATATACCCAATGACCTGAAGGATCATGTGTGTTCATTCAAAAAAAGGTTTCCCTATTATTATAGCCAAAGAAGAGTCCCCGTGTGGATTTTTCCCTAGGCAAGGAAAGAGTTTTCTTCACACTAAAAATTTTGACTCAGGCGGATGTCTAAATGTATCGGCGTGTCAGGGTGACCCATCGGAACCCTGGGGACTGTTCAGCGGCCTGGGGTGTTACAGAGTATTGTTAATCTAGCTAACAACAAAGGATCTATGTGTGTTTGAGGGTCATGAGTCTACAGCATATAGCGACTAAGGGACTCATGCATTCAACCGTTTAATTCAACAAATACTAATTCATCAGGAACATTACCCCTGTGGCTGTTGCTTTATGTGTGAGTTATCTGAAAATCAATAACTCAAATCGATTTCTTCAAAGAACATCTGAGGATGCACTCAGAAAGGCAAGGCCAAAAAGTTGATAGTCTTTATGAGTGAGTTATTTGAATCAATAACTTAAATGATTTGCTCAAAAATGCTGATTTATTCAGGAGCAAAACAACTGAATGCATCATTTGAATCCTTCACGCAATCAATTCTTTTGAGTTACATTTCATCCTTATTCATTCAGAAACAAAGAAGTGAACACCATCACGAGTGATTCATTTAAATCAGTCACTCAATTGTGCCTACCACGCCCGATTGTCAAAAAGGCGGATTCATTCAGGAACAAAACAAATGAATGAGTCATTTGAATCATTCACTCAACCAATTATTTTAAAAATGCTAATTTAATTAGGAAAAAAAATCACAAATTACGCACTATATACTATGCACTTATACACTATGTACTCAACCATGTAGTGTATTTATTATATTAGGTTATTTTGTCATTCATAATCAGAGTCTGATAGCCCCTCCCCCTTTGCTACGTAATTAAAGCTGCGACAGTTGAGTGCATGAAGTGTCCAACATTCCACACTTAGTTTTTTGTTTTCGGGGATTAAAGTGCACTTTTCCTTTTGGGCATTTTCCATGTGTGAAACACCAGTGTTAATTTTGACAGCAAATTTTGATTTAGTTGTAGTCATAGACTTTTGACTAAAATGCCATTTAGTTTTAGTCATATTTTAGTCATCTGAATTGTTTTTAGTTTTAGTTGACTAAATATCATAAGGTTTTAGTCGACTAAATCTACAGTAAATTTAGTCGGCTAAAATCTAATGGGTTCAGTTTATCGGGAATTTATTAAGTATTTCTCTAAATTTCCAAACTATATATAGGGTTGATATTAAGATTTATTCATGATAGACAATGATTTAAACGGTGGTGACACCAACATGCCGTATGTTAAAATGAAATAAACCCACTTATCATAAAGAACAATAAAGGGTTTGCTTTTTCATGCCCCAACGCACCAGCCTATATGGGGAATTATGCATTCTTCATAGCAACTTGTTTACCATATTCTTCATTCTTTCAAGCAGACATATTTATTTCTATAAATAAATTTAGATTAATCTTTAGGGCTACTAAAGTTTTTCAGTCAAGAGCAGTGCGTGATTTTCTGTCTTTCTTTTGTTGCTTGATTAACACAATGACACATTCAACAGCAACTAAATTAGGCTGCTGTCCCTTTAAAACTGGATGCACAGCTGCAAAGTATGCAATGTACCAATACACGTTCTCCCTACTGTTTACGTTCACTTAAGACGTAATCAACTGTGTTTACGTGAATACTCGTCAAAACGGACAATTCGACATCATTTTGTGTGTAATTCTCCTTTCATGCGAGGCGAAAGAGTACTCGTGGGCTGTGAGAGGCGCTTTCTGTGTGTGTAACGTTATGCTTCAGTGTCTGCGCTCAGAAAACCGGACCGAATTGAGTTCTCTCTTGCGTCATCAGATTTATCCATATGTCTGCTCTTCTCTTACTCCCACATATTGACATTTTTTTACGTTTTATGCGACGTGCAGCAAGTGTATGTTAGCTAATGTCCCGCCGGTTTATATGTACGCATCTAACCGCCGAACCACGCAGCGGATTCGTTCTGAATGAATCTTTTCCCAAATCGTCCCTCCCTAACATTTTCGTCTCTGTTTTTATTCGTAGACGAAAATGTCAATAGATTTACGTCATAGTTTTTGTCATTCAAAAAGAGTTTTAGTTCGTTATCGTCGGTGAAAAAAATGTCCTTGACGAAAATTATTTGTCAAGAAATTAACACTGGTGAACACACTACTCACACTTGTTTTGCTTGGTGTTGCAATGGTTCATTGCAGTACAAGCATTTTTCAAAATGTAAAACTGACCTTTTTTCATATTGTTGAACGGTGTTTGGTTTTGTAGGTGTCTTGACTTGCTGTATAGCAAGTGTCAACCACATTTCAGAGATGTGCACAAGGCAATGACCGCCAGTGTGAGACTGAGAAAGCAGAGAAAAAGCTATCCAGGACTCAGCTGGCTGGCTGTCACCTGAGTACACCAGGTGCAAGAAGATTCTGAACCAGTTAGTGCAGGAAATTCCCCTGATGCTTTTCCTTCATTTAGCATATGATCCATCTTGGGTTGTGTAGCTAACTTATGTTGACCCAGATAAACGTAGTAACACATATACACAAGATACACATAGATATAGTTTGTTTTGAAATTTTTTTTTTTGATGTTTTAATAAGAACAACTTTTACTAATAGCATTACTTACACTTTGGCTTGGTTGACACTTGAATTTTTCCATCATTCACAAAGTCCTACATACTCCCTCCCCTTGTGTGTGTGTGTGTGTGTGTGTGTTATTTTTATTTTTTTGACTATAAAAGTCAAAATAGACCCTTTTTACTTTATTAATACATGTTCCTCTTCTTGTTGTGCATGTTCCTCTTCTTGTTGTGCATGATTTACTGTATGTTTTTAGCTAGAAAATAGCTAAAAATCGAAGGCAGCCTAATGACAAATAACTCATTCTGCATAATGGTTTATATGGCCACTTTTCAATTTTTTAAAGAAATTAAAACTTGTATTCAACAATGATGCAAGCAACAGTATAGATACTGGTACACTTGTTTGACGTCAGTCAAAGAACGAGAAGAATCCTAAATTGGTCACTATATCCACAAAAATAATGAGCAGCACAATTCTTTTCAACTTGAGAAAAAGATAAGTGGGCGATCTTAACACAGTGAAATGGCCTGCTCAATAAAGAAAACAGTATTATAAAACGGAAAGTGACTTTTTCACAGTTTTGCTACAGAAGTTAAATGGCATTAGGAACGTCAATAATAGCGTTCAGCGATTTGATCACAGAACTGCGTGTGAGCCAACCGGGCACATCCTAAGTTCCGATCGTCACGTGGGCACCACTAATAGGCAGGGAAGAGTTGCTGATCGTAGCTCACAGGAGATCAAGCATCATGACAGGAGACACGACGCTCTGAGCCCTGTCATGACTTTTTTGGAAAGAATCACCCACGGAAATGAAAGCCATGCAAGGACCAAACAGACTGGGCGTGGCCTGTGGAAGCCCTATGAGCATGGATTGCACCACGTCACTCAAGGCGCCAAACCCCTTGCAGACACTACGCACCCTTGCCAGCTTGAGCAAAATGCCAGCGCCATGATGCATGTGTGACCATGGCACCATATTATAACTATTAATCGGAAGTGGGTGGCTGGTGGCACCTGATGGACATCTAGTGACTGCACCACTGCATGAGATCTGGCTCAGATGGGCAGAGACAGACAAGCTAGCTGCTGGGAGTGCATACGCACTCAATACCAGCTTTTTCCTAGTTATTTGAGGTTCTGCTGCCTGCCAGACACAAGGACAAATGCTAATGTCTGAAATCTGGGCTGGCAGAGGCGCTTAGAACCAAAGACACCCGCCAAAAACATTTAGTCGTCTCTGATGCCGCTTCTCGCACTGGGTTTGCAGCGATGCCACACGTCGGCGTCTGCTAACGAGATTCAGACATTTTTGGCAGGCTGACTATCAGGGGTGAAACAGGGCTCTGTGAACTGTCACAGTTCAGACGGAGGATTGTAGGAGAATGAGCCATTAGCTCTAAGACAGAACTACTGCTGAGAAAGAAACAGGTGAGCTGATGTGCTGGCAAATGCAGTCATAAAAATACAAATCACTGCGCTGAAATGCAGAGTTAATATACAGATCAAAAGGCTATAATATACAGTTAGTCAACAGACCGGGTCAGTATCTTTCTGTGTGCCAGACATTCTGCAACTTTGTAATGATGGATAATTTGAAATGGAAAACAAAGCAGTGTTGGGAAAGATACTATGAAACTGTGGCTTCCTAAGTTACAAGCTACTCATAATTTAAAATAGACAAACTACAGTCAAGCTGTTCAATTGAAAATCATTGCTAACAAGAAATAACAAACTTTGAAGCTATTTGAGGGAACAGGACATTTATTTATTAAGAGATAATATATTCTGATTGGTCGCTCATGGTATCCCAGCTAAATAAGGACGTTTTGCTAACATTCCCAGGAAGTTATGGAAATATTCTGAACAGGATCTAAATGATTTTTATATATATGAACATCAAGGGAACATTTAATTTGACCAA
This sequence comes from Sinocyclocheilus anophthalmus, assembly GCA_018155175.1. Lineage (NCBI taxonomy): Eukaryota > Metazoa > Chordata > Actinopteri > Cypriniformes > Cyprinidae > Sinocyclocheilus > Sinocyclocheilus anophthalmus. Next base: position 132,685 of record JADLZN010009938.1, read on the forward strand.
TTATCATTTTTATCTTCTTAAAATTGTTCAGTTTTTTTCCCCCTAAATTTGAGAGAACTTTGCCAGAACAATTGCCAAAGTTTTAAGAATGCTCCCTGTTAGCTGGGATTCAGCAATCAAATATTCCTGAATGATGAATGCAACAGTTTCTTGACGGATTTGTTTCTTACAAGCGTACAGCTTTTCACTTCAAAAGACATTTGATGGACTGGAATTGTATGGATTACTTGTCGATTATTGTGATGTTTGTATCAGCTTTTTGGAGTCTCATTCTGACGGCACCCATTCACTGCAGAGGATCCATTGGTGTGTTGCATACATTTCTCCAAATCTGTTCTGATGAAGAAACAAACTCATCTACATCCTGGATGACCTGAAGGTCAGTGGTTTTTCAGAATTGTATTTATTTGTTTATTTTTGGGTGAACTGTTCCTTTAAATTAGTTGTATATACTGGCATACAACATTAGAATGCAATGCAGGAGACAGTGTGCTACAGTTGTGAACTACACATTTTGACAGATTGCTGTATTCCATGCATAAAGAAAAGCCACATACTCTTCATGTTGCATACTGCAAATAACGATAAGCATTCAGTATGCTAGTTTAAACACCCCCAATATTTTATTGCATTACGCAGCCTCTTTTATAGGACTTTAACACACAAATAAAGGCAGTGTGAGGTTATAAAATGGCATAGCTGGTTCCAACAATGTACAACAGACAGGTTTAATTATGGCTATTGTGCTGCAAAAGGTGAAAGAGGCTAGTAGTCATTTTCTCTCATTGTCAAAGCACCATTTTCTACTCGCATGCATCCTGGCACCTGTTTTCCCAGCCAACCCCCTTGCCTCTCTCTTGGTTCGCCTTTGTTACGGCGGGGGCTCAGGCGTTGTGCCCGACACCTCCGGTCACTTCTCCGCAGTCCCAAAAGGGCAGGGGATGATGCTTTTCTCCTCTTGTCACAACAACCCACTCCAAACAGTGCACAAGGCTGCATTGCATCTACTCAGTCCCAAAACAATGGGAGCGGCGATGGGCGGGCCAAAGACCAACATAGGCAGTACCCCTCATTATTCATGCACGTGCCTATTTTTTTTGGCCAATGGTGACTTTAGATGGATACGAAGGCTTGGGGATGCCTTCCTTGATATCACAACATGTACCTGCCGGGTGAGAGGAGCCATGAGAAGTGTTTCAAACTGCCCGGACAACACCTGCCGTCTGAGGAAATGCAGGTGCACTGGCTCGTATCTGCAAGCACATCACCATAGGTCACCTGTCTCATTACAGTATGGATTACACCAGTCTAGTCTCACTAGTTGGATCAGCCTGAGTTAATTGACAATTGCACATAAGATAAACGTTCCTATCTTACCCAGACGCCTCGGTTCAATCTCAATTAACTAGAAGTTGTTAGCGGCCATATGGGAATCTTTTAAGCTCTTGTTCAGTGATTTCATACGAATTATCATGAGATCACGTTGGAAATGACATCAGGGCTTAATTTGTGCCAAAACAAGCCAGATCAGAAATCAACAATCGTGGTCGAGCTAATTCTTTGGATTCAGCACCTAATCTGGTGAATGAATGTATGCTATGAATTGTACATAAGTTTAATGAGAAATCACAATGATAATGTTCATAATCTCTATAATGGTGGTGCAGATAAAACAGGGGCAGTTCGTCTAGCCCAAACTATGGGGCTTAGGTTTTGTGCAAACACACACAAACACACACACACACACACACACACACACACACAAAGATATTTTACAAAACAATCGATGAAGAAAAACACAAATATAATTCTGTATGTGGAATTACTTTTAATTTTCTATATTTTGTGCTATAATTATATTTAAAATGTATTTTGAAGTCTTTAACTGTAAATTTACATGAAATGTGTTGTTGACAATATTAAACATGCACTTTAAAACGTCTTATTAATTGACATATTATGAAAATAGTACATGGCAGAGAAACACGACTTCACCTAACTAAGAACATTTATGGCCTTTTGTAATATTTTTTGATAGGTAAGATGCATACAAAGCATTGATAGATTTGGTCAAATATTTCTAGACATGTTTAATTTTTGCTTTTGTTGTTTTAAAACTACTATGAGTGCAAATACAGTATAATTATTAATTACTACATGTTATATAATGGCAAATCGACTGTATTGATTTTTTTTCTTTCCTGGTGTTGATGATATCTTTTGAAATGTTAAGTTTTTTAGTTTTTTTTGATAGTTTGAAGATTTCAACAGTTATTTGAATGCAAAAAAAAATACAAACAAAAAAAAAGAAAATTAAAAAAATAACTTCACACATCACGTTATATATGTCATGCTATCATATTACATATTTCATATCAGTGGTTTTTATTGAAATGCAAGTGACAAGTGCAAAACATAATTTTATTAGGGTTGGTTGTGATGGAAACATGGAACAGTTGTTGTTGTTGTTTTTTAAAGCGATCAAATCATTTTTCACACACTAAATGCTGAATTTTATTTCATTTTTTTACTTGTTTAGAGCATTTGCAGATTTAATTGTTATATTGGATTATTATAGTTTAACACTCAAAGTCTAAGAAAGGGTAAAGCAAAATCTGTTTGCAAAAATAAATGATGAAAGCATGGCAGAACGTTTTCAAGAAATTTTAATGAGTGGAAAAAGTTATCTCAATTACTGGGACATTAAAAGTGCCCCAAAGTTGAAGAAACTTCCAAAAATGCCTTTGTGATTCACAATGAGAGAAATACAGGAGAAAAAGCGAAATAATTAATGTTTATTGCATTGCATTGCACTGCATTGCAAGACAATTTCATATACTTGTTTCCAATACCACCTCTGCACGTCTGTTTACATTATTTGGTGAGAATGTAGTGTGTATTTTATTGATAGGTCACGCAAGTTGCTTCAGGTGATGCAGTGACAAGCAGAAAAACAAGACACACCACTGACAATGACTCTCATTCGCTAATAATTGCGTGGAATATTTTGGATTTGTATGTACATGAGAACTTCTCACAAAACTTGTGTACGCACATGAATTTGTTTTTAACCTCGTTCTAATATTAACGATTTTGGAGTGTTCTAAATGAGTGACTGTGTGCATGAAGTTAGTCATTTGCATAAATACACCCAAACAATCTCCATAAAAGGGCTTTCTGCACAACCTGTCTCTTACAGCCTTTCATCAGTCTCAGCAAACACATGACCCTCTCTAAAGATGCACTTGAGAGTAATGCCACATGCACCATCCTTAAAACCAGTTATAGTACAATAAACACCATGTATACAGATGCCGATTACAGACCTCATATTAGCCAGCTGCACATCCACGTATTTGCATTGTTATACAGAAAATCTTCACAGCTCAAGGTATAATGCAAGTTGTTTTTTTTTTTTCAGTCTACATGATGAAGTGAGTATGTAATATTGACAACTAGTGATTGAAATGGGTATCGTTTTTTCCCACCTGCTGATTTTAATCAGAGTGACTTAACGAACAGGTAGCGTTACTGTAATAATCTGTTCTGTGAGCTCCTAATTTACAAACGAATGGTTCACCAAAATAAAAAAAATATTCTATAATTATTTACTCATTGTTATTCATCGCCTTCCTGTAGCTCAAACAGTAGAGCATGGTGCTATCAACGCCAAGGTCAAGAATTCTATTTCCAGGAAAAGCAAGTGCTTATAAAATGTGTACATTGAATGCAGTGTAAGTCAACGTCTGCCAAATGCATAAATGTAAATGTTATTCCAAATGTCATTCCAAACTTAATTGCTTCCATTTAACACAGAAGATGGATTTTCAAAGAATTATGTCTTATGAAAGAAGAACAGTAGATATATGGGCTACTTTTATTATTATTCATACGTGGATGATCTATTCCTTTAAACACCGTATGACATGATGGTTTAATGCATTTTCTAAGTCAGTATTATAGGCCTGTACTAAATGTTCATGGGTTTTTGTTTGTGCGATTGTACATGCTAACCTTGGAGTTCATTTAGAGAGGCTCCATAAGAATAGATCATATTCTGCAAATTGGAAGATGCAAATCCTTGGGATAGTATATAAATTGAAGAAAGTTTGAAAACATCTTTGACCTTTCTAATGTCACAGTGAGCTCTAACCTTGAGAGTCTTCGTAAAGCACAATTTTGTCTTCATGGAAGAAAAGTGCTTTAGGATTGCAACTAAACAAATTATGTGAAAATAAGTAGTAAATAATTACAGCGTGCAGTTGTGATAAGTGTGTTACTGCCTCACTGTCATAATGTATTTGAGAAACGAGCTTTTTGTAGGTTGTGATCGATTAATTGTCAGAATTGTCACAGCAGATGCTTTCAATACAGGAGACGTTTTGATATGAATCTTTTCAGCAATAGGTTTTGTGTGCTGGACATGAAACAGACCAAATCAGAATGATTTCAGGCTGAATAACTAAAAACCGTAAACTGTGGAGAGAAACTGAAGTGTTAACCTTCACGCACAGCATGACAAATCTAACATTACATCATGTAATGTTTGCAAATAAGTGAAAAACATGAGGAAGGCTGTGAAAGTGACTTATTATTAAATAAATTATGCTATTGATTTCAGACTTGTTGGAACCAGACTTGTGTTTGTGTAAGAGAGCACAGGCCCGGCGCCAGGACACACAACCTGGGGGGGCTTTTATATTTCTTAGGGGGGGTGATATTTTCAAGTGAATGCTTGAAATACATTAATTAGGTAGCACTTTACAATAATTTCCTAACACGTTAATACACTTTAATACATTAACTATCATTAACTAATCGAACCTTATTGTAAAGTGTTACAATTATTTGTTAAATTATTACAATTATTAAAGTATATATATGTTCACAGAAACACTGTTAAATTAAACAGAAAAGCAAGCAGGTGTGCATGATTTGGCGTGGCAGCCAATACAAATAATAACCGTTTCCGTACCTAAATCCTGCGTTTGGACCAGGCTCGGTTGCAGAATCACATCTGTGCTTCTGAAATTATTATCTTTTTCTATATAGTGTAGTAGTTAACTTTGTCTGTGTCGTATGTGGCCCGTGGCCGCTTGTCAAGCATGAAAAAAACCAGTTTTATTTAAATTCTGAATATATTATCGTATACAGCATGCAAAGAGTGCTCCCTTTAAATGTATTAAAAACTGTCACTCATTCGTCACAATCTCACAAAGTCAAAAAACAAACAATGAACTTTTGAAACTTTTTTAAATGTCTTTGTCAGAAATAAGTTACGAGCATGATAGGACGCAGCACTGGACAAAAAAACGGTCACTGGAGCGGTGAGTGCGTGGATACCAACCTAAACGCCTCTAATTGGCCATTGCGTTTTAGAAATCGACAAACATATCTGTGATTGGCTACATTGCTCACCTCTGCGAAAATGCATTGTAAAATAATTTGACGCTTTCCAAAGCAGAAGGGCAGATACATATTGGTTGTTTGCCAAATCTATTTTGTTATGCTATTATTACGAAGAAAACAGATCCTAGACCAGGAGTTATGGGCAGCTTTTCCATCTACAAGCCATCAGAAGCAACAGCAGACAGTTGTATGAGTAAGACTATAATACACGCTAAACTCAAGTCCGACCGTCTCCCTCCGTCCGAAGGGGGGGCACAGGGATGTCCGTGAGGGGCCAGGCCCCCCCGTCCCCCCCTCTGGTGCCGGGCCTGAGACAGCATATAGGGCACTATGGTGTCTGCGATGTGGAAAACATAGACTGAATTGCAGAATCCAGTCATAAAAATGAAATTTACTGTATAGCACTAAATTTGGCAAAATTTGGATGAATAAACCAAAAGTATGGCTCTACACTTGATCGTGTTGTGATATGGACTAGTGTCTCTGAATTAAACCACACAATTTGTGCTATTTAATAACACAATTTATTAAAACATTTTTTAAAGGAACATAACACAATTTTAATCCATGTTTTAATTTAACTGTAATCAGATTACATTTGAAACGAGTAATTAAATTGTATGCATTCATTTGATTACTAGTGTTTTTGATAATACATTTGAATTAAAACACAGAATCAAAAAATCTAATTCTTCTCACTTCTAATGTTTCATGAAAGGTGTTCAAATCTTTGACAGTATAAAAGCTTAATAAACAGCATAATGACAAAAGAATAGAACATGATAAAGACTAATCATGAGCTCTGTTCTGAGAGAACTTTAAAGACCTTTTAACAGCGCTATTGTTGAAAATTAATGGAAGAAAAAAAACGAGCCATTAAATAAGTGTAATTCCTATATATATATATATATATATATATAATATATAGATATATATATAGATATATTATACTGTATATATATATATATATATATTATATATATAGATTACTGTATATAAGATATATAATTTATGTTTTAGAATACACAATATTTATGAATTTTGTCAGACATCAACAGAGCAGAAAGCTCTCAATGACTTAATTTTCTCAACTCTTTGACAATGTTTCCATATGCACATTCAAACTAGTCTCGAGAGCCAGACTTTTGCAGGATAAAAACACTCACTGAGATGTAGAGCAGCAAACCACAGTTCATTTTGTTTATAATCTACTTTTAGAGGTGGGGGTATTTAAAATAAAAAAAACTAAATACAGAAGCACTCATCAACCTTGTACCTTTTAATGCTTTTCCAGGCAGAATCCTTGATTTAATGCTAATCCACCTGGACTCCTGAAAGTTAATTTAAGAAATCTAAATTGCAGCTTGAATTAGAAATGTGATGTCGCACACACTAATTAATCATTTCTTGTTTTGCATTCATCTTGTAAAGTGCAACCAATTTAAAAATATGTGTGAAGTGTAAAGTAGTGACCTGGTACATGCATATTGAATAACTGTGTATAAGATCTTTCATCTCTTTGTAGGCCTGATGAATTATTAAATCTGTTATGTCATGGGACACTGCGCATATGAAGTGACAGTGAGGTTTATACAATGAGTTGCCGTGTTTAAATAAGAGGGATCGAGGGAAAAGTCATGCATTATTGCACGCATTGCCTCAGTTCCCCTTTGAGATCGTTCTGTCGGTAAGACTTGTATGCAATTTCACATTTTTTCATCTGTTTGTGGCATGAAACCAATCGCCCATAGGTAATTTACCATCCTAGCCAGCAACACAAAGAGGAAAACTGTCATGTCAAGACATTAACACAGACAAGCTCGGGGGTTAGCGTGCAGATTTGGATTAAGTAGATATATTTTGATCTTCTGTGTCAAATAAAAGGTTAAAATACCTCCAGAGGGAAACAGAGGGATACCTTTATAAACATAATACGGGCCCCCCAAACCTGAATCATTGGCCCTTGCAGCGACTTTCAAGGGCGTCTGGTTCACCACAGCTGCAAACCAGCAAAAACAGTTTTGTGGAATATTTCAGATTCTAAAGCATAAGTGCGTTGTCGCCTCAGGGACGGAATATTCCTTTCAGAAAAGCCAAACATTCCTGGATCACAGAGCAAACTCGAGGCGCGATGATGCCAAAACATAGCAGAAGACCAAATCTATTCTGAGAGCCCTGTTAAAAACAGCAACAGCATGAAGTTCACACATAAAAAAAAGAAGCTATTTAATTATGTGGAACCTTCTTAACAAATATTATATTTGCATTATATGTGAATGTAAGGATTACAAATATTCAAATCACCTACCTTTGGGAGCCGTCGAATAGATTCCTGCTTTGTTAAATGTTTTTTTTTTACTCTTTAAACAAATCATAAGTTAATTAAAAAATTCTCTAGACACAAGTAATAACCAGAGAGATACTTCCACAAGCATAATAGGACTGTGATTGAATGTTGCTTAGTTTGTGCAACTTTAACAAGCCTTCACAGCGCTAGTCATTTGCACGCGGCTGCAGGTGGTCAGACGGCGCACACAGGTGGGCTCTGAAGATCCAAAACATGACTGATTTTTAACAAGCTCCCTTTGACTTAGAAAGATCCAGGTGCTAAACAGAATCAATAATAAGACAGACTGCTGTTCATTATCTTGTCCGTCGTGGAGGTCTAAGAAGTCATACGGTGAAAAACTAGTTGAGTTTTATTGCTTCTGCTTAAAATTAGCTGGATTTGATTGTTGGAAAGTTAGGGGTCAGTAAGATTTTTTAAAAGAAATTAACATTTTTATTCAGCAACGACACATACAATTTATCAAAAGGGACAGTAAAGAGTTATAATGTTACAAAATATTTCTATTTTAAATAATGTTCGTTTCAACTTTAAATTCATCAAAGAATGCTGAATAAAATGGTTTCCAGAAACATATGACACATCAACTGTTTTCAAAACTGATAGAAATGTTTCTTGAGCAGTAAATCAGCATATTAAAATGATTTCTGAAGGATCATGTGACACTGAACTAATGATTCAGAAAATTCAGTTTTGCGTCACAGAATAAATACACGATATAAACCAGTATGCTTGTTTTCCTGTATCTTTGATCAAGTATTTTTGATCACCTGGGAGTATAAGAGACATCTTTCCAATAAAAAATAAAAAAACCAATGTTGTTTGTTTGTTAATTGGAGTGATAAAAATATTTCTCCGCAACAGTTGTTAGCAGAGTATTGAATGTTAATCATGTTCCTTTCTACAATAATGTTAATAATATTTAACATAAAAATGAATTAGCAAATTAATTAACACACATTACTAAATCACTAACAAGATTATAAAAACGATATACAGTTCTTGTGTATTGTGTTTTTTTCACATGAAGAAGTTAATATAAAAAACGTTAGGTAATTGTTACATTATCTAAACAAATTTTATTTATTCTTTTATTACATTGTTTTAGTAGTTGACTGTCAAATCTTACAACTAATATCTATATATTCTATACTGTATATATATATTATATCTATATATATAATATATATATATATATATAAAAAAAAAAAAGATATATATATATAGATATATTATATATATTAAATTCAGTTTGAATCCTGTGGGGATGTCAAGTTGTCTGAAATACCTCATTTCACCAATCATTTTTTTTTTTAAGAAAATTATTTTAAAAGAAAATATATACTGTAAAACAAAAAAATGCATTTCTTGCTTTGGCATTCTGTTGCTCTAACTCTTTAAATTTCTCCTTTGTTCTGTAAAATTCACTTTTTTTGTTGCAGTCCCTTTTTGTGGCTTATTCTGCTTGAATTGGTTTGATGTACTGATTTGCTCTTTATGATGAAGGTCAGTAATCACACAACTGAGTCATATTGATCAGAGGGACATGTGGTTGTGATGGTGAAGGAAATCAATCACTGTTGTCTCACATTCTATCTTAGAGAACAACGTCAGTCTCTATAAAACCTCCTCGATAACACAGGAGAAACCAATTCTGTGATAGTGAGGACTGAAGCAAAACACATCTGTCTAATTCGTCACTTTCCAATCTCAAGAGATGCGCAATACAAAGAACTGTGTATTTCTGGAGCATCGAGGAAATGTCCATTGCTAAAAAAAACATCAAGGATAAGCTGACATTAACAATATGGGAGAGCATTTTAACAAACATACCTGTGTGTTTTGCCGCAGTATCAAGAACTGAGACATAAGAATCCACAAGAAAAAGCACAATAACCTGTGAATTTATTTACATCAATTTTCCATAGTAACCGTACCACATTTAAAACACTACAGTTATTGTCCTTGATTTCCTGAAAAGTGTAAGAAGCAAGTTGTGTGACTTCTCAGTGCATGTCTGGTAGATTTGAGGCCAACTATGACAGTGTAGATGTTAAAACTAAAATTCCAATATATACAGTTAAAATGTAAGGTTGTTGCGAATCAGAAGAACGAATGAAAGCTTTGATGACTCGTTCATGGGCATATCCATTTCTTTTTGTCCAATGGCAAATCCAGTATTGTGTGCTGTTGTTTACCGACCCCCGCAGTTTAATCATGCATTTTTGAGTGAATTTGCAGATTTTTTGTGGAATGTAGTAACTATGTATGATCAAATTTTATTGCTTGGTGATTTTAATATTCACCTCTGTTGTCCTGGTAAGCCGCTATCTAAGGATTTTTGTAATCTTATGGATTCCTTTAGTTTCTCTCAATGGGTGTATAGTTCTACGCACATTCATGGTCATATTTTGGACCTGGTATTTTCCCATGGTTTTTCCATTTTGGACATGGAGACTGGAAACATTGGTTTCTCTGATCACAATTCTGTGACTTTTACTACTGCCCTTCCTCGCCGACCAAGTACTACATCTGCTAAGGCCTGCTGGGTTCGCTACTTTTCTCCTACAGCCCGCGAGTACTTTGCTACTGCTTACAAGGCAATTGATGAATTGTCAATCACAAACCGGTTCTCAGAAAGCTCTAAAGCTGATGCATATTTTACATTTTTTAGTAACACCTGCCTGAGCATCGTTAACAACATTGCTCCCCTGAAGATGAAGCATTCTACTAATAAATCTTATCCTTGGTTTAATGATTCCATTCATTCACTTCGACGAAATTGTAGGCGAGCAGAACGCAAATGGCATAAGGACAGGTTGCAGGTGTCCTATGACATTTTAAGGGAGTCTCTCTCTGTTTTCAAGAAAGCTGCTAAGTCTGCTAAATTAACATTTCTTTCTGAAATTGTCTCAAAAATCACCATAGACCAAGAGTTTTATTTTCAACTATAGATGCTATTTTAAATCATGCTGTTGATATTTTCCCTGATGTGTCTGATCTCCTATGTGAAAACTTTCTGTCTTTTTTTGTTGAGAAGACAACAAGGTCAAGACCACAATCCCTGGTGACTTCTAATGCTTTTCCTGAAATATCTAGGTGCTCTTCTATTTGGGGCATGTTTGATTTGATTACCTTTCAGACCTGTAAAGATATTACTGATAATCTGAAACCTATATTTTTTTCCCTTATGATAGTATTCCATCACACTTTTTTAAGCAAACTGTTGATACTATAGGGTCTGATCTCCTGTTTTTTATTAACATGTGTTTGAGTACTGGTCCGGTCCCTGACTGCCTAAAACATGCTTCAGTCACTACTCTTTTGAAGAAACTAAATCTTGATGTGTCTGATTTAGGTAATTTCAGACCAATTTCTAATCTCCCTTTCATTTCAGAAATTTTGGAAAAGGTTGTATTTACTCAACTACATTCTTTTCTGGAATCTAATTCACTATATGATACTTTTCAGTCAGGATTCAGAACACTTCACAGTACCGAATCTACTCTATTGAAAGTCACTAATGACATGATGCTGGCTACAGATAATGGGAGTGTTGTTGCTCTGGTCCTTTTAGATCTTAGCTCAGCTTTCGATATATGGTTGATCATAAAATTCTTATTTCCCGACTGGAACATCTTGTAGACATTCAGGGCATCGTTCTAAATTGGTTTCAGTCCTTTTTTATCTAACAGGAAGTTTTCTGTATGCATGGGAAAACACACTTCCTCAGTAGCACATCTCTCCTCTGGTGTTCTGCAGGGATCTATTCTTGCTCCAACATTGTTCTCTTTATACCTGCTGCCATTGGGCTCCATCTTTTTAAAATATGGAGTATCTTTTCACTTATACGCTGATGACACCCAATTATACCTGCCCCTTAAACACAATGATTCAAGCTCCATAGAGGTCCTGCTGGTGTGTTTACAGGAAGCGAAATTATGCCTTACACACAATTTTCTGGCCTTAAATGAGAATAAAACCGAAGTAGTACTGTTTGGTCGAAGTGATTTTTATGACTTAGGTGATCTTGACCGTGGCGACTTAAGTTCTTTTGTCTCCGCTTGTGTGAAAAATCTAAGTGTGTTGTTTGATTCAGGTCTCAAGTTCTATAAACAGATTAATTCTGTTGTTAAGTCATGTTTTTATCATCTACGACATCTCGCAAAAGTTAAACCTTTTCTTTCTCTAAAGAACTTTGACAAAGTCATCCATCTGTACCGCACTTTGGTCAACCTTGGGTTGTTTTTAAATGTGCTTTATAAATAAATAATGAAATGAAATGATTAAAAATACAGTAAAATTTGTAATATTGTGAAATAATATTACAATTTAAAACAACTGTTTTCTATTGTAATCTATTTTAAAATGTAATTTATTCCTGTGATTCCAAGTCGAATTTTCAGCATCATTACTCCAGTCTTCAGTGTCACATGATCCTTCAGAAATTATTCTAACATGCTGATTTGCTCAATAAATATTTATTATTCTCAATGTTGAAAACAGTTGTGCTGCTGCATATTTTTGTGGAAACCATGATGCATTTTTTTTGCATTCTTTAGTGAAGAAAGTTCAATAGAACAGTGTTTATTTAAAATATTATATTTTTGTAACTGTAAAAGTTGTCAAATGTCACTTTTGATCAATCAATTGCTTCTTTGATAAATAAAACTATAAATTTATTTCAGAAAACAAAAATCTTACCAACTTTTTGAATGGTAGTGTGAGATATGTGTGAGTATGGTACATGTGTAGTTATGTATAACTATTTTAATAGGGAAGTATTTTTTTCTACTTTCTTAAATAAATTTGTCTGATCTAAACTGGCTGCTATTTATAAAGTTGTCGAGGTCTTAATGACACACCTGGCCATAGCGCAGTGACGACAGCGGTACATATTGCAGGCCGAGGAGAGTGAAAAACACAATTAACAGCCTGCGTACCTGAGGGAGAGGGGTGGTGGGCAGACGCGGTCCCCGCTGAAGAGAAACATGTGTTTGCCTGAAGTCCTGAGCGGCTGTTTACCTCCTCACACACATGCACTGCTGCTGAAGAAGCAGCATTTAACAAGATCAGGTGTTCTTTTCTCCCTCTCTCTCTTGCCCTCAACTAAGCTCCCCAAATTCACTTTGGGTGTAATTACATTTGACCCAGATGAGCATGCACTTGATATTGTGGCAGTGAATAATGCCAGCCTATTTGGCTGCTTTCGGAAAGCCTTGGATGTGTCTTAAGTTACAGGAACGGAGGGGGAAGTGAGTTACGTGGGTGTTTGTACTAGTTAAAATGCTCAATTTCAAGACAGGTGGTGTTGTCCTATCAATGGTCGACTATTTCTGTAACCCATATTGCCAACTAACATAGGAATGTTTTAGACCATATTTGACTCTGATTATCTGTTCTTAGTGAGCCTACATAGGCATCATTCAGAAACCCACCAACACCGGTGGCCATTAAATAAATGATAAAGTTAAATGATATAAGTGGGTTTTGTTTTTTGAATATTGAATATATTTGCAATATTAAGATAAAAAAAAAAATAGAAAAGTTTTCATACTTTAAAAGGGGTGTCACCAGATGAAATTAAGAACTTTTGACATAGAATATGTTAAATATGTTGCATATGTCTAACAGTAAAAAAAACACAAAAAAAAACAATCACCATACTTCAGCTTTACTAAAGTTCAACTCAAATGCATGCAAAGTTCAGATAATCAAATTGACTTAAATTCTGTTAAAACTGACTTTTGACATAGAATATGTTAAATATGTTGAATATGTCTAACTGTAAAAATAAAAACGTAAAAAACAATCACCTACTTCAGCTTTACTAAAGTTCAACTCAAATGCATGCAAAGTTCAGATAATCAAATTGACTTAAATTCTGTTAAAACTGACTTTAAAATCCAAATTAATCATGTTGAAATTGGTTGAATTATTTTGAGGAGTTAAAGTAATGGAAAAATATATGTTGTCATGACTTATTGATCATATAATTTTTTTACAGTCAAAATCAATCGTGAGTTGATTCTTCTGCGCTGAAAGCTATTTGTCTGCCACACTTAATTGTTGCCTACATACAACATTTCCAAATTCATCAATTTGATGTTCAATTACAGCCTTAGAAAGCAGCAGCCTATATGTAGATGATAGACAGTGGGGGCAGCTTTTTAGATTGTGGAACAGGTCCAGTGAGTGTGATCTTTGGTGTGAGTCTTTGTCTATGTGTGAGAGGGAACATCTGACTGTGTGACTAAATGTGGCATGTGCTTCCTGCCAGAACTGTGGCCAAGTGTGGAGCAGGAATCCCATTACTCATGCCAGCAGCACCAGCACAAAGGAAAAAAGCGTGCATATGTGCCTCTCGACACATGAAAAAAGAGGTGGAGACATACCAGATACACAAAGATTCATAACTCACATTAAATTGCGTACACAAAATGCAACACACACAAACATACAGATAACCAGTGGATTATATGGGCTTGTGCACCACAAGTGCACTCTGATTTAAAGGGGACATAACACACACAGTTTCTGCCAATCTCATGTTAAGAGTCTTTAGTTTTATCAGCTTTATAAAAGACAAGTACAGCTTTACACTTCTCTCCAAAAACAGTCTAGCTCTTGGAGGCGTGCCGTGGGCGGAGCTAAAGAGTCATGAGCATGCAAAGCTTTCGCATAGCAATCGTCCACAAGCTGTGACGAGACAGAATAAGTCAGTTCAAGGGTTCTTTGGGAAGATATAGAAGATTATATTTTCATCACAACCAAAAACACACTTCTTTGGTGATATTGTTGATTTTGTGATCTAGAAACAAAATGACAAATCCAGCTGCGTGCCAGTTGTGGTGGCAGAAAAACACTGGTAACAAGTGGAGGCAAACGTGTAAAATCCATGGAATAAGACAAAAAATGTATTGGTGTGTTTTTGGATGTCAGAATTGGAATGCAAATCAATTTTACAGAATACTGTCATCAAAGACGTCATTTGAAGCTAAATGCAGATGTTTAAATGGACAGACTATGGATGAACCCTGCTATAATTACCCTACTTTTAAAGCAGAAATTTGATTTAAACAATAGATTACATAGATCTACATAATATTCACAAATGCAGTTCATAGGGGACATATTGTATTAGCCCTTACAGTTACAGCATGAAATAGCCTACAATGTAAGCCTATGACAGTTACCAATTTTATCTCACAATTCTGACTTTTTTTCTTGCAAATGCAAGTTTATATTTCTTAGTTCGGACTGTATAACTCAATTCAACTCAACAATTACAAGTTTGTCAATTCTGAGGGGGGGGAAAAAGCCAGAAGTGTGGGACTATGAACTCATGAGCCGAGGGGAAAAGAGAGAATGACGAGTTGATTTTTCTTACCAGAATTGCATGGAGCTTATAATATGGCAAAACTATTTTAATTTGTATTGCATAAATATGAATTATTGACAAGTGGCATTTATCAAAACGGAATATTATGGGGCATTTAACATACTGTAGTTCTGAATTAGATTTTTTTTTAAACTTGAATATTGAACATTTGAAATTTAACACAACTGAGTTTTATAGACATGTATTTTCAAACAGCAAATTTTTTGTTCTGAATATTTAGACTGCAAATATCCAGTTTTTAAAAATACAGCTTCACGTTTTCAAGATGTAGAGGACATTCAGAACATCAAATTCAATATTCTAGAATGAAACGAAGCATTTTGGCCATCGTTTTCTGGCGTTCAGATCAGGTTGATCTATATACAGAGAAGCTGTGTAGTGCTTTATATGAGATGTCAACGTTTTTTTGTTTTGTCCAAATTTTTAGTGAAAACAATAATTTAATTGTTCAAAAGTGAATATAAATGCTCTAAATAGATATTTAAATATACATATAAATAAATGCTGTTCTTTTGAACCTTATATTCATAAATGAATCCTGAAAAACATGAAGAAAGGAAATGCATATTAAAGCAGCAAATCAGATATTAGGAATTATTTTTTTAAGGATCAGACAATGGAAGACAGGCCATCACAGGAATAAATTATATTTTAAAATATAATGAAATAGAAAACAGTTATTTTAAAGTAAAATAATTGGGTGAAATAATTTTATTACTAAATTATTACACTTTTACTGTATTTTGGGGCAAATAAATACAGAAGGCTTTGAGCATAAGAATTTGAATCATCATCATCATCATCATCATCAAAAATAATCATCTGAATAAGATTTATTCTATACATTCCATCTCTCAAGCGTAATAAACGTCATCAATCATAAATAGATAGGTTTGTGTGTGTCCATGAACAGATTATAAAGTATATAATATATATTATTTATAACCTGTAAACCCAAAACCTGCTATTTATGATGATGAGACTTTATTAAGCTGAGAGATGGAGTAGTCGAATAAATAAATAAAAATATTTTTTAAACCTAAAACAAAATGTGTTTTTTGACAGATTTTTTGGGTAATATATTTATAAAATATTTTTTTATCCGTGAGGATGGTTCTATCATTATAAAATATAATGCTACAATTCAGGCAGTAGTGAATTAATAAACAATTTGGTAATTTCATTCAAAGAAATCGAAGTCAAAAATAAAATATTCACACAAGTGTGCATTAACATGACAGTTTAAAAACGTGAGAATTTTTTTTTAAACGTGTGCATATAAAATACGCTTACCTGTGAAGTTGAGAAATGAGGGAGGGAAGGAGAAACATTTTCACGTGTTGTACGGCACAGCGTATGGTAATAATTTTGCTGAGTTTCCTGCTGCTTCGCAGTAATTGGATGATACGCTGAAGTATGTAATGAGAGACCTGCTGCATAAATATGAAAACACTTCATACAGCTGTGAAAAATTCAAGCTAAGTGACGGCAATTCACAGATAAATAGAGTATTGATATCCTAAGATCTAATGTAGCTGATATATCTTCACCTCTCACAGGAGGCAATTAACCAGGTAAGACCATCTTAATCATGGCAGGGTTTTTTTTCAACTTTATTTCCTCCTCTTCCCCCCGAGGTGTATAAAGGTGAAGCGTAGCTGTTACACGTTTGTCTAGGACTACTTGAGTGCCTTCAACTCATATTACATCGCTGACAGGCTGATGGGAACCTTGACTGCCTCTGGATATTTGACTAGAGAGGCCTTGTAGGAATTTGAATGCACTATGATGTATCTTTTTTGTTTTTTTAAATCGATCTAGAAGGACAGTCTGGTTCAAAGAAGGCCACACACACAGCAACCGCCCTCTCTGTTTTATGTGACCACAGTTGTGATGACAAGGTTATTGTTTCATCACAACCCTTTTTTCAGTAGAGATGGGAATTGTGAGGACAATTATTCAGTTATCACCTCCTAAGCCTCTAGTCAATGAATGTTACTGATGACTTTATTCCTGCTGTTAATATATTGTTGACAGTTTTTTTAAGTGTTCCGCTTAAATAAACCAAATTCCTATTTTGCATTTTATTATAACATTTGTACTAAATAAAATAACTTAATACTTTTATGAGACCTTTATAATAAAACTGAAGTATCAATTTGTCAATTTGATGAAAAAAAAAAAAACATATCATGGTTTACACAAAAATAAAAAGCAGCACAACTGTTTTCAAAATCGACAATAATTAAATATAAAAATCCAGTTTTTTTAAGAATTTATTTTACAACAATGCAATGTAAAAATACATACATACATATGATTTATTTCTGTTTGTTTGTATGAATGAATGAATGATACATAAATAAATAAATAAATGTTATCATATTTCTAACATGTCATATTATATTAGAATGATTTCTGAAGGATTGTGTGACAGTGAAGACTGGTGTAATGATGCTGAAAATTCATCTTTGCATCACAGGGATATATTACATTTTAACATATATTCAAATAGAAAAGTTGTTTTAAATTATAATAATGTTTTACAGTATTACTCTTTTTACTGTTTATTATCAAATTAATGCAGCCTTGGTGCATACAAAGGGAACAATATAAAAATCCCCAGCTTTGAATAAAATGAGTCAGTAGACTAATCCAAAAAGATGTATTGTAAAATGAAGACTGATTTGTGAGTTGTTTCAAGCAGTTCATTATGAAGAACCAGCTCATAAGAGTCATTCATTCATTCATGAATCAGGCTTTCCTGGTTGTGCTGTATGTTTGATGCATGCAAAGCAAAAGTAGAAAAATGTTGAATATTTATCTGTGCATTATTTCTCTCTCTCATCTGATTCAGACTGTATGCAAAGCATACTTTTGATGATGTTCATAGTGTTTTAAAAAAATAGATCCGTTTTCGGAGAGTATGGAGTCAATTTAATGCCACCTATATTTACAAAATAATTGAAGTTTGGCAAAAGAAAATAATGTTGCTGTCACTGTAAGATAAAAAAAAAATGAATTGAGTCTTAGACCTTTTTAATGATGTATCGTTTATCAATTTAATTATATTTGTTTACATTAAAACTAGCAGTAACTTTGAACTCATGTAAACAAAGAATGCTTCTGTGTGCAGGTGTCCTCCCACAGGTTAACAGATTTTAAGCAAACACCGTTAATACACATTTAGTTAACAAAACAAAACAATACACATTGTATTGCTATAAATGTGTGCACATTGAAAGAAATAAACAGCAGATATTCATGTTAGTAAGTTAGCAATTTCTTTAACTTGAACAAACGCTGTTATTAACACATAGTTAATAAAACGAAATCATGCTTGTTTTAATGTTAGTGAATAAAAGGAAATGATCCACCCGCATACCTCTGCTCAATGATGGTGCCTTGATCAGTTGTGATCTGCGTCTCAGGCCAATGACGTAACTCCAGGGAGGCATGTCCAGGTCTGTTGTACACGCCCCAGTCCCTTGACTCCACCCCCATGTCAAAACAATGCCAGAAAGTGAATCGCAAGCTAAAACTTGACTGAAACGCAAAATAAAAGCAGCATTGCAAATCTAGAACTAAAACTAGTGATTATGGCCATTGAAAATATGTGTTGCAAAATCCTTGCTTTTGCTCTGTTTCATTTATATTTTGGCAATTCTTTTTGTTTGCAAAAAGCACATTTATTTTTTTTCTCAATACTCTCATTTTCATTTGCAAAACTTTTTCTTTTGCAATATATTTTTTTTTTTTCCAAATATATGTGGCATTCAATTTGACTCCATATGAGAGCCAGTTCTTGGTCCCATGGGGTAAATGCATTGAAAATATATTTCATAAATACATTGAGATGAGTACGGTAACATTTCTAGGAAGCAAAAAGGATCACTTCCAAGGTCAGGTTGAGAGAATGTGGCAGAGCAATGATACACATGTCCATACACACTCGAAACACATGGCATGCCCAGCTTGTGAATGCTGTCAGGCCTCTGGAGAGGACCATCTGCTTTCTCAAATTTACCTCCTCCTAAGTGGCATTCTGTCCTTCTGGAAACCTGAAACCACCACGCCAAATTAGACACCAATTAGGTAGATATGCATTGTAAATGCAACAGTAATTCTTTATCTGGCATCTATTTTGGTTTCCCGGAGGATGCCACCACTGTACGTGCCAGAAGAGATGAATTATCATTCACCTATAAAACTACGGGGAGAGAGACTCGCTCAGGAAGATTTTATGCAGTGTAATATATCAGACATTAAATTTAGATATTCATATTCATTTTCAAAGTACTGTATATTGAAGCAGCTGCCAAGCGCTTGTGTTCCAGTTTTGAAATGACGCTCTTTGAATTGCCAGCATTTCAGTGAAATTTCATAAAGGACTGTTCACTCACTCCTAATGAAGGAACATTGATGGATGATAGCCTAACACAGCTCCATTGCTTATTTAGTGACTGTCTTTCTACAAATTATGATTCTGTAATTTCACAGTAAGGCTTTTTAATACAGTCATTAACATCAATGATATTACACACAAAGCATATTTTTGAAAGAATGATTGATTCTGTTCTTTAAAAAAGACTAAGGCTAGGGTTAAAATAGTCACATATTGTTCACTGACTGTCTTATGCGTATTATGCACAAATAATATATAATTATATATATAATTATTATATTAATATAATATATAGGGGCAATGTCTTTTGGATGTAAACAGGAAAGATGAAGCTGGAAGTCTCCTTGAGCACATCCCAAATATCCATGTATTGCAAATTCCATAAATACAAAGAATTAGCAAGTAACACATTGAATTAAACATTGAAATTTAATACAGAAAGAGCGAAATATTATATTCTTGTAAATCATAATCCAATAATTTTTTGTTATTTGTTTATTTTTAGCACATTAATTGCTTTACAGTGTACTTTTTGATAATGTTAAAGAATAAAAATATATAAGATTTTATAATTGACTTTTATTTAGAAAATGCTAAGGGAATTCAAAGGCTGACAGTAAAAAAAAATATATATATTTTCTAATGTACAAATATTTCAATTTCAAACAATGCTGTTTTTATTATGTATTATTATTATTAATTATTATTGTTGAGCATTTTCTATTCATCAAAGAATACTGGAAAAAGGATGGTTTCCACAAAATTAAAGGGGTCATATGATGTTACTAAAAATAACTTTATTTTGTGTATTTGGTGTAATGAAAAGTGTTTATGCTGTTTAAGGTTCAAAAAAACACATATTTTCCACATTCTGTACATTATTGTTTCTCCTCTATTCCCTCGCCTTTCTGAAACGTGTCGATGTTTACAAAGCTAATCGGTCTGAAAAGCGAGGTGTGCACTAATTGGCCAGCTATCCAGTGCGTTATGAATGGCCGAATACCTCAAGCGTGTGACGAAAATGTTAGCCCCTCACATACTGTTGATGCCGTGTCCGGCTGGAGCGATGATTCAAAAACATTTAAAACCCATTATAAACTAGGCATTGTTGCATCCAGTGGGGACATAATTATGGATAATAATGACTTATACTGTCTTTTTACGCGTTGCATTGCATCGTTGCGCATAAACTTAAACCATGTCTGAATTTGTCATCGGAGAAATGACAAACAACAAACGCTACTCTACACTGCCCAAAAATCGCGTTTGAATCATCAGTGGCAATTCTTTAAATATGAAAACGTACTTAAAAGTCTGTGAGTCAGAACAGCCGGCATGGTAGTCTACTCTACCAGGATCAGGAAAACAGTCCTCCATAAAATGTGCTACACACAAATTAATATTTGGACTGAACTGTTCTGGAACAGTGCTATAAATACAACTTAACCACTGATTTCTAATCATGTCCTCTTTTGGAAGGCCAAACAAGTAGTTTTGCTTTCACAACGAAACCACACAGGAAAACACGGTGGGCTTGAGTGAGCGGGAGACCGGCGGGCTTGAGTGGAGGATAAGGCGGGCAGGCTTGAGAAACAGACTGTAGGCTTGATAACGGCGCGGCCGGCGGATTCGATGAAGGAGTGGTTGGCGGGCTTGCAGCAACCACATGTGACGACTCCGGGCTGGACTCCGCTTCGTCCACGGTGAAAGCCGATCCGGCGATCCACAGCGTGAAGTTTATGTATTTCCTCAACGACCAGCACGGATAAGCTCTAGGCATGACGAAGCAGATATAGTCCTCTTTTGGAAGGCCAAACAAAGTAGTTTCGCTTTCACAACGAAACACACAGCGCCTTAACAACATGGCGGCGGCAACAACAATACTACAGCGAGAATAAAAGTTAGGCCTTCTTTCTTTGCGTGAACATTTGAGCAGTGTTCTGCAAATCTTCCCACATAGTGATGTAGACATGTGGGGGCGTGTTAGAATGAGCCGTTTTAGGTAGGCCTGGTTGACTCTTAACTTTTATAAAGAATATCTCTTTGGCTTTGAGACTTTAATCTTTGCAACTTTACAGATCTTCTTTACGCACCAAGAGCTTGTAACACTCCAAAGAGAAAGGAAAAATTTTAATTGCATCATTTGACCCCTTTAAGCAGCTGAAATGTATTCAACATAAGATATTAAGGTATTATAAGAAAGGTTTCATAAAGGGCATCAAATCAGCATATTAAAACACAAAATGGAAAATATGAATTAAAATATGACTTTTTGATAAAACGTCACATGATAAAATCAACTATGATCGATCACTTTATTAAGGATTCATATTGGCTTTTCCTCTCCGTGTGAGTGGAATTGACTTTAAAAAGGTCAAGAGTAGGGTCACAAAATCTTTGAAGAGAAAGAAGCTGACTGATGTCTCAAGTTCATGTCTTCGGCAATCACAGTTCAATATTAGTCTCCTTTGGCATGTATTTGTCTTCGTTTGGACATAGATTTGCCATGAAATGACGGAACATTGTTGGAGCCACGTGAAATTTCACAGTCAAAGAAAAGGAAACTTTGAAGACAGTTTTGATTCTCCTCCAATTGATCTCCTGAGAAGAGGCTTCACTCTCTTTTGTGCAAGGACAGTATGGCTGAAGAGGAGGTTTGTGCTATTGACTTTTAGAGCTGAGCCGATTCTCTCTTGGAGAAATGCAACACTGGCGTAATGAAGAGAGGGGACCTTGACAAGATATCAAATCATCCAGGGGCACAAACGGTAGGGTGGAAGATCGAGAGCGAGAGAGAGAGGACAAGAACAAGAAAGAAAGAGTACATAACAACATCTTGCCCTCTGCTGTACTGTCTACTGACTTGCAGTCCTGACACTGCAATTAAAATACCTCTGTCTTGCCTGACCTTTATTTTCTCTCCTCCGAGACCAATAAATACTGCCCGTATTTGTCACCTTAAACAAGCCTCGAGTGTAGACAAGTCAAACAGGTATGCATGCGAAATGCAGTGTGGGATGCATAGCAGCTGTCCAATTAAAAATGGTAGAGGAGAACAAAGCCAAAAGAAGAGATGGACAGTCCCCAGATACCTCTGGCTGTTCAGACATCACTGCTGTAGGCTCAGATTTCAGCACAATGTGTCATGGTTCACTTCCCAAGATGTTAAATGGTTCCTACAGCTGTGAAAAGGAGAAGGGAGGTTTGATGTAGATTGTTTTTTTTTTTTACTAATCAACGTAGCTGCATATATCCTTCAAAGTCAAAATGGGATTAGAATTTATCTAAATTGACCATATTTACTAAAACCATGCTTATTTCAGGTTGTGTTATCTCAGAGTAAACCATATATTTTTTTATATAAGTAGTACTAGTATTGAATTTTTATTTATTTATTTATTATGTAGAATTTGAGTTAACATTCTGGTATCTACTTTACCCACCCCATGTCATTACAAAACAATAACACTTCAGTTAATCTTCAATACAATAAGGCATTTTAATGAACCTGCAAGATTTTCAACTTAAAGATCCAAAGGTGAAAAAGGCAGCATAACATCTATGATCAATGGCTTCATCCAAGACTTGTGCAGAGACATAAACCTCAGAGGTTTCTTAAAAATACAGTCAAACCAAAAATTATTCAGACACCAGATATACATTTTTCGATATTTATTTTACTAGTAGGTGCAGGACTCTATATTTTATTTATGTAAGTGAGGATAGCAAAATAAAAAGTAAACTGTGACAAATCACACCCAAAAAATTCTTCATACAGTGGACTACCAGTCAAATTTATACAAATTACAGAACCCTCCAATTTTATTCCGATCTTTGACCTGACCATGTGTGTCTTAATTGTTATCTGACATTATCAAGATGAATTTGTTCTGACACATTTTAACTCTGAGTTCTTGTTATATTTGATTACCATTTTCTAAACTATAGCGAATAAACTGTGATAATATGTGAAATGTTGAAGGTGTCTGAATAAATTTTGGATTGACTGTATCTTTATTTGTTTTTCAAAGATTAACTCGAGTCTTATAGGTTTGAAACAACATGAGGTTAATAAATAAATGTGACACATTTTTCATTTTTGAGTGATTATCCCGGTAACGATAATTTACTCGTAATTACTTTCAGTCATAATAATACTTCTGCCAGTATAATACTGCCTAAAAATGCAAAAGCCGTCCTCAGGTTAACGTATGTAACCCTAGTTCCTCGTAAGGTCGCGCGACAACGCAAATCTAAAACGCTAAGGGAACTCTTCGCTGACCGACACGCTCTAGATCCATTGAAATCAGTACCCATCCTGAAGACGGGAACAGTCACGGCGGACTGACGATCATTGACAGGAAGCTATAAAAGCTGTGCGGCGGAGTCACGTCAGCTCTGGAATGAAGCAAGAGCCACTGCAGGGACGTGGGTCGGAAGTATGCAACCAAGACTCTCTTCTCGTTCCGCTCGAGGAACTAGGGTGGTTACATAAACGTAACCTTATACGTTCCAGCGTCAGGACACTCGAGCTGCTCGAACCAAGCTAGGGTGAAACACGGAATGCCCACGCCAAAAACCGCCAGACTTCCCAGTCCTGCCTAGTGGGAATAATGCACAACTAGGGCGAGAGAACTGAAAGCCGGGAGTGGCTACGCTGTCCTAGCACATAAAACCTCACAGGTAATAATGCCGTGGACCAACCCTCAGCGTTGCAGATGTCCGGCATAGAGCCCACCCGCTAAGACACCTTAGAGGCTGCCACACTACGTGTTGAGTGAGCCTTGGCCCCTAACGGCGAGGGGAGATCAGAGAACTCATAAGCATTGGATATGGCATCCACTATCCACCGACTGAGGGTTTGTTTAGTTGCTGGAAGACCTCTTTTAGGGGGACCGTAGCAAACAAGCAGTTGGTCTGCCCTCCTCCACAGGGCAGCTCCGTGGACGTATGCATCCAGTGCTCGCACTGGACACATACCGTTAAGCTTCTGCTGGTCTGGTTCCCGCGAAGGGAGGAGGACTGAAGGCCTGAAGTACAATGGGCTGTGGTGTTGATGAGGGGACTTTTGGGACATACCCCAGACGAGGGTACAGAAATGCTTTGGCCAAAGACCGGAGCCGCAAAGTCCCAAGAAGCAGGGCCACCGGAGGGCCTGTAAATCCCCCCACTCTCTTAGATAAATATGTTCCGAAAGAAGGTAGCCTTTATTGTAAAGATGGCGAGTCAGAATAATCTGTCAGATAGGCTCAGATGGAGGCTTAAAGAGAGCGTCTAGCCCACTGCTAAGTGCCCCCTAAAAAATGTAGGGGGACACAGAGATCGTACCAGGAGGCCTAGCAGACCTCAGCGCCCCATTGGAGGAAACGTGTACCCGGATGTGTCTCTCCACTGCAATGCCACCAACGATGGGCGTGGTAGGCCGCAATGGCCCCCCCCGCGCCACGTAGACGACATTCGGTGGAGTGGGTTAACCCTGGTAGAAATCTGGCGGCGGCAATCAACGCCATACTGTACCACTGGGCAGCTAGCTGGGTCGCGCTGGCGGCTCTACAAACCATGCAGAGAAAAGTTGTGAATATCGTGCCCTCCGCCTGTGAAGGATTCCCCTCCTGATTGAATCCTCCATGGAGATCTTCAAGAAGGAAATCCGTCTGAGAAGCCATACTCAGGCTCATGGCCATAATGGGCTAACTAAACATTAAGACGTACTCATCCGTCCTGGCACACTTCTTCTCAGAACTCCTAGGCCGATGCGATCGGCGTGAAATGGCAGGTCTGGCGACCTCGGCGGGCCACGCCTGTACCATGGCCGCCAGCACCAGCTTATCGTGGATGAGTCAGAGAGTACCAGAGGGGACATTGTGATGTCTTCTGATTCGCAAACAAGTCCACCTGAGCCTGGTCAAAAATATTCCATATCTGCCTCACCACCTCGGGGTGAAGCATCCAGTCCCCGGGCCTCAGCCCCTGCCTCGAAAGGATATCTGCTCCCTTCTTGAGATGCCAAGGAATGTGAACTGCTCTCAACGAGAGGAATTTGCCCTGGGACCACACAAGTATCTAGTGTCCAATTTTAATCAGACGGCGCGAGCGCGGGAGCCCGCCCTGTGTGTTATGTAATTGAGCCCACCGTGCTGTTGTGTCCGGTGGCCACCAACACATTGTGACTTCTCATGGGTCTGGGATAAAGTGCTTTCAAAATGCCTAAATACGGCCAGCATCTCCCAACAATGGATATGCCAATCTCGATGGCGACCACGTCACAGCCGCAAGTCAGGGGCTCTCTTACTCGCGCAACTTCGACCCCACCCTGAGGGATGCATCTGTCCTACTCCTCTGTCCGCACAGGCTACAAGGAGCTCCCCTCAGCCGGCCCCGTGAACAAGAACCAAGGCTTTCCTCCACATGTCTAAGGCCTACAGTGGGCATCTCCGCTTGATCTTGAACCTGCAAACGATGCGGGTTTCCCCTCGGGGAGAACCCCTGGTCTTGAGCCACCACTGTAGATGCCTCATGTACAGCAGGCCAATAGGTACCACGTTGGACGCAGCTGCCATCAGACCCAGCAGCTTCTGATGCCTGCTGCTTGACAGGTCGCGAGTGGTACTGCCTGCCACTTCTGCCTCTCTTGGGGGATTCACTCCCATCTTGAACGTATGAGGATCGAGGCTCCCATTCGATCTGAGCAGGAGACAGATGTGCCTGCATTGTGGTCGAATCCCACACAACGCCCAGATAGGTGGATCTCTGTTCTTCTGAGTAAGCACCCTTCTTCTCTTGCATTATATATTTCGTATCCCCTCTCCATATCTCCTCCCTCTCATCGGCCGTGTAGAACCACAGCTTTCCCGAGTCGTAGACCTGCGCCTATCTCGTCGTGCGTCCGTCTCTCATCTAATCTCGTCGATGTAGTTGAGTATGCGGATGCTCTGGAGTCGCAGAGGAGCCAGAGCAGTATCCACACATTTTGTGAAAGTACGGGGTGAGAGTGCAAGGCCGAAGGAAGAACCCGATGTTGGTACTCTTTGCCCCCAAAAGCGAACCTCGGGAACTTCCTGTGATGAGGAAGGATGGAGATATGGAAATACGCGTCTTTCAGATCGATCGTGACAAACCAGCCCTCAGACCTGATCTGAGACACGACTTGATTGAGAGTTAGCATCCTGAACTTCAGTCGCATGACTGAACGGTTCAAATCACACAGATCTAAAATGGGAAGCAACCCTCCAGCCTTCTTCGGAACGATGAAGTAACGGCTGTAGAACCAGGAGTCTATCTCGTGCGGAGGGACCACCTTACGGCACTCCTTCCTTAAGAAGTTACTACTTATTTTCTAATACCAGAGCCTCTCTATGACCCCACCTAATGGAGGGGGACCCCGTGAAATGAGTCGGACGAAACCGCACTGATATTCCGGCGCCTCTTTCTACAGTACGCATGACCCATTGAGATACATTTGGCAGTAGCGTGGGAATCAAACAACCTCTAAGAGTGGGGTGCGTACTAAGGGAATAACATTCGACTGGCCGCTCGAGACTGATTTCTGGTGTGCCCAGAATGGCTAGTCCGCCGACAGGGGACGACCGAACTAGCTGCTCTGGGGATCTCCGCAGAGGCCGCGAGCCTCTCAGTGCAGCTACGTTGCCGGGCGGAAACTGAGAGGCGGTGGAGACAGCATGCTAACCCTGTAACACCGCAGTGTTAAGAACATCTCCAGAGGGGCACTTGAAGGGATAAATGGGCACCGGTAATGCGGTGGTGACCCTCTCTTCCCCAGAAGGGGCCTGCCCTCGCTAGTCCTCCACTAGAATAGTCAGGACTGTTTGGATCGAGGACCTCTTCGCCTGAAGCCGTCCGCAGATCCGCCTTAGGCTTCGAGGCCCCCACCCATAGCGCTGCTTCTGCCTCCGTTCCTGACGCTGGGGGACTTTGCGGCACAACACTCTGTTTGTGCGTTTCCTGTATGTTAGGAGCTGGTCGCGTGGGGACAAAAAAAAAAGCTGCCGCCAAGCAGCCCCCTAATAATACTAGAAATACTGGGCTCTTAGGAACCGCTGAAATGCCGACCGCTTGTTTTCGAGCCTCCAATATGTTCCCCTGTCCGGTCGACGACGTGAATCTGACAGCGTCACACCGAACAGATCCAGAAGCGCAAGCGGGGCGTCAGGAGGAAGACCCTGTCTTTCATCCTTTCATATCACGGCAACCACAAATGCCGGGGTCATCTTGCTGCACAACATAGCTGCCAGACAGACCCAATGGCGCGGGCGGGATGGGGGCGGTCTTTGGTGGCCGGAGAGAGAGCTCAGCGGTTTCTCCTTAACTCGGGGGGGTGTCGATTTATACAGCAGGATAAGCTCCCTCCCGCCGTCATCGCCTGGTACGACCTGGACACGCATTGTGTGCAGACCACACACCGGCCTGACCCGCTGCACGTAGCCCTTCGGTCCCACATGGGGGAGACTGGGGGACGCTGATAAATGGTCGTACCACGTCTTGGAGGGCGTGTGGCCCGCGCCTTGTATGATAGATATCCAATGCCCAGGAAGACAGATAGCTAGCGTCCGTACTGTTTCAAAAGCCCGAATGGCAAATCGCCTTACAGCCACGCTCAGATATCCTTCCGGGGGGGGACATTTCCATAATAATTAAGGGGTAAAGGCAGGGATGAATATCTAAGCCTTAAATGGCTTGGCCCCTACCTCGACACCTCGGTGCTGGAGTCGGGGAAACGGCAGCTCCATAAAGGAGGGGGCGACCTCAGTCAAGCTTCATCAGCTTGCTTTCGCTGGCGGTTGCTCGGCCTTTCTGTCTCGGACGGCCAATCGTTTTATAAGTTGGCCTGGCAACAATTAGCACCAAAATCCCTCTCTCTCATATTTGGAGTCGGTTCTGTGGACACAGAAGCGCGGGGAAAAAATCAGTTCGGGCACGTCCTCCACGTTCACCAAAAAAAATACAACTCGGATTCGGGAGACACCTGAGAAAAATACATCGAGCCAAAAAATCCCCAACTGCCGGGGAGAATCAGCCGCAAGAACTGCTTGCCGAACCCAGAGCTCGTGCACTGGACTGTGGGTGAGAAGGAGCAGGGACTTCCCCCTTCTCCCACCGTCGATTAAGCGCTGGCTGGGAGAGGTCTCCCCATTCTCATCAAGAGAGCCCTCCTTGTCGAAGCGTACTCAGTGGAGGGTCTCGCAATGCGGGCAGCCGTCCCCCCCAGAGCCAATCCTCATTCTTCGCTCAGCAACGCACCAGGCCTGTGTGTATCCCACTCGGATATAAACGTGGGCATGGAGGGAACACACACTACTAACTGTGGCTTTCCTCAGCCCTTTCTTCACATAGCGTGGTCTTAGCGTGAGCCTTAAGACAAAGCTGCTTATTATAGACTTTTTCTCACAATGACAGTACAACGATCAATATGAACTGACGCACTACAAGAGTGTGCGTGTTGCTGAATGAACAGACAGCTGACGCGGCTCCGGCCGCTGTGCTTTATCATACAGCTTCCTGGGTCAGTGAAGAGTCATCCTCCGTGGCGTCCCGAAAAAAAATCCGAAACTATTGGCCTGATTTCACATGTGATTAGATCATGGTTCTCAAAGGCATTCCCCTACGTTCGTACGGTGCGGGTCGAGTTCCTGAGAGAGGAACATTAACGGTCCTAGAGTGTGAACTGAAAAAAATGACTTTAACAGGTGGTGGTGTTTACACTTGTCCAGCCGAATTAATTATCAGTTGACACTGGAAATTTAACACTTAATGTTTAGTGATGAAAATGATCTACACAAAAAAAATTGGGAGCTCAACAATAATTCAAATTTTTAAACCCCTATTTTGAGTTAATTACTCTGCCTTGCATTGTCATAAGCAAAACGTGGATAATGTCACACGAGGCTGGAGAGTAACTTCACATTGATCAAGCATTTGGTTGCTGACACCATTACAATCGTTATAGTACAAAAACCTGTATACAATCTAGTGTATGCTGGGGCTATCTGCAGTATATGCTGATTGCGCCATAGTAACGGTGACTGTATAAGGAAATTTTTTTTTGCCCGTAACAAGCACGACTAAAAGTTAACAGGATGAAGAGAGTGTACCAATTTCTATATGCTATTCGATCAGTAGCTTAAAATACGTGGGAGGTAAGGCAGGATTGACTATATATGACTTAAATGTATGTAAATACTACATAAAAGAACGACTTTGTAAATAAAATGAATTGCGGTTCCAGCACAGAATATGCCTTAGATGCTTCGTAAAAAATGGATTCCACACCAATAAAACACGGTGCCGGTGACGTTCATCGCCATGAAAGATATGTTTTTATCGGTTACAACGAAAAGTAAAGATGGCTTAATTGCGAACTGTTTGTAGCTTTCTGATTTTATGATGTTTCATGGCAGCTACGGCATTCGAGCCACACGTGTCCAACTAGGACACCTGGTTGACTAATCTGCATTCCAAAAAGAAAAAAATCTTTAAAAGGTATTCACGATTAGGTATTGATTGCCGCAGGTATCTAGCTGTCAGTGCTTTGCCTATAGGACTTAATAGAATAATCGAATCGCGTCATCTAATTCGTTTGTCTACACCATAATTAAAATGCGGCAAGACGTTTAAATGACATAAAAAAGGCAGAACCCGTAACCCAACCGACCCGTAACTGGGGGTCTTTTAGTGACACGGGAATTAACAAGGCAGAATGCCATATCTCAATTACGGTTGAGACGACCCATTATTTTCTCAGAAAAACAACAAAATTGACTGAAGATACTTATGCACATGATAAAGGATGTCTTTGATGTCCCAAAAATATCAATAACTAATTTTCGACAAAAATCAAAGTTACGGTCTTTAGCCTTTGCACGGCAGAATAGATCTTTACTTTAAGTTTATGGTGTTCAAAGGTTGACAAGCACTGTGATGCCTTAATATAGAATTCGGTTGAAGTCACATAGAGATTGTAGAACAATGCTTCTTTCGATTCTTGAAAGGTACATTAGGTGCTTTAGAATATTTGTGAATCAAAATAAGTCTTGAGTGTCTTGCACATTAATTTTCAGGAGCTTCTGGACTTTGAGACGGTTTTCCAATCATCTTCAACAGCCATGATAAAGCTACTCATGTGAGACACTTACAACTTTTTCAATGAATGAAAAAAAGCAAATCAACATGTTTTTGAATGCTCAATACATTTTCTGATGACTTAGATGATTCATGTTAATCGCAGCAAGTCACAAATTATTTCTATCCTCCTCCAAATCAGATTCAGCCCAAATATACAATTATTTCATCACAGGCGACACATAATACAGGAATATGAAAAGGATGTTCCTGCCTTGTATGACAGACTTTTCTGGAAGAGAGCGACAGGCATGTTATTCACATGTATTATTTTGTGTTCCATGGCAGATAGCAAGTCATACAGGTAACAACATGAGGGATTAACTTGTTGGGGTTTTTGAATAAACTAATACTTTAAAATACTGAGCTTTTCTACAAAAAAAATAAAAATGAAAAATTGGTGCAGCCAAATGAAGCTCAATTTAATTTGCAGCAAGCAGGAACTAGGGGAAAAAAGCTCCTGGGTATTTCGAGGACGAGGGTTCTGAGTAAATGTGTACAGATGACGCCTCATTAGCTTCTAGCACTGCACAGCGGTTCCTCTTTAAAACGACATTATTGTGAATGTGCCCTACTGTAAATGAGTCGTTTAAGGCCTGCCTGTTGCTATGAGTCCTAACTGCACCAGGGAGAGCTTTTGCCAACTCTCTTCTACATTAGTTTCCATGGAAATTGGTACTTCATTCAACTAAGTGTTGCTTTTATTTGTGAATTGCAATTGATGTTCTATATAATGACAATGTATAGTTCTACATTTAGAAGTGGCATGGTTTCTTTGAAAAAACATTTTGTAATGCAGTCCAAATGAATCAATAGAAAAGATTGCAAGCACTTTTCCTGCCAGCAGTCTCTTTCATGGCCACTAAAATACTTCATAACTCCTAACAAAATACCTCAAAGAGCCGCTCTAGTATTATGAGTCTGCATGTGTCCTCTGAACTGTCTGAATGGTGCCTCAGATCCTGGAATGCAACCAAGGATGGATCAGTATGAGGCCACTCTCCACGCCGGCCCAGAACTGTGAGGAGGTCGATACAGACACTCTCATGTCACTTCTGGGACCCAACTCATCAGTGGTAATAGAGCGACACAGTGATCACCTACATTTCAGAGGTGTTGCTTCCAGTTTTTGCTTCTCATTTTCTCCATAGGCATTTCAAAAGATGTTCAATAAATTGTTTTATAAA
Organism: Sinocyclocheilus anophthalmus; assembly: GCA_018155175.1. NCBI lineage: Eukaryota > Metazoa > Chordata > Actinopteri > Cypriniformes > Cyprinidae > Sinocyclocheilus > Sinocyclocheilus anophthalmus. Next base: position 164,571 of record JADLZN010009938.1, read on the forward strand.
AGCCGGGACACGCCAAGCTGATGGTCGGCCATCGGTGTTCAGATAGCGAACGAGTCACTGCCTGAGAATTAAAGGGGTAGTTGATTGCGATTTAACTTTTTTAACATTAGTTAGTGTGTAATGTTTCTGTTTGAGCATAAACAATATCTGCAAAGTTGCGAAGTTGAAAGTTCAATGCAAACGGAAATATCGTCTTTTAAAATTCTAGCAGTTTAATGCCTACAAAAACAGCTGGTAGGAACTACAACAAGTTACTTCCCGCGTTCGTGACGTATAACAAACCCAGATAACCCCGCCCTCGGGAAAAGGCAGCAAAGGGGGCGAGGCCATGCTGCGCTGCTTTAGGGGGGCGAGACCATGCTGCACTGCTTTAAAGAAGAGGAAGAGAAAACTAGAGGTGCGCGTAAAAATCTGTTCATATATGAATCGCGATTCTGTCTTCTAATGATTCTAATGGATTCACAAGTTTCAAAATCAATGTTTTAAAGCAGCGGTTCTTAATACTGTTCCTCGCTTCCCCTGCTCTTCACAAGCTCTGCATCTCTCTCTCTCTCATTCAGCTCAGCAATGAACTGTTCCGATTATACACCTATTTTCATATAGCTATGAGAAGCGTTAAACATGGCTTTATACACCCCTTGCTGTGCCGTACTGTATTAAAGCTTTAATCAGGATAAAACTGTAAATTAAAAGCTAACATAAGCAGTAGAATTTACAAATAACAGCATATCTAAAAGTATGAGACAACAACAAACAAAAAACATAGGCCTACCATTAAAAGCCGTGCTTGCACAGGTTCTGCACGATCCTCTTCAATAATATCCTCTGCTTCTCAATCGGACTCAACGATCATTTATCTTAATGACGCCATTTTTTTAAAATACATCCAGAGCACATAGGGGCCGCTGAGGTGAGCGCGGGACTTTAGATGTGCACTAGAGTCTTTTTTAGCCAATCACATATCACACTGGGTCTAGCTACCGATCAAGCCCATCCCTATTCTCTGAGGGCGGGGCGTCATCAAATCAGGAAATGAATCAGCACGTTTCTCAAGAAGGACAGTGGCGGTGTGGAATTAAGGTCAATTATGTGAAAATAATGCGTTTTTTTTTTTTTTTAACGAAGCATTAACACGTTAGACTGCACCACCTTCCCACAATAGCCGAAAACCACCCCTTTAAAAGCAAAAGTGATGAAAACAAGCAGTAAATGAAGGCGGCACCGGCGAACGGCTTGCTTATGGTTGCTATATTACGCCAAGCAATCCAGTATGTTAAGATGAATATTGTCATAACACAAGCCTCTAACATGAAGAAATTTTATGCAATGGGCGCGGGTAGTGCAAAATGGTAACCAGCGCGGCGGGGGTGGTTTACGGGTGCGAATATATGCCTGGTGTTTCGGGTTTTCGAAGCAAGGCCTTTAGAATGACAATATAATACTCAAGTTGATGGGAGCATACGGTAGTGTAGTACAGGAGGCAGGAACGGAACACTTGGCTGGTTTGGCCAGATCGGAACGTAGTAGGGTTGTGTCGTGGGTTTGTCGCAGCCCGCTTGTGTTATTTGTGGGTCCAGAGTGTGCGGCCAGCGAACCAATACGGTTGGGTGAGAGGAGGAAAAGGGGGGGAGGGGTGCGATGCCGCTAGAGGTCTTAAAGTCAGCGTGATGTGATGTAGGCGGCGGTTGAGTCTTAGCACAAACAGGCGGTCCACGTCGTCTTGTGGGGGTGTGCCGATCATATGAATGCCCCTTTGGGGTTAGATAAAGCGAAACGGATTGCTGACAGAGTCCTCTGGGGCCTCTGGGGAGCCACTCACCTGCTTCGTAACCGGTGCCATCTATCTCGTCTCGGCCTCGTGTCGTGCTGCCGTCGTCTCGGTCTCGTACCCGCTCTCTCTCTCTATTATATATATTAGATATATAGAATAGATATAGGGTAGCTACTGTATATATTTACCACATATATATAAGCATAGAATAAAAAGACACCTTGCCGTTTCCAAGTTAATAATCATCTATAACGCTGTCAACTGTCTCTAAAGCCAAATACAATTATTAAAAAACAAGTATCTGTGACCTAACAATAGGATTTTCATTTTTTAGATTGTAAAAAAAAAAGGAACAAAACAAAAAAAAAAGATTGTTTGACAGAAAATACTGTGTAATGAATCCTCATATAAATTATCCTTTAGAAATTTTGTTAAGCTATTTAGATTTAAATCAGTAGTAATATCAAATTTAATACATATAAATTGTTACAATAAATATTTATTTAATATCTAAAGTTCGCATGCATAATAATACATTTATAAAATACATTATTAAAATTTTCTGCGGACCCATACACATTTTGAAAACGTTGAAAAACCCTAAATTTTGCAGTCTGATTCAAATTTTCTTTTACATTAAATGTATTTATTTATTCTTTCTTTCTGAACGAAACGTCAGTGTATGTGCAGCGCCCAACTGCTGTGTTCAGAACTGGAGAAAACACTACGACAATGTCATCAGAGCTGTTATGAGTATAATTATTGTATTTGCTTTGATGACGTATCTAAAATGAAAGCTGTCAAATATGTCTGAATATTTATTAGGAATTATTTAGTACATCCGAAGTGTTATTCAGATTGAGCTCATTTGGATCGATTGAGGTGTTTACATGAAGGCTTTTCAATCCGATTAGTCTGATTAGCCATCAGAAATACTGACTACGTAAACGGATTTGAGATGCCCATTCCATGTAGGGGAGACGACTGTGGCTTTTACAGAAGCAAATGTAATTGCTTAACCACTATGGAGCTCTTGGTAGGTTTGTCTTGAAATGTTCACACTTTTTCAATATAGCTCAAATCGCACACTCTCTGAGTACATTCGATGAGGAGCAAACTTCACAACCATTAAAAAAGTATGTTCTTTATAGTGTGAATGTGTGTGCAGATGCACACTTTGAAATCAAAATTCATATAAGTTTTTTTACCTACTATATAGCAGGAAAATTGGCACATTTGATTGCAGAGAATCTCTATGGAGCCTTTACATTTTTGAGAAACACTGTTGCACTCTGTGCACTTTTACACTTTGCTTATAATAATTGGTTATTATTATTTTTATTCTTTAGTTTTGGAGTTGGCTCATTGTAGAGAGTGACTCTGTGAAAGAATGGACAGAAAGAGGCATCTGTGACCAGAGGGACTAGAGCGGTTTGGACAGTCGGATAATTAACTCCTTATCCAGTGGCTTCTCAGTACATCAGAGAACTCTTCTCTCTCTTTATGAGTCGCTCTCTTTCTCTCTCACTCACTCTCTGATTGATCAGATGCTCTGTGAATGTGGCAAGCTAAGCAATGGAAAATAAATCTGTTCGGCACTGAAATGTGAACTTAACCGCCTCTTTTTTTCTTCTGTCTCCTTCATTTGAGCCCCCCTGTTGCGGTATTATTTTTTTTCATCGACAGCCAGGTGTTTGCTTGACACTGATATCGTATTTAATTTGCATCTCCTGAATGCATGCAGAATACCTCCACCTGTCCCCACTGACCCATCAAAACACACACATGCTCACTTCCTGTCCACAAGCTGCCCTATGGCCCACCCAACCCGTTGCGCACATGTACACGCAAACGAATCTGTCCCCTGTCAATACGAATCAGATTTTCCAGAGAGCAAAGGGCCTCCAGCAGGAATTAGCCACCCTCCAGTGAGCTCAATAGAGTCTTAATTAAAGGGCCAGTTGTCTAAAATGACCATGCTGTGCCTACAAATTAAAATGCCACTCTCTCTACCACCTCTCTGTTTCTGATGGCTGTCAGCAGAGCGAGCCAAAGGAGAGATGTGACCAGGTTCACAGTCCTTCACAGTCACAACCCTCTTTTTCACACCATAGGGTTTTGAAAAAGAGTCCTTTTATCTAAATGCGTTGATATTCAGCTGGGGTAAAAGTAAGCTTTTAGAAATAGGAGAATTCTAAAATTAATTCTAAAGAAATCTACAGAAAAATTATTTATATTATATTAAAACACATACAACACACCACTACTGGAATTGATAGGATTTTCTATTTGAAAGAAATTATGAACTTGTATTCGCAGGTCATTCAACTGATCAAGTTACTGTAGACTCTTACCTAAAGTGGTTTCACAAAATCTAAGCCGACACAGCATTTGCAATATTAGTGAGAACAATAAGCAATGTTTCTGATAATAAATCAGCATATTATACTTATTTCTGAAGGATCATGTGACACTCAAGCTAGAAATGATTATGCTGTAAATTCAGCTTTGCCATTACAATGGCTGAATTACTTTGAAAATGTATCAATAGAGAAACGTTATTTTAAATTGTAATTATATTCAACATAGTAAACCGTGCTTTTTTTTTGTGTTTTATTTACATGTTTCAAATAAAAGCCTTGCGAGCAAAGAGACTTAAATTCTCAAAACGTGATCAACGTGCTCTCTAATAATGTCACTTCATTCTATTCTCAGATTGAGTGTTCTTCATAACAAGTCACGCAGGCCCTTTTACTAGCAAAACGCCTGTATAATTCTCAGTTCATGGCCACAATTTCTTACTCTCCATCATCTCCACCAAACAGCAGTGTAGCGTTACATTAGCAGTGAGTACCTCACGAATGGAGCCAATTTTGAATGCCTCAATGCGTTTATTATTTTATGGTATGCCCCAATTGAATTTTCCTTTCCAAAAACCGAAATAGCCCAATCATCAGTTTTGTAGCTATACACGCATAACAGCGCAAAATATGTCTATTGCATTGATTGTATGTTCCTTCACTAACTTAGATACCGGTAGACATTGACCGCATTTTTCTGGCCTGAGAATATGCGACGATATGTAATGATCTTTCCACAGGTGGCCCTCCAGTATTTTATTATTTTTCGGTAGGTTGTCGTAAATGTACTGAAATGTACTCCAACTCTGGCCATGAACAGAAAGGTTACATTTTAAAAATAGGAGGGGATCGATGCGGGCTTGTCCTTTTTTCATCCTTCTCCTCCGCTGTCTCGGCCCTCCTCTGATTGGTGTCCTTAGCTTATCCATAGACATTGCACACAACAAGACAGCATCTCACAAACACAAAGTCGGCTGGTCTAGGCTTCCATAGTGCACAGGAACAACACCTGTATGAGCTGTAAATGGTGATGCTGGTTTGGTCTGCAGGTTTCTTCTGAATGGCTCCGTTTCAAAAGCGAGCATGCTGCTTGCTGTCTAGTGGGCAATACCTTTCTGAGGTCCAACCTTTGGAAATGTAGAAGACAATTGACAAACTTAACCTTTTTTTGAGGCAAGCATAAAAATCGCTTTGTCTTTAGCAAGGCTACGCAAAGTTTTTGGATGTGCAGTTTCTTTACATCCACTGACATAACACATATCCACTGTCTGAGTTTGTTTCTGATCGATGGACAGACAGAACTTGTAGTATAGTTTTACTGTAGAGTAACCTCTTATATGTCAAGGATATATAAGTATATATATACATACAGTATATACATACTTTTAAATTCTCCATTTCATTGAACCCCTTTCGCCTCAATAGGGGGGGGGGGTGCATACAAAACTAACCCTGCATCCCCATGTTCATACTGTCCTGCGCTAAATAGTATTGAGATTAGAATAGTCTGTCCCAATCATAGTCTGTTTGAAAGAGTAGGACCCAACGATAAGCCCAGATCGAGATTACTCCAAGTTCGGTACGATTTTTTGAAGTGTGATCCATCTAACACACCTCTAACGGCTTTTGCCGAGAACCAATAATTGCGATTTGGCGAAGGATTCGGTTCAAAACTACAAACTCAAATAACAAGCATTAAAAAAAAACTACAAACATGACAGATATGTGCAACCGACGGTTAACTAGAGAGGTTTAGGCAGGAGTTTGAGTTACTAATAATCAACATTTAATGTTATATATTACTATAAATATTTATTTAATATTATCTCTGTTATATTTCATCTGCAACAAAAATTTGAACTTTCATAAACATCAGTTTGGCCATTAACTTTTAAATGCATTATTATGCAACAAAAATATGAGCAGAGTTCTCTGCATAAAGACCCACGGCTGGCAGATCAGCGTGCTACTTATTTTCTCTCTCATGCGGTAGGAAGTTAAATTAAATTAAATATGGAGGATGTTAACTGTGACAAGATGAGTGTGCATGTAACTGCGACAGAGCGGTCCGTTAAAGACGCAATTGTATGACGTGATAGTATGTCCCAAATCTTGCCTACTCTTCTACTACACACTGAAAAGTGTATACTTTTTCTTCACCAAAAAGTACATACATTAAGGGTATAGTGTAAGTAGGCACATTGGGACGCAGCAAAAAAGTCTATTGTATAGTGTCAATAGTGTAGCAATGTAAAAAGGACAGCTCACACAGACGTCTCTTTCCAACTAAGCAGCTTTCTGTTGGTCAACACAGCAAATTCACGTGTCCATCCTGAACCTGTTATGAAATCTATCACCCTTATGTGAAATTCCATATCAATGTGCAATGGAAAAATGTCATGGATATTAGAGCTTCTTCGTGGAATCGTAGATGCCAATAACCATTATTTTAAAAAGCGTGATATAAAAATATCAGTGTTATGCGTTAAATAATTTTGCTATTCTAAAATAGATCATATGAATTAATTTTTGTTGACACAACAGTAGTAAACAGTGTCACTTTCAGTGTAGACACTCAAGTCAACAACACATCAGTTCCTGTGTTAAGCAGCATCCTAACTGCAATGCACTAAAGCACTTTACATGAATAGAATGTGTTAGCATGTTGCTGAGCTAAACAGATGATATTGTAATGAAGACAAAAATACACAACAGATTGTCTAATGGATTAGTTTACTTCCAAAATAAAAATGTCCTAATGATTTACTCACCCCCATGTCATCCAAGATGTTCATGTCTTTCTTTCTTCAGTCTAAGATAAATTAAGGTTTTTGAGGAAAACGTTCCAGGATTGTCCTCCATATAGTCGACTTCAATGAGGATCAAGGGGTTGAAGGTCCAAATTGCACCTTCAATGCAGCTTCAAAGAGCTCTACACGATCCCAGCCGAGGAATAAGGGTCTTGTCTAATGAAACGATCTGTCATTTTCTAAAAAAAATAATAAATTAAAATTGATATACTTTTAACCACAAAGCTGCTCAGCTCCTTCGCTACTAAAGCTTTGCGATGCAATATCTCCTATCCTATGACTTCACACATTACAGATTCATGGTTGGAAAGGTCACTTGTGGTTGGTTCTGTGTCTGTTTACTGTGTAGCTGTGTACTGTGCATTGAAACAGCAATGTTGGACCTTTAGCCATTATATTGGGAGTGCACCAGTGATGCCAAAAAATACTGGCTAGGTTGGAAGATCTCTAGGTTTTTGGAACAGAGTGTGTGTGTTAAAGCACACACAGGTGTGCAGAGCTCTATAAATTAAGTTAAGTGGGAGGCTATTAGAGGTGACAGTTTAAAATAAATTGAGTATGAAAACATGAATAATTATACACAAAACAATAAAGTAAGGACAAATCAAATTAAATCTAAATGAACAGAATTTCTAAGCATACAATTGATTTAGAATAAAAAATAGCATTTCAGTGAAAGGTCAAATTCATGTATTTTTAGGTCTTAATTATTGGGTTTTTGGCTGAAAAACATAAAATAATTGCACTGCATTATCCTTTTATGAGTAGAGGGAATAACTCTTGAAGTTGAATGTCTTAGGGGGTCACGGAGCAAGATCTTCGTGACTGGGATGCAACAAAAATGCATGATAGAAAGTAAAATGCTCAAAATAAGGTTATGTGTTCCTGGTACTTGCTTCTAAATGCCTACGAAGAAAAGTGTGTCTAGAGAGCACAGGAGGAGAGGATAGAGATGTTTGCGCAACTTGACAACATGACAACAGCATGTACAGTATCAACAGCTTTACAAATTCATGGAAGATGAAATCAAATATACTTTGTGAATTAGAGATATATTACATATATCTTTCTAAATATCTTATTACCATTCACCCTCAAACAAACAAACACACACACACACACACACACACACACACACACACCATGCTGTTGTAACTTATTGAATTACAGGGGAGGTGGGTAACAATTTCCTGTTTCAACTGGGTAACAGTGCAACCAAAGGGCCTTTGGGCCGCTGTTGAAATTGAGGTTGTGACCTCCTCATAATGTTTGTTGACAGATATGATAGCGTTTTAAAATGGCTCGGAAGGCAGTGAAGGTCTATACATTGAAAACCTGACAAAACCTGGTAAACAGAGGCGGATGTGGCAGAGAACCCGTGATCGACTAACTGAATGAGTCCTGAAGGACAGAGAGCTTTGTGAGTGGTAAAGACGACTTTATAATGTCTCCAATCAAAAGTTTTAAAGAGGTCATACAATTTTGCTAAAAAGAACATTATTTTGTGTATTTGGTGCAATAAAATGTGTTTATGCGGTTTAAGGTTCAACACTTTTTCCAATACGGTAGCTGTTTCTCCTCTATACTCCACCTTTCTGAAACGCGTCAATTTTAAGCTCATCGGTCTGAAAAGCGAGGTTTGCTGTGATTGGCCAGCTATCCAGTGCGTTATGATTGGCCGAATACCTCAAGCGTGTGACGGAAATGTTACGCCCCTACCATTCTGTGATGATGCCCTGTCAGGCCGGAGCGATTTAAATATAAAAACTTACTTACAGTCTGTGAGTCAGAGCAGCCGACATTGTAGTCTACTCTGCAGGTTCAGGAAACAGTCCTCCATAAAATGCGCTGCACACATCTGAATATTTGGGTTGACGTGTTCTGGAACAGTGCTGTAAATACAAATTGACCACTGATTTCTAGTCGTGTCCATTATTGGAAGGCCAAACAAAGTCATTTCGCTTTCACATTGAAACACAGCGTCACACACGGCGGCCTAGAGTGAGCGGAAGCCGGTGGGCTTGAGAACGGCGCGGCCGGCAGATTCGACGAAGGAGCGTCCGCGGGGCCTGCTGCAACCACATGTGACGACCCCGGGCTGGATTCCGCTTCGTCCTTGTTGTTGCATTTCCTCAGCAACCAGCATGGATCAGCTCGAAGCGATATCGTCCCCTTTTGGAAAGCCAAATTAAGTAGTTTCGCTTTCACAACGAAACACACAGCGCCTTCACGACATAGCTGCGGCGGCGGCAACAATACTACAGCGAGAATAAAAGTTACGCCTTCTTTCTTTGCGTGAACATTTGGGCGGTCTTATGAAAATCTTCGCACATCGTGATGTAGACATGTGGGGGCGTGTTAGAACGAGCCATTTTAGGTAGGCGTGGCTGACTCTTAACTTTTATAAAGAATATCTCTTGGATTTGAGACTTTAGTCTTTGCAAACTTTTACAGATCTTCTTTATGCACCAGAGCTTGTAACACTCCAAAGAGAAAGGAAAAATTTAAATCGCATCATATGATCCCTTTAATGGTAAAGTTGTAAGTAATGCATGTATCCTGCATGGTCAAGTAATACTGAATAGATGCTGTTCCATGTGAGAGATTTATTTGTCTTAAAAACCTTGGATAATTGTAGTGCAAATTTGTTGAGATGAATGTTAAATATTTCATGGTAAATATTTCACTTCTTAGGACTCAGCAAAAAGTGTCCTTGTATTTGCCTCCCATTGAAGGTCTGTTAATGGTAAAGGACACTTTTAATGTCTGAATGGTATAAAATGTTGCAATAGGCTGTTTTGCACTAGTGCATGCATTTGTTTAATCATCTATTAACAAATAGAACTGTTATACTCTGAGAGTATTATACTCAAGAGAAGGTTTCTCTAGTTGTTGGTTGACCTGATGTTTCTTCATGAATATGATGGCAACACTGCTAACATCCTGGCCATGTGTTTTATATCATCATGTGGTTTCTATTTCTGACAGACCATCTGATCACAGTGACCATTTGTCTCACTCTCTGCCGGTTTTAATTCTGCTTCACTTCACGCAAATTGAGCCAGCCGAATATATATATATGTGTGTGTGTGACCCTGGACCACAAAACCAGTCATAATGGTGAATTTTCTGAAATTGAGATTTAACATAATCTGATAGCTAAATAAATAAGCTTTCCATTAATGTATGGTTTGTTAGGATAGGACAATATTTGGCCGAGATACAACTATTTGTAAATCTGGAATCTGAGGGTGCAAAAAAAATTAAAAATACTGAGAAAATCGCCTTTAAAGTTGTCCAAAATAAGTTCTAAGCAATGTATAATCAAAAATTAAGTTTTTATATATTTACATATTGTGTATTTTTGGCTATTGCTGTAAATATATATGTGCAACATATGACTGGTTTTGTGGTCCTGGGTCACATATCATTTTACATATCATACATACAGTATACATATACATATACATATACATATATGTACATATAATAAGATATTAAAGTGCGCAAACAATTTTAAATATTATCAGTTCATCAAAGGGTGAAATAAATATACTTTACCTGTATATTTTTATGTCGTCTTATGAGGACTGTTTAGAGAGCATTTGATGTGGCTGAACAATTGAAATTTTACACTTTATAGCTCTATATATTTTTTTCTCTGTGAAGTCATTAATTATGGCTTTTATGCTTAGTGAGGATACTGTGCATCTGAGTGATATGAAATTGACCTCATCAGTTAGACCAACAATTGCTCATTACTTCTCTCACTTTTAAATATGGCAAGCTGAAACAGAATTAATTGAATACGTTTCCATCATTACAATCCATTCCCATTAAATGCGCTATAGTTCACTTTTCCCCCTCTTGCTTTTTGTTTTAGCTCATACTGAGGTCATGGCAGATGATGTTTATTTTTTGCTAATGTAATAAAAAATTAATTCTAAAACTGAGACCCAATTTTTAAGCATTTTGTCCAAACAAACCACTTTTAAAAAAAACATTTCAAAGTGAGGCATTGACATTATTTGCTTGCCAAAGATTATTGACTATAAATATAGACTATTAAGTGGCACTATAGATGCACAACTCATTACACGTCTGATGGTTTTGCAACCGCACCAGCAGTTTGTGTGCAACCAGGCAAGTGTTTCTTTAATGGACTGTGACTGAAACTTGTAGCATTAAAAATGTATCTGAGAAATGACAACACAATCTTTTCTTCTCTTCAGAGAGGCCACCACACAGTCTGTCAATACAGTCTACTGGCATGGTAAAAATAGAACAGTAAATGGGAACAGGGAGTGCGAGAGAGCTTATGAAACTTGTATATTTACAAAAAAAATATTGGCGAAAAAAGTCAGGTAACATTAGGTTTGCACATTAGATGCTCTTTTACATTATTCATTTGCAGGGTAAAACATCTCCTGTATATTTAAAGTTAAGACGTGGTCCATGCTGGAACCCATTTGCAGCCTCTGGAAAGTACAGATGTGACATTAGAAACAGCTCCATGACCTGACTGAAGCGGATATCCAGCCGAGCAAGACGGGAAATGGAGGTACTAGATGCTTATCTGTCAGCCGTTGCAAAAGCACATTTCTGTTTGATAAAGTTAACCTGATGGGATTTTAAAAGTTGCAAGTGGAAGACAGAGTAGGAGTCAGGGGTTTTTGGAAAAGATAAGGGAAGAAGAGGAGAAATGAGAAGTTGGAGTATGAAAAAGACAGTGATTTAGAGTCCCCCAAAAATGTTGGAAACACTGTTCTTTGTCACTCTTTGACCATAATTTGTCCCTCAACGAATTTTTTTTAGAATGGTGGTTTTTAACTGGTGAGTCATTACTTTTCTCATTCAGCAGGAAATAATGCTAAATGCAAACTGCACTCTGTAATTGTACGTAGTGTACGTATAATTCTGATTATATATATATAGATATATATATAGATATATACAGGTTTCGTATGGCCACATGCAAAAGTTTCAATGGTTTGTTGTGTGGCAATTTATACATGCTCTATACAGATAACCACAAAAATGTCATTAGGTTAAAATGCCGTATGGTAAAACATGATTTGGATGATTGCAATTGTAGTTGTTTGTGTGAAACTAACAATGCTGACAACAATGAAACTATTTGTCACAGTTCGGTTGTGGTGCGGGCTGGCACTGAGGGCGATCTCCAGGTTCTTGTTATGTTGTTAACTCCATTTCCCTAGTCACTTGTTGTCGTTCTGTCTGATCATGAGCCCGGTATCAGTCAGATCATATTCACATGTAGTCATTACTCATTGTCAATCTATATCAGTATACATAGCTGTGTTCAGTAGAAGGATGCACATACGGAGGTCGAATCCTCTGGAGGGAGCATACTCTGTAGGTGGGCAATTAGCAGTGTCCTCATACCTAGAATAACGAGACGGCCTTAGTAGGGACAGGGGGAAAAGGAACTGGAAGTACACGTTGCTATGCCAACAAATTAGATCCGGTGCGCTCTCACACTACTTAAATGAAGAAAAATTATTTCTAAATTTGGAAAGTAATTTGAAAAAAAAAAAATGATTTTACTTGTTTTATTTTGTTCAATGTTTGAGGAGCTGCAGCGTACGTACAGCAGGCATTTTAGAGAAAAAAAGGAGGAAATAGAAACAATTTTACTTGTTTTTACCGAGGCGATTTAAGGTAAGTTGTAAACCACATCTGCGCTTGTGTGTACATCTGCTGGCACCGGCATTTTTAAAATTAACAATGGTTGTTTACGGCGATGCAAAGATTGTGGGTTATCTGTAGCAGCGAAGGAAACACCTCATGCATCCTCCGAATTCCTCTGAAAGAAGGTCACATTCGAAGGTCGCATTCAGAGTGTCCTACTTGCTTTTCCGAAATGAGACAGCCTCGATGACGTATACAGCCTTCGAATGCGACCTCCGGAGGACACAGCCTTCTAAATGAGACACAGCACATGCTCACTCTGTCTGTCTGTCATTGCTGCTATATGTATTTGTCTTCCCATGTGACCTGATGGTATCTGGAGTTCACTGTGTTATTCTTTTCCTTGTGTTTTTGGATTACCTTTTGCCATGTTTTTGTTCTGTTTTTAATTATTTGTTACTTTCAATAAAATGCACCTGGTTCTTACCTTGTCTCTTCTGGCTTTCCGTGACAGAATATAGCAGCCACTACAAGATCCAGCAGTTTGTTGTACTTTTTTCCCTTTTTTTTTGAACCATGGACATTCGTATCGTCCCTCCTGCCACAGGGAAGGAGCAAACGGCTCCTGATGGCTCGGAGGCAGCAAGGAATGGAGGTTGGTGGTTTTGCCCAGACCTTTTGAACATTGGCGGTGGGGCTGAATTACAATGAGGCTGCACTTAAGGACCTCCTTAAAATCTGTCTGGATAATCTTTTGCCCCAGTGGGAGGTTGATGGACTCGAGATCCTAGACTTCTGGGGCTTCATCAGATATATCCAGGGTCGAAGTCAGTGGGCAATACCAGGCCAATCAAAACCCTTCCGCAGGGATTTTCCCACCACCCATATCCTTAAGACTCCCACTAAGCGGCGGAGGGTGAGAAGGAGGACAGGAAAGCCACTCCAGAGGTCAGTCCATTCGGGAGCTCAAGGGGACGTTGGGAGCAATCGGCTTGTCTGTTGAAGGTGTGAGCTGGTAAACTCTATAGCTCTGGTTTCCAGTTTACTGAGTCGCTGTGAGGGTTTTCTGTCCCACCAGTGTTGCCTGACAGAATTCCGGTTCCACTCTGGTTGCCCGCCTGGGTTCTGGTTTGGCAGGAGCCTCACTGGCTCATTCCTCCAGCTCCTTCCTGGCTATCTACTGGGGTTCCTGTATGGTTGGGGCCCAACTGGTTCATCCTGCCGGCCCCGCCTTGACCTTTCACCCTGCCAGTTCTGCTATTACACCCTGGTTCTTACCTCGTTCCCTGATCCTCCTTACTATGAATGGTACTGCACGCATCCCTTCCCCCTGTCCGCCTCAGTTCCACTCCCCTCCTGAAAACTTTATGTTTTCTGGGGAGCGTCTGGTATCCGTCTGTAGGGGGGTCGGTAACAGGTCTGTTGTGGGTGCCTGGACTGCCCACTTGGAACTGCCGCTCTCCAGTTTCTATGTGTTAATCCATTCCATAGTCCCTTGCTTGTCATCTGTATGGCATGAGCACCGGTTTATCACCGTTCCGAGCATATTAACCTGTTAGTAATTTATGTATACTCTCTCTCTCTCTCTTCTCCTATCTATATATATAGATATATATATATATTCATATACAATGCTCACTCTTGTCATTGATGCTTAATAGTGTATTTGGTATGACCTTAATGTTATCTGGAGTTCAGTGTTATTCTGTTCCATGTGTTTTTGGATTACCTTTTGCCACGTTTTTATCATTTGTTACTTTCAATAAACTGCTATTGGATCTTACCTTGTCTCTCCTGGCATTCTGTGACACGATTGCACCAACTTTTGGGTCACCCTATCCCCTTATGCGAGGGAGTGACAATGTCCATGCAAATTTAATGATTCACACTTGAGAGACAAAGGGCCTCCCATAATGGGCCATCAACATGAATGTGACTGAGGCAGGTAAGAAAGAGTGAGAGGAGTAAAATAATATGGGTTTTTTATTATTTGTATTTTATTTACAACACAGTATAATAAAAATGTACACCATCAACACATGATTTAACATGCTGATCTGAACACTGACTTGAACCGTAATACACCTGACATGTGGACAAGTATGGTGACCCATACTCGGAATGTGCTCTGTATTTATCCCATCCAAAGTGCACACACTCAGCATTTATCCCATCCAAAGTGCACACACTCAGCAGTGAACACACACACACACACACACACACCATGAACACACACCCGGAGCAGTGAGCAGCCATTTATGCTGCAGCGCACAGGGAGCAGTTGGGGGTTCAGTGCCTTGCTCAAGGGCACCTCAGTCGTGGTATTGAAGGTGAGAGAGAGCGCTGTACATTCACTCCCGCTACCTACAATCCCTACCGGTACGAGACTCGAACCCGCAACCTTTGGGTTACCAGTCCGACTCTAACCATTAGGCCACGACTTCCCCGTGTTATAAAATATTCCCCCATTTATAGTGTTAATACTCACACTACTTTTATATCTTGTGGTTTTATGTTAAAACATTCAACAAACATCCTGGCGTTGTGAGACATTTAGAAAATGAAATGGCACATTTAAAAAAAATTTTCACTTGATTTCATGTAGTCAGGAATTATAGTTTGGGAAAAGTCTAACTAGTAAAATGTGTACAAGTTATGTCACAATAACACAATGCAACAGATGCAAGTAATCTTAGGCTACTCAGAATGATATTCTCCACTGGATCAAGCATCGCGTTGTGTTGTTTTTCTGAGGTAAATTCTGGGTTATTCCTCTCAGCGCGTCTTCTTCCAGATACAAAAAGTAGCCAGGATGAACTTGTTTGTTTACGCGGAGACGATGTGGGCGTTAACATGGGAGACGGGAAAAACTGGACATCACATTGGTTTCATACAGATTACTTTAACAGAGAATATTTGTTTTGGGTGTGACTTACTTCATTTAAAAGTAGACATTTCAAGCTTTCTATACATATATTCCTAATTTATTTGAGGCAAGTATTCACAGAGATTCAGGTTGTTTTATTTACGTGTCTGTGAAGAGAGGTGACAGAGACACTTTTACACTTTTACTTTTTCTTTATTTTACAAAAGCACATTGATTGTTGTTATTATGACTATACACAAATAAAAGTAGACCCTTTGCAGTTTCAAACAATACCTTATTCTTATCTGTACGATCAAAAATGAAGGAGTATTTTAGTTCTTTTCGTGGTCAAGAAAATACGAGACAGACCGCACCAGTGTGGGCTTCGACCCCAAGGGGTAAATCAGTTTAGATGACATATTGAATTTAACACATATATTAACAAGGCAGTGAAGAATGTGCTTAAAGTCTTTTCACTGGTACGCACTGTATAAAGGTCCTAGATAATGCAATTTTCACAACTCACAACTTTCAAATCTGTTTTATGAAGTTTCTGTCTACAGAATTTTTTTTTTTCTTCCAGAAAGACATTTCATCAGCTGAACAATTGGTATGTTGTTAAACAACAGTACGATCTACTAAACACACTGTACTTCTATCCCTCACAGCCTTATTTTCATTTCTGTCAAAAACTAAATCTGGTGATACGTCAGACTTAAGGTCTACAACCTTATGTGATATCCCAACCTGTTGAAAAGATTGCCTTGATCTAGCATAAGTTTCCATACTAGTTTGCGTGACCAGCCATGCTGAAACAAAAACTCAAAAACTCTGACATGGAAAAATGGTTCTTGATAAGAAGCGGGATCTTTGTTGAATCAGGTACAGTATAAAGAACCTTTGTTTTGAAGAGTTTGAAAAATAAGTCAAATTGTTGACCATTCATTCCACTCTTATGGTTTCCGGGGACTCTTGTAGATTAACTTCTCTCCCTCTGAAAACAGCAGCGTCTAATGAAGGGGGAAACAGCTGTGGTGCAGTGGTCTATCCCTTGACTCTGGCTTGGAATGGCTCTGATCCTGACACATAGAGCGGGTCATCATTCTTAAGTGTGTTTAGGTTAAGGTCTAGACTGGCCCCGTCGTTGTGATTTATGGGAGGTTGAACATTTACACCTTGGCTTTCCCTTACTGTCTGCCCGGGCCATTCATCATGGCCGCCATGTAATGAATGGACTTGTTCAGTCTTGTGGACTTAACAAGACACTGGAGTCCAGAGAGTTCAGTAAAATAAGATTAAAACTGTGGTCAAGGAAGAGAAAAGCAGAGCGACTCCCTCTGGATTTGAGCCTGGTGTGGTTGAAGGGAAGGTGGCTTGTACAAGTGACCACTGGAGCACTTGTTTTCCTCAAACTGTCCGATTCTACTGTAGTCAGATGGTGAAACTGGGAAAAAAAGTATCACTATTAAATCACTGTGGCTGCTGGTGATACACATGTAAGAACTCTGGCTAACCACAGAATCATTGTCTAAGGCCTGATTCAAGACTTCTACTCTAAAAGGACAACCATCTTCATAAAATATTCTTATATATTATATATATATTATATATATATATATATATATATATTATTATATATATCTTATATATATATATATATGTCATACTCTAATATCTTACATACAACATCAATTGCACATGAGGCATGTGCAATAATAATGTAAATATAAACAATATAAATGTAGTAGTTCCATATTACACATATGTTCAGTTACACATTGTAATCTTATTGCATTTTGCTAACTCATTGTAATATTGGATTCTGGTGCAATAATGATAGTAGATGATAGATAGATAGGTAGATTATTAATATTTTTTCTAAAAATTACAACTAGTAAATGAAGGTATCACACGAATGTTACTTAATTTGGCAAAACTCCATAGTTTTCCAATTCCCTAATACCAGCCCAAGATCATAATTGAAACATTTATAAAGCCACTCTCTTGTCTGACATTGTCGTAAATGTTCCTGAACAGTACCACTGTTCTGCGCACGAACATGTCCCTGTTTCATTTCACATCAGTTTGTTACCTGACAAATGTCTTCTCTATGCATCTAAAACACTCGCGCTCACTGTGCGACATGCACACACACCCACAAAAATGCACACTCAAAGAGCTTTTCAACGCACTTCTCCATTGAGGTGACTCGAGAACCTTTAAAGAAATGAAGCCATCTCCAGTGACATCTTACATATCACTGTTATTAAAAGGCTCACGAAAGCTTTTTTTTCAGCGCTGGCTCTTTCTCTGTCCCTCTCCCACTCTCTCCCTTTCAAATTCTCTAATAGCTTTTTTTTTCAAGGCATAGACCATGCAAAATTCATCAGAATCCAGAGAAGATTGGATGAGAGGCTGGTGACAGGTGAGCGTTGCTGGGCTCAGCAGCTGTACAGTAGCTTTCAGCTGAGAGAAAGCAAGAGGTAAACCGTCGGAATGACAGCTTCTGATAGAAACGTGTCATGTCAATCAAACGTCTAGCATTTGGAACGCCACCACTGTACATCTAATATATACGAGGGAGGACAGCAAAATCAAAGTGCTTTACGTAAGAGAAAAGACATTTTCCTTTATTTTAGGAGCAATCGTTAATCTGTTGAAAAATGTGCTTTAAAGATATTGAATTCCTTATAATATACTCTCGGGAAAAAAATTACCTTTAGGGGTAGCCTACAGCAGCTCGTCAGCGATTCACTACTTTCAAAATATACTAATATGTACCCTTTAGGGACAAATAAGGTACAAATATGTAAATTTTGAAGCTTGACAAACTGATGTAACTGTTTCATTCTCATTTGGCTTTGGTGTAAAAATACAGATGACCAATCAAGGTCAAGAATAGCACCAAAACAAATTTTAAAAGATGCAGTGCATAATTTCTGCTCCAGTTGTGGCAACAGACAGAATTGCAAAAGTAAGTGTTGTGTGATAGTTCTGTTTTTGGGGGTTTAAAGGGCTTGTTCACCCAAAAATGAAAATTTAAAATCATTTCCCTTTTGTTCCAAACCTCTATGACTTGCGCGAAAATCTAAATGAGTGGAATGTGATTTTAAGTAAACATTGTTTTAAATCTCACATTGTTTGTGCCACTAAAAAAACACTGTTAAAAAATATTGAAGTGTAAATATAAGGATATTATGATGATATTAGAAGGAACTTTTTTTTCGTCATTAAAATGTGTAATTTAATTCAATGAGTACTTGCCGTTTCTTGTGTAAATGTTTGGGGGACCATTACTAGCCATTTCTGAGTGAAAATTATGAATTCTTGTTTTCTGTAACAAGATGAAAAATAAGGGTAATGAGATTTTTTTTTATTCACTATTTCTTTTTCTTTTTTTTTTTATCACATTGAGTTTAATATTAGCAATTCACAATTTCCAGAACGTGAGGGGGGAAAAAGTCAGAATTGTGAGATAAAAGTTGCAATTACCAATTTGTAAGTATATATGTATATATGTGTGTGTGGGGTGGGTTTGCTGTATTTATTTTTATTTTTTATGGGCTTCAAAAAAAATTGTTTTAATGTACATTCTAAACTTGATTTAGAACCTTTAGAGTAAGTTACAGTGTTCTGACATTTCATTGAATTCACCCACTATTCATTAAATTATTTTCTTTTGTGTTTCTCAGAAGAAAGTCATACTGCTTTGGAACAACTTGAGGGTGAGTAATACATTTTGATCTGGTGAACTATTTCTTCAAATTGGGTGAAATTGCAATTGAGATAATTCTGAATGCTAAATTTCTTTAGGAATTATAGACCTCCTTGCTTCAGAACGAGTTCAAAATCCAAGCATTGCTATAGCTAGATCGCTCAAACATAGAAATACTGAAAATGCCACAGTGCAGTGTTTACTTCTCTGGTCATTTAACCTCCTAATGGTTTGCTTATAGTGGTCTCTGTCCACTTTAGAATGGGGGGAGATGGTTTAACAACAACACAATTACACACAGCAGCTTTCTCAGAGTATTTTCACTCTTGGAGTCATCCTTCTGTGTCTCTGTTTCTCGGAGCATATGGACAGGAGAAGGTTCATTACAGAGGCAGACTTTACGTAACCTCTGAGCCTGTGAACTCCTGCTGAGAGGCCAGTTGGATCTCCTCCAGCTTCGACTTCCTCCCTTCACCATTACACCCCTAGTGGAGGGCGTTCAGAATCCCACCGTTCACCTTCATTTGCTACTTTCCAACATTCTGTCCGTTCCAGTAATGAGGGTGTACTTTACTTATTTATGTGTTTATCTGAGAACTCATCCCATTCATAATACATGGGACAGTGCACCCCTATAGACAAGATAACTACAAAGTCCTCGTTTTAGCCCTCTTTTCCTATTTTAGCCTGCTTGCCCCATGTCAAAGCCTGGGAGGACCAGTGTGGTTTGGTTGAACTATTGATTTGGCCGGTCTTCAGCTCTAACCCAGCTGTGTGACCTCTTTTTAAATAAGAAGGCACGGGACTCATGCCAGACCTAAACAGGTACTCTGCAAACTCATCTGCTTGACTTCATCAGTGTGTGCTGAGTAATAATTATCTCATTGATTCTTGACAAAATAAGTCCTACATAATCACCTGCAATTTGATGAGAAAAGCAACCATCTATCCTCTATCTATCTCTCTATCTATCTATTACTATCTATCTCTACCTATATATCTATTATATATTTATATAGTTTATTACAAACCTAATGAAGCAAAATCTGAAAGAACTGAACCACTACACTGCAAACGCAATTTTTTCCCATTAGTAATAAACAAAGAATTATTGGGGAATGATTAAACCAAAATACGGACCTACTTTATATTAAGTGTCTCTAACAACTATGTACTTAAATTTAATTTAATATTTTGATACAATGCACTTAATGGTACATACATGTTTTTTTTTACATTGTACTTATATTTAAAAAATGCCTGCATATAATTACATCTGTATTTAATTTCTGTAATTACATTTATAATTAAACAGTTGACCCATCCCTTACACCTTAACCCCCCCTTAAACCTACCCATACCAACAAACATGTCCCTAACCTTACCCGTATCCCACCTCAATAGCAGCAAAAATGTTTTGCAATACAATATGAACACAGTAAGTACATTGTACTTAATTTTTTATGCAAGTACATAGTAGTTAAGGCCACCTAATATAACCTAGTGGGGCCCAAAATACTATTTCAGTTTTTCTACTTGTTCAATGTGTTACTTGCAGTTTCTTTTTAATTCTTTATTACTGTAAATTTGCTAACAATGTATGAGTAAAAATGGTTTCTACGCCAATTATTTTTTTCAGGTGATAAAGAGAATAAGAATAATAATAATAATATATATTATAATATATATATAAGTATTATTATATAATTTATTTTTAATAAGGTCACACAGTATTGTTCTATTATTATCCAAAATATTATTACAATTCTTAAAAATACATATCATACCCTCCCTTTTATTATTGAGAAGTGTAATAATATGTTGGAAAATAATAGATAACAAATCATTTATCTTGATTGATTGATTGATTGACTTCTGTTTCTTTGTGTGTTTAGAGGTGGAGGTCATGTATTTATTGACCAATTTGAAAACTTTAAGAACAATCTTTAAAGAAACTTTAATTAAAGCTGTCTCTGGATTTAGTGCTTTGATGTTATTTGCTATGTATATGAACACAGCTTCACAAAGCTATATATGGATAGTGATTATAACCGTTATTCTCTTTAAAAACAAGTTATTTTGAAGAGGCTTTAAGTGGTGTTTCTTCTCTGTAAGTGTCAATTACAGTAAAAGTGGATAGAATTGCTGTAAATACAGTGGAGGTAGATATTAACCTCATGCTCAAAGAGGCTTTTCAGTGATATTCAGAGTTATTTCATGCTCACATACTGAGCAAAGCAGAGCTTTATGACTGTTGCCATAAGCAATCTGATAGAACAGGAACAGCTCTCGGGATGCTGATGGCCTCGTACTGAGAACATATAAAGAGACCAAAAATCAATCAGTCTAAACAACACTCAATAACTATAGCAAATGGTGAAGGAATACATGTTTCATAAAGGGGTGGGTGGTTGACTGTTTTTTTATAGGCTTGATTGTGATTATGGGGTGCAGTCTAACAGGGGTTAATGCTTCCTTTAAAAAAAAAACAAAAAAACATTATTTTTAAAATAATTTATATTTATTCCACAACCGCTTGGCCTCTCTGAGAAAAGGGCTGCATGATCATTTCCTTTTTATGAAGCCCCTCCCTCAGAAATAGGCGATGGGGTCTGATTGGTTTGTGATGTTGTGTGTTGTGATTGGCTAAACCGCCTGTAGTGCGCGTCTAAACGTCCTGCCCCTCTCCTCAGCGGCATGTGCTCCGGTTGTACTGTAAACAAGGCAGTTTATCGTTATCGCTTATCAGTTTGAGCCCGATTGGGAAGCAGATGATATTATTGAAGAGGATCATGCAGAGCCTGTGCAAGCACGGCTCTTAATGGTTTGTTTTTTGTTTGTTGTTGTCTCATAAGTTGCAATCACAACGCACTGGATAGCTGGCCAATCAGAGCACACCTCGCTTTTCAGACCGATGAGCTTTGTACAAATCGACGTGTTTCAGAAGGCGGGGCATAGAGGAGAAAAAATAAAGTACAGTATGTGGAAAATAATTTGGTTTTTTTTTTTTACTTTAAACTGCATAAACACATTTCATTACAACAAATACGCAAAATAATGTTCTTTTTAGCAGCATCAAGATTTTTATCTTTTTTGTTCCCCCCCCGTATGACCCTTAAAATTGAGCCTGAATGTTTTACTGTGACATTGGGTGTGCGGCGAACCTTTCAGTCACACTAAAGCTGCTCCACTCTTATTGTCTTCTTTTCATTAACTGGCTTTTGGTGATCAGTATAAATAGGATCAGTTTAATTTTCATAAGCTCTTAAAATCTGTTAAACGCTAGCTGAATAATGTAGTTGAAATTAGATCCAGATAATTATTCTTGAATATTAGTCCATTGAGAATCAGATGAAAATGCATTACTGAAAAGGCAGATAAAAAGGCAAATGTTATACAACTGATAAGATGTGCAAAGTGATAAAAATGGAGAGAGAGAGTGAGCATGAATCATATAAGTAAATCTCTCATTCTTCTCTCTCTCTCTCTCTCTCTCAAAAACACACACACACACACACACACCACACACACCACCCACACACACACATAATTTCAGGAGGAGGAAGTCACATTGCACAGCAACCAGTAAAGCCATAATGGACTTTTAAAAACATGAATGAGAGAATGCAGGAATTTATCACCTGAGGTAGAGCGCGGCTGATGGAAAATAGGTGGTGTGCATCGACGAGTCGTTCTCTACCCTTAGACAAGCTGGAAAAGATGCACTCCTAATGCCTTGATTATTGTATTATTCTCACCTTCATCCACAAATACTTGAGAGTGACCCGTCAGAATGTAATCTCTCCCAAGGGAAGCGGTGGCCATGGCTGCTGTTTGATTTTCTGTCATGGCTGTGAGGCCTAATGAAAACTAATGTTGGGAGAAGGGAAATGACTTGTTAAAAGTAGCAGGGGCTAAAAATTGAAGAGGGTGGATGGGATATTACAGAGACGCCTGACTCTCCATTGGCCCCCGGCACTCCTCCTTTTCTGGCTCCTTGGCCATTTATATTTGAATGTTTTGACAACCTTGTAAATTGCAGTATTGATCTATGCCATGGCGAAGAATAGAAATAGAGTGTGTGTTTGTGTGTGTGTGCGTACTGATGATTGTAATGAATTATATTACATTAGATGACCTCGGAGATGTAGAAGAATCTCTTTGGTTTTAATTTGAGCCGCCTATTCATAATGCTGTCAAAAGCAAAGCTCCAAATTAATAAAAGCAAGTGTCATTAAGATTCAAGTATGGTTCAGTAACTGGACAAATAGGGACTTGAGGAGGAAGAAGATGACAAACATAGAAGGAAAAAACCTTTTTTGTGTAAGAACAAGAGGTGAAGGAGGGGGAAAAACTCAGAAATGAGTGAGACCAGTGAACTGGTGACACTGACAAGCCGGAAATACAGAGAACTGGCCGTTTGCCTTGATGGTGTACAGGTCTTTCTGCTGTTTTTTATTTTTTTCATTTTTTAGAAATAATTTATAATAAGCCTTTATCGCAAAATAAACGTAGACATTTTGGACTAGGTAACATATAAAAAAAAGAAAAAAAGTTAACGTTTTACTTATAAAGTAATGATTTTCTTTATTTTCTTTATTTTTTACATACTCTATAGTATAATTACACTTATATCTAATACTGTCTTTAATGATAAATATCTGCTTATTTTCATTTTTGCTTCGGTAATTATCAAAAAGTTGTTAAAAAAGTTGCTATATTTATGAGAAAGAGAGAATTGAGAATAACGAAAGAGTCAAAAGAAGACAGAACAATATCAACTATAATTGCTCTCAGGAAATCTACATTTTTCTTTTGCAGCACTTTTTATTTTTTTTTTTGCATTTCTGCATGTTTATTTGTGTTTAATTAATGGTTTCTTTGCTCTCAATTACTCTCTTCCCATGGATAACAAACAGATAAATTGGTGAGTGTGCATTCAACACATTTACGACTAACGTTTTTTAGGCACTGATGCGTGACCTTTAAAAGCAAATAAATTGCATTTCCTCTGAGCTGTTTTCCAACTGACAGAATATATATTTCGCAAACATACAAACAAATATGTGAACATACCAAAATAAACTCAATTCACACACACACATATCAGAGTTTTATCCACAAGCGACTTAAAATGGAGGACAATAGAAGCAATTCAATTGTAGTAAAAATAAACTAAAAACAGATTCAAAATAAAAGCTAAAAATTTATAAATAACTACCTATACACTTTTTTCCACTCCAAGAGCTTACATAACAATGACAACTGCATCCAACAAAATGTCACCTTCCCTCTACCTGAACACCCCAACCTCCAGCTCACACCCATCCCAATCTTTTACCAGACCAACCCGGGGCTAAGGTCGCACACTGATTCTCCCATCACCAACGCCAAAACCCCCAAAAAAAAAAACTAACATATGTGTATGTCAACCACCCCAATACGTACCTATATGTACAACCACACACACTTACATATATACTGTATATGTACATACAGATTTATAAATTCAATATGTATATTATTTAATTTCCATTTAGTTTGAAGTATTAAATTAACTCAAATTAAATAAAACTAAAAATGTAATAGAAGACCTATACAGACAAGAAATTCAGACATAATTTAACTAAAATTTTAATAAATAACAAATAAAAATAATACAAACCAAATGTAGTTTATCAGTAATCCTAAAAAATAAAAACTGCCAAACACACATGCTAAAAAACAACAACTTAATTACACATAGTAAGAAATGGTTATAAAAAACTGAAACAGAAGTGAAATGAGTAGTAGGAAAGAGGAGAAATAAAAAGCTATACTTATCCTTTGCCGGTGTCCCTGCCCGGTGGAGTCGCACGGTAGAGTCGATGGTCTTTACACTCATTGTCTTCACACGAGGAGGCTTTCACGCGACGGCTGCTGCGGTAAACCAAGCTTTTTTATACCCTTCTAACAAAATACTACATTAATTCAGCTGGACACACTTTCCTTATTTTCTCCACAACAAATGGCCAAGCAAGTGCAGACACTGACAAGATACGTGATACAGAACGAGAGTAATCGCTACTTTTCAAAGACCTAAATGTTCATTTTCAAATTGCTCTTGTTCCACTTTCTTGTACAAAAGTTCACATACTGTTCAAGTGGCCATTACCAAAGTTACCAAATAAGGCCACTCTGAAGTGCCAAGGACACTAGAATATTTTTGATCATTATTTGTGGGTTTTGCCTTTGTGTTCCACAGTGTCACTGAGTGAAAGAGAAAGAGAATAGAACGGGATCAGAATATACAGTCGTGGTCAGAATTATTGGCACCCTTGGTAAATATGATCAAAGAAGGCTGTGGAAATAAATCTGCATTGTTAATTATTTTGATCTTTTATTTAAAAAATTCACATGAATCTAACCTTTCATTGGAGAATAAGAATTTAAAATGGGGGGAAATATCATTATGACAAATGTTTCTCTAATACACATTGGACACAATAAACGGCACCCTTTTATTCAATGCTTTATGAAACCTCCATCTGGCATAATAACAGCTCTGAGTTTCTCCTGTAATGCCTGATGAGGTTAGAGAGCACCTGACAAGAGATCAGAGACAATTCCTTCATCCAGAATCACTCCAGACCCTTCAGATTCCCAGCTCCATGATGGTGCTTCTCCTCTTCAGTTCACCACACTCATTTTCTATAGAGTTCAGGTCAGGGAACTGGAATGGCTATAGCAGAAGCTTGGTTTTGTGCCCAGTGACCCATTTTTGTGTTGTTTTTAAGGTTTGTTTTTGGATTACTGTCCGGTCTGAAGATCCAAACATGGCCCATTATAAAATTTCTAACAGAGTCAGTCACTTATTATTATTTTTTATCTGTTGGTATTTGATAGAACAAAGATGCCATGTGTCTAAATAAGATGTCCAGGACCTCCAGCAGAAAAACAGGCCCACAAAATTAAAGATCCAGCAGTATATTTCATTGTACACATGGGGCACTTTTTATCCCTGTGTGCACCAAACCCATCTTGAGTGTTTGTTGCTAAAAAGCAAATTTTTTAAGTTACATCTGACCATAGAAGCCAATCCCATTTGAAGTTCCAGTCGTGTCTGACAACAGAATATGCTGTGGATTGTTTTTGGATGAGAGCATTTTATTTTCTTGAAACCCTCCCAAACAACACTTTTATTTTTTTAGGTTTTCTGACCCCAAGACTCAACTATTTTCTGCAATTCTCCAGCTGTGGTCCTTGGAGAGTCTTTAGCAACTCAAACTCTCCTCCTCACCGAGCACCGGACAAAAGTGAAATAAAATAACATTCGGTATTTAGACAAAAAAATTAACAGGTGAAGAACTGAAATACTACAGTACTAAAATTTACTAAATTACTAAAAAGCTTGGTGTATTTCTTCAATAATTACCCAGAAGAGTAGGCCTATAAGGCATAAGTTAGCACTTGCTCTGCATTGCTCATATTTTTCAAAACCATTCCAACGCCTGGCCTGGAACTACTCCAAACTTTTCAGATGGCATGTATTACTTTGATTTGTCAAACATGCTTATCTGAGCGAGCTAAATAAATCAGAAAATCATCAAAATCATTGATTAAATCAGTCGAACACAAAAACATGGTTGACAGGCAGTAAATAAAAACAATGTTTTAACAGATCTCAAGATAATTGAGGCTGAACGTGATCTTGTGGTGCCATCAGCCAATCAGAGTTGTCATTACATCATTTTCCATCTCAAGAGCAATGAGTCATATGATATTTATGGCTCAGGTGATTGGCTTAAAAATGCTGACAGCAAGGCAAGTTTCATATTTTCAGGAAATGATGAGCCAACCAAGCAACTTGGGAATGCTAACCGTTAGCTTTAACCATTATATACCTCATTGCAAATACCAATGACAATGACTAGGAGAAACAAAGACTTCTGGTGGTGAAAAGTGGGAAACACACTAAATTTAAAGTGTGTGTTTCCGAGTATATTCAGAAAGGGCATATATTATATATATATACACTGTATGTTTGTGTGTGGCAATTATACTGTGGTCCTTGAACCAACACTTTCACAAACATCTGAAAAGACCAACCAGGTCCTCTGAGGTTCATTTTGACACACTACAACACGAATATTAACAAGTATAGGCTGAAGCATATTAATGATCCCATGGCAATAATAAATAAATAAACAAACATGCCACTGTTCCTGGAATATATAACAACTCGTATCCAGTGAATAGCAAGTAGGATTACATGTGAGCATAGCAATAAATTGAGAGCAGTAATGGGACATAGTGTACCTAAAGAGCTCAGGAGAAAACAACATTACTCTTAGCTCATTTCCATCAAACTCCTGTTTGGCTCAATCAGTACGCACACTGAAGCGCAATCCAATGTAATAGTGTAAAAACCAGCACTGAGCTCTGTAATTTGATTTTTTAGCATGTAATGGATAGAGCGCGTGGGGCACAACACAACTAGCGCTGAATTAACTCTCACAGGCCGCAAACTAGCGAACTCTACACAATGCTAATTATGCTAATGCTAATCCCCTCATCGCCCTCTTTTCCTCATTGAGAGGACTGATAACGTAGTCTCCTTTCTACCAAAATTACATCCAACTTAGATGCCCTGTTGGATGCGCAAAAAAAGAGAAAAGAAAAAAGAAAAAGTAAAAAAATGCATAAATAAATATGCATGGGCCAAATGATCATTGGCCAAATATGCATTGGTCAAGAGACGACAGCATTGGCCAAATGATCCATGTTCACACAGACCCACGAAAAAGACTAAAAACTCTGTATTATGCATGCCAGGCCAGTAGATGGCGATGTGAATTTGTAATATACATATGCATGACATCACCGTTTTCACAAATTTGTGTTTTTGTAGTTTACACTGAGATGATAGTGGTATTGTTTTCAAAAACTTGCACTTTGAAACCTGTTTTCAAAAGTTTGCATTTTCAGGCTCACAAAACACCGTTGTCATGTAGATGAATGGGCAAAATGCATAAAAAGTTTTCTGTTTTTAGTTAAAAATGGTGTCATGTAAACACCCCAGAAATGTTCAAATGAAGTGTTATATTATGTGTTTTTGAGTAACAAGGAGTGTTTTTATGTTATACTGAATGAAGTCATACAGGTTTGGAACTATATGAAGTTGAATAGATGATAACAGAATTTTCATGTTTCTCCAGAACTATCCCAATAAGTTATACCAATAAACTATTTTCTGAAGCAGACTAGGAAATATTGATAGAAAATGCATTGTGGAAATATTGAGAAACATTGGAGAAATATTGATATATTTGCACGTTTACTTCATATTTCTTCAGACTCACTGGCTCTTCAAATGTCAATCATAATGCCATATGGGTGACCATATCCCACCCTGTCTCATTCTCCGGTGACGCGCGTCCTCTGCTCTTCCGTTCTATTCCGTCCACAACAAACCCAGATATACACTTTTACACATGGCACACGAAAGTAATGAATGCACGGTTACGATAGTCATACAGGTTTGGAATGATATTAAGTTAATTAGATGATAACAGAATTTTCATGTTTCGTGAACTATCTCATTAAGTTATTCCAATAAACAATTTTTTGAAGCAGAAATACATTGTCCAGCCACTTTCTCTGGTAGATTAGTCTAGTTTTCAACATTCATCTTACCTTTCTTGATGGGAGCTCATGTCCTAGAATTATTGAAACTATTTAAAGTTGCTAAGCAAATGAATCCTGTTTCCTACCACCGTGAATTTCACAAGGTAACGTATGTCTTATGCCATCTTTGTTCCCCTCCTATAAGGCTGTTCATTCTGCCTTTCCTCGACTACTTGAACCTACACCTCAATTGATTTCTACTGTACCTGGATTGGTATTAAATCTTATTTCACATCATATGAACTCCTCCATACTCCGAGATTTGATCATTGCATGGTTTACATTGTAGACAAGGAACACCTTTATTGTGATTGTGGGTTCCAACTGGTGGCATGTTGGACCCGTCAACAGTGAATTCTATCATGACCAACCTGACAACCTCAGACTTTGCCTAGAGGCAGGACTGGATGTCTGCACCACTGACTGTTGAAAACACAGTTCTTCTCATTGATCCCATTCTATTATGAGAGAAATCCTAATAAAAGCACATGCCTATGTCACACTTTTACGGCCATGTTTTCTCTAATCTATTTTATTAGCCTGCCTTCAGAGACAACAGCTGAGGTTTAATGTCACACGGTAACACATCCATCTCGCTCTACCTCCTTGCTCTCTTCTTCTGGCTCCCTCTCTTTCTCTGCAAATCCTCAGTGCCCTTTCTTTGACAATCCGATGGCTCTCATACTCACTCTTGAAGGATGATATCCCTAATGTTCATGACAAATTAATCCACTGGGGGAAAACCCGTGACAGTGAGCCAGCAGTTGGTCATTGCTTTTACTAAATCTGCCATTTCCGATTTGCAGACCCATTTTATAGGGGGTTGCATATATAAGCAGCAAATTTGTATAACCAGGATTAAGTTAGGGGGTGGGAGAATACTATAGATGCGAACTCAAATGTTGTCACTAAATTGCATATGCTCCCAAAGCAGCTAATTGAGTTTGAAATATTGCAATGTTATTACAGTAAAAACATGCTATGAGGAATATTGAACAGAACAATTTCTGCTAATCAATCAAGGTCATTAAAGGACCTTGCTCACTTGTGTGTCTACTTTGCTATTGCATGTATGCAATAATTAATCCATGTAATTTTTAGACCTTTACATTTTAAATGTATCATTTATTTAAAGGAACAGTTGACCAGTAAATAAAAATGACATAATTTACTTAATTCACCCCCTTTTGTCCCAAACCTGTATGGATTATGTGTGTGTGTGTGTGTGTGTGTGTGTGTGTGTGGTGTGTGTGTGTGTGAGTTTATGTGGTTATGAGGACCCAAATTTGTATAATAACATGGGTATGACATAGGTATTACAACGAGAAGGTGATTTATGAGGACATTTTCAGTGTCCCCGTAATTCAAAAGGCTTATAAATAATTCAGAATGAGTTTTTTTGAAAATCTAAAAATGCAGAAAGTTTCATGTAAGAGGTAGGTTTAGGTGTATAGGGTTGGTGTTGTTGTTAGGGCAATAGAAAATACGGTTTGTACAGTATAAAAACCATTACGCCTATGGAGAGTCCCCATAAACCATAAAAACAAACCTGTGTGTGTGTACAGACTGGATTTCTTCCGTCCTTTTCTACAGATGTGGTCCTGTGAACTGGTAACTTGTATACAAAAAAGGTTTAGTAAAAAAAAAAAAAGGTTTAGTAATATTAATTGGTAAATAATGTCTTATGTTTATCTCAAGAGTTCTACTATACATATCTGATTGAATCGATTCATTTGATGATCGTTATTATGAAACCTGCTATTTTCATAAAAGTACATAATTTCTCCATGTGTGATAGAAATACAGTTTATCCCATAAGCTGTAGAGTGTCTTAAATTAATTCATAGAAATTGCATGATTCATAGCCACAAGCACTGAGACACATCTGAAGCATCTTTAATAAAATTATCATATGTTTGCCTTATGATTTTCGAACAATTATTTACACAGCAACACACACACACACACACAAACACACGCACGCACGCAACGCACACACATAGACAGACAGACAGACAGACAGACAGCTTTTCACTTTGGCTGCGAAACAAACCAATTAACTCGTTGACAACAGCAGTTGTTTTAAGCAAATGGACAAATGTTTGCATTCCATTTATAATTTTCTGCTTGATGATGACTTTTGATATACATCTACATTTAAAAGTGAACTTTTGGGAAAGTTTAAGTTAAGATGTTGGTTTGTGTTGTTAGCACTGTGCCAATGCCTGACTCTAATGAAATTGACTGTGAGCCAATTCTATTGTGTGCTACTGTGCTTCACGAAAGGAGTGCTATTTTTATTCCGAATTTGTCACTTTTTATTATTTTTAGAATATTGTTTTGAAAGCATATAGTGTTCTAAATCAGTCACTTATGAGGTTTCCTTTAAGTTGTTGCCTTTGTGTTGTTAGCAAAATGCTAATGCAGAACGCAGTCAATTATCTTGTGTGCTTTAGGCAAGGCTTTATGTTATTTCTATTTTAAATCTGTCATTTGCAAGGTTCTGTGTGATTTTTGCCCTGCTTTTCCACTCTCCAAAAGGAGATCACAGACAAAAGCCCCAAATCACAGGCAAATCAGTCCTCGTTAACACGAGTGAAGACCACTATTTTTGAATTATAATTTCAATCTTAGAGAAGCGTGCCTGAGAGATGGTTAGCATTTAAAATATCTAGATCTGTCTGAAATCCAAATCTTGTAGTGTGAAAAGTGTTTTAACTGGAATTAGAACTCAGCGATGACAGACAGTTGTGTAGCGAGAAAACAGTGTATTTGTTGGTATTAGACAGCAAGGCAATGCACTAGGATTTGGAACAGAGATCTGTTGTAGACTACGACAAATCTTCTAAAATAAAACCTCAGTTCAGATCTGTTTCAAAACTATCATCTGAGATGTCAGCCAACAAACTTTTCACCTTCCCTGCACTAGTGCTACTTCTGGTCTGTTTTTCCTTTGGGAACTGCACAGGACAAGCGCAATAACAATCAGGGGTTAAAAATAAATGAGCGAAATCTATAAAAATGCACTTAGGCTGTCAGTTTTCAATGGCAGTACGAGGGCTCACTGAAGACCGGCAGCATTTTGTGATCGGGTTGAGTTTTGATTGACAAATAATGGCCCCGCAGATGTTTGCCGCTCACCAGGGGAGGAAATGGACAGGCATCTCACAGGTGTGGGGCAAGAGGGAATAATTAGGCCCAGACGCCTGAGGTTAGCCCCGGCAGAGTGAGTTCGTTAGCAGAGAAGGAACAGGGGGAGTGAGGGATGGGAAGAGAGAGAAGCGTGGAGGGCCGAAGAGAGTATGGCAGAGACATTTACCAGTGAAGCTGTGGGGAAGAAGAAGTACAGGGAGAGACGGGGCTCCCAGAGGATCCAAAATGGCTGCTCACAGCAGCTAGTTGACTGGACTTATGTGGCAATAGAGGTAACTGCTACAAGCAAGAAAAGGAACAGCTCTGCGGAGGGTGGCTCTCTCCTCAGGCTGTCAGTCCTTGAAAAATAAGACACCATGTAGGCAAATTGCTTGTCTGGATTTTTTTTTTCCTCATAGAAATAGAATAGGAGAAATCATAAGGCCTAACATATTGTCTGTAGAAACAGAAGTCTATGTATTTCCATTTTTATAAAGGCATCATTTGTTTTCTTCATCTAGAAGAGTGATTCTCAACCTTTTTGGCCCCTCATTATCCACAATAATATTTATATCCAATTGGTTTTTTTGTTTGTTTTTTTAATCATAATTTATTTTATTCAAAAATTTTAAATGCCCAGCAGTGTTATTTTAGTATAATTTATATGCTATATTTTTTGATAATATACCGACATATTGATATATTATAGATGTAGCTTACATTTACATTTAATCATTTAGCAGACACTTTTATCCAAAGTGACTTACAAATGAGAACAATAGAAGCAATCAGACCAACGAGAGAACAACAGTATACAAGTGCCATGACAAGTTAGTCTAGCACAGTTTTAGGTAAAGTTTTTTTTTTTTTTTTCGTAATTTCTGTTTGTTTTTTAATATGGCTACATATTTTTTATTAAGTTTTAGTTTTAATTAGTAAGTGTCAGTCAGTTTAATAGACCCTTTTCACATGACATCACGCAACTTCCGTTCTGACTCGAAGCAGGGTATTCTTACTTCCATAGTTGCATAGTAAAGCACGATCGCTACCAGCATGGAGTTCACACAGACAAATATACATCTGCCACAAATACGATTAGAGAATGACTGCAGCTGTCTACTCTCGTCCTCATTCAAGGAGAGGTGTCTGGCATCTCAAACAAACTTACCGAATACCAGATCGAGCGAGATTTGGTGCTTAAAGTCGAGGGAGAAGTTCAAATGGAGCAGTCGTACTTTCTGATTCTCGCGACTCTCGCGCAATGTTTGCTGTCTTTACTGCAGATGAAGTTGGTTAGATATAATTGTCAAATAAACAAACATTTTAGATATTTACATGTGGTAACAGAAAGCCTTTTCATTCAATAATTTATGTACTGCTCAATACAGCGCCTGTAAGTACAAGAATAAAGTTCAACAATACAAGCTTGTACTATTTAAATAACAGTATAATGGGGTCTATATTTTTCCACTTTATTTTGATAAACATGACACAATATAATTCATAAATAAATAATAAATATATTAAGTTTACATAAAAAGCTTTTACTGTTAAAAACAAATTTGTGAGCAATTTTGTAAATAAATAGCCTATAAAATGCACGTCGGCTGTTTTTTAAGATCATATGGCATATAGCCGAGGTATACAGAGTTCTGGCATGAAACTCTAGATGGCGCAGTCCGATAGGTCTAACTCATTCTGACCTAATGACATCATTGTCACATGGCTCAGCTGATTGGTTCTTTCCTGTATCAGTAGCCAATGAGCTCACTTCTCAGTATTCAAATACCTGGCTTTTGTTTGCTGTAGCAGTTTTGCAGCACACTTCAGAAACCCTCCACCTTCCCCAGCTCCACCTGTATAGAGCTGCTATGGGGTGATTCATATATGCTATATGAGGGTTTCTTTTCAGATCACTTGCATTTATGCATGTGAAACTTGCCTTAATATGAGAATATTTCATATAAAAAAATACTTAACTAAAATTAATGTCCATTAATTTTCCCATAGTAAAAAAAAAAAAAATCATGACGTTTGTCTTTTTTAGGCAAAAAAACTACACTTGCATGGAAATATACACAGATATTTAACAGTGTACTCACTATTACAATCATCACAGCAACAACATAAATAAATCAAATCAATTATCCAGGGAATGACATAAACCAAAATAACAAGCAAAACAGTTTTAAGTATATATTTTGTGTGGATTTGTAATCGTTATCATACCAATCTGAAAGCAAGTCTATAACATTGCTACAGTTGCTGCAAGCTATAGCCTCCCAACCATCTAAAGCAGATGTAGAATATTGTACGTAAAAGAACCCGACTGTTAGTACATTAATTTTATTAGTATTAACTCATAACGCACACTTTTATATTTCAAGTTTTCCCCGCATTTTCCTGAGAAATCTCCGGTGTAAAGGTATAACAGAAGTACAAATACACTGCTTTGGATGTTATGACCCCAGGCCATCATTAGGTTAGGTCTAACTCAGCTTTTGGACAGCAGCACACATGTAGCCCAATCATCAGAATAACATGACAGGCCTCTAATTGAGTAGTATTATATTATTATTATTATTTTATTATTAGTGTGTTGTATTTGTTTTTGTAGATAAACCCTATTAGTATGAACTATTTGAAGTCTTCATAGTTGAAGAAGCACACTCACAGTATACTGTTTACATAGAATAATGAATTGGTGACTGAATAATTTTTGACTGTTCTGATGCAAGTATCCAATTATTTAACAAATGAAGGACACAAAGAACACAAAGCCGAAGTCATCTTTCCTTCATGTGTGATGTGCTCTGAGGTTCGTACTCTATAACCGTGTCTCTTTCTCTACTCCACAGTGTGGTGTAGTCCAGCCGTGAATCCTGTAGATGAGCGCATTTAGGGAATTAGCATTGGGTAGAACAGACCCCCATGAAACAGAGGTCCAGGATCAAAGCTGAAGCGTCAAACGGCTGAAAGCCAGGATCCGCCAGGCTTAGAAGCTCATTAGGACTGTTATTATCCATGCCTGGGAATTAACTACCTGGGAATTTCCATTGAGCCACTTCTTGCAAATCCCAAGAATGATTTAGCTCCAAGTATATGCTTTCCACACTACAGAAACATGTTTTAATAAAAATCCTCTTAACTCTCTCTTCATACTTGCGCAGTCATTAGCATATTTTCTGTTTTGTCTGTTCACTTAGGAGGCTAAAGGATTTGCCTCCTCATATTATTTACTGTTGTAGAGGAAGACTTGCTTTATTAAGAATGACTTTTTTGGGAAGAGATTCAATCAGAATGAATCTGCTGCGTGGTTCGGAGGTTAGATGCGTACATATGAACCGGCGGGACATACGATAACATACACTTGCTGCACGTCGCATAAAACGTCCAAAAATGTTAATATGTGGGAGTAAGAGAAGAGCAGACATACGGATAAATCTGACGACGCAAGAGAGAACTCAGTTCTAAGTATGCACACACAGAAAGCGCTTCTCACAGCCCACAAGTACTCTTTTGCGTCGCACGAACGGAGAATTACACACAAAATGATGTCGAATTGTCCGTTTTGATGAGTATTCACGTAAACACAGTTAATTACATCTGAAGTAAACATAAACAGCAGGGAGAACGTGTACCAGTACATTGCATCCATTGCATCAGTGCATCCGGTTTTAAAGGGACAGCATCCTAATTTAGTTGCTATTGTCCGAGTCATTGATGTTAAAGGGGTCATATGATGCAATTTCAAGTTTTCCTTTCTCTTTGGAGTGTTACAAGCTGATTGTGCATAGATAAGATCCCTGAAGTTGCAAAGACTAAAGTCTCAAAACCAAAGAGATATTCTTTATCAAAGTTCAAGACTCTGCCACACCCCCCTTAAAACAGCTCGTTCTAACACGCCCCCACATGTTTTACCTCACTATGTGGGAATATTTGCATAATGCGCCCCAAATGTGCACGCAAAGAAAGAAGCCGTGGTTTCAGTAACCGCAGTTAGTGTTGAATCAGCATGTCAGGGAGACTGTGTGTTTCTAGGAGAAAGCAAAAACACTTTATTTGGCCTTCAGAAAGTAGATGCACTTAGGAATCTTTAAGATTATTACAACAGAACAGCAATGCATTTTATGGTTGACCGTTTCGTGAACCTAGGAGAGGATTGTAATTCTGACTTTGCTATGACAATCCGGCGCTTCTGAATCAGCTACGGTTTTGTTATTAGTTTAATATTTGCTATTGACTGTTCAAATGCAGAGTTTTTTTGCGCATTGTGTGTGTGTGTGTGTGTGTGAGAGAGGGAGAGGGAGAGGGAGAGAGGGAGAGGAGAGAGGAGAGAGTCTAAGAGTCTAGACGGGGAGTCAGCTGTCTTAAAAACCGTGGCTGTGTACTGCAAACACCCTACCAGCTTCCCATCAACGTGCTGTCACGCGACCGCTGTTCCCATTTGGGGCTCTGTAGTAAGTTATTTGAAAAAGATGAGCTCACGATTATGGTTAAGGGGCATACAATTTCCGACGAGTGCTTGCGGTGTTCGGCCAAAAACAATGCACTGGGTCAGCTGGCCAACAAGAGCAGACTGCGCTTGTCGGAAGGAGGGAATTTGTAGAAACGAAGCGTTTGAGAGAGGCGGGGCATAGAGGACCTACGATAATGTACAGTATTTGAAAAAGAATGTGTTTTTTGAAAATTAAAGCATGTCAACATATTCTGTTACACAAATACACAAAATAATGATCTTAAAAAAGCATCATATGACCCCTTAATCAAGCAAACAAAAGAAAGACAGAAAATCACGCATGTTCTTTCTGAAAAAATGTAGTAGCCCTAAAGATTAATCTAAATTTATTTATAGAAATAAATATGTATGCTTGAAAGAATGACGAATATGGAAAACAGGTTGCTATAAAGAATGCATAATTAGCCTATAAAACCATTGGTTGCTTATCCATAAGCTAAGGATACCTTAGATGGCATTTCAGATGTTTCTTCTAAAATTCCTTAGGAGAAATGGAAGCAGACACAAATGAGACATGGGAAATATTTGAGAAAAAAAGAGTCAAAACAGAGAATGTGGTGAAAGAAACATAGAATATCTCTGTATTGTCTTGCTGCAATCTCTATCAAGACTCCATTATAGGAATATTTTATTGCTCAGTGGTTGCTCTTTCTAACCTCAGGAGACTTAGTTGTGATTCTCATGTATTTCTCATTCACAAAATCCTTAGGAGAAATAACAAAGTAGACACAACTGAGACATGATAAAGTTCTAAAAAAAAAGGAATCCAAAATGACAATGGGAGATAAAGGTATGAGAAACATAGGAGATCTCTTTATTGCCTTGCTGTAATTTCTTGCAAGACTCCGTTATAAAAATATTTTACTGCTCAGAGGATGTTGTTGCTTTTTTTATTGCAATGGGGTTTTTCACCTTTGAAAGGACTTACAAGTGTAAGATGTTTAGTTTAAGAGCAATACCTTTTTTAACAAATGTAACACTAGTGTACTAGTGTTTTTTTTTGCTTTGTTTAGTATTAAAATGTTGTCATTTTGTCTTTGTGCAATAAAACACTGTCTACATAAAACAACATCAAATATGACAATGCATGTATTGTCTTTGACTGAAATGGTAGGTAAATGGAGATGAAGCTACCCAGAGGAAGAAAATAAAATAAAAAAGAGATCTCTTTACCATTTCAAATATTATCAAATAATATATAGACAGAAATGAGGTTACCTTAAGATAGAATGGAAACTTTTGCTTGAGTCTCCTGCTTCTCACACTTGTCTCCTGAGACAAAAACTCTAACACCCTCACAATGGTCTCTTTTAAAACTTTATAAGAGATCTCAACAACTGAGACCACCAATCTTTAACTAAGGATAAATATCTGAGCACAGTGTGTGATGTTGCTGAGATCTCTTCTACGCTTTAGAGACAAATGTGAGAGATCCAGAGTCTAGCTAATGAGAAATATCTGAGCACAGTGTGTAAAGTTATTGAGATCACTTCTGAAATTTAGAGATAAATGTGAGAGCTCTCGAGTCTTTAGTGTAGGAGAAAAATATGAGGACATAGTGTGTGATGTTGAGATCTTTTCTAAAGCTGTAAAAGAGACAAATGTGAGATATTCAGAGTCTCTAGCTAAGG
Organism: Sinocyclocheilus anophthalmus; assembly: GCA_018155175.1. Taxonomy (NCBI): domain Eukaryota; kingdom Metazoa; phylum Chordata; class Actinopteri; order Cypriniformes; family Cyprinidae; genus Sinocyclocheilus; species Sinocyclocheilus anophthalmus. The sequence continues at coordinate 202,693 of JADLZN010009938.1, forward strand.
AGAAATATCTGAGCACAATGTGAGATGTTGTTGAGATCTCTTCTAAAGCTTTAAAAGAGACAAATGTGAGATATTCAGAGTCTCTAGCTAAGGAGAAATATCTGAGCACAGTGTGTGATGCTGTTGAGATCTTGTTTTAAACATTTTGGAGGAGACAAATGTGAGACCACTGGAGTCTCTAGCTAAGGAGAAATATCTGAGCAAAGTGTGGGATGTTGTTGAGATCTATTCTAAAGCTTTAAAAGAGACAAATGTGAGAAATTCGGGACGTGTTACGCATTTGGGTGGAGTCTCTAGCTAACAATAAATATCTGAGCAGAGTGTGTGATTTTGTTGAGATCTCTTTAAAAGCTTTAAAGGAGACCATTGTGAGATTGTAAGGGTTTTGTCTCAGGAGACAAGTTTGAGAAGCAGGAGACTCAAGAAAAGTCTCCAATCATAAAGTAACCTCATTCTTTTCTAAGATAAATATTTGAGATGTTAAAGAGATCTCACTTTAGATTTTTCTTTCCTATGGGATGTTCTTGTTCTTTATGAGAAGTGGTTTTATTTAATTTGAACATAAAGGTATGTTGCGTGTCAGATAAAACCCTAATATCAAACCTATATAATGAGTTTGGAAATTTGAGAGAAATGCGTAATAAATGCACTGTAACTAAACCTATTAGATTTTAGCCGACTAAATTTACTGTAGATTTAGTCGACTAAAACCTTATGATATTTAGTTGACTAAAACTAAAACTAAAAAATTCAGATGACTAAAATATGACTAAAACTAAATGGCATTTTAGTCAAAAGACTATTTTGGTGTCCGCATCAAATTACATTTACAAAAGTGACTTTGTACATACAGAAAGCATATTAAATTCAAGTGTTGACTGTAATGTTTCAAATAATATTTGTGAAAATACAATTTCAAAATATGGGTGAAATAATGTTTTATTGTCATTCAGTGTAACATACATATTTATGTAAAAATAGCATACTTATTCTGACCTTCACTTATTAAAATATGTAAAACAATAAGTGATCATACAAAATGTTATTATTTAAACTGATTATATAAAAAAATCTTGCTGACAAATTGTTAATAGTGTCAAAGATTGGTAAACATTTAAAATTACAATTAATTATTTTTTGGGGGCTGCACTATGATCTTTAAATCAATTTGTAGTCTGATTTATTCAGTCACCAAATTGTATTTTTGACTTTAATCAAACCAGTTAATTTACTAATTTTTTAATTATCATACACAACTTTTTACAGTGAAATATCTAATGAATGATATCATTTTTTCACTGAGGTACTTCTGCTGTTTATTTTCATTTAATAGCATACTAATACAAGTGTATTATACTAGGATCTGTTGTATCATTGTAAGCTTCTTATGACAACCTCATTAAAACAAGCTTTAAATGGATCACTGGAAAGATCAACTGTCCATTCTGAAACATAATATTATAATTCAGGACTTAATAAATATATTAATAAACTTAAACAATAATAAATACTCCAAGCTGGACTGTGACATTCAGCCAATGCTGCATTATATTTATTTGGAATGTGAATTCTCAGTTTCAAAATGCAATATAAGTTTCAACTTCAGAGTATAAAGTGCAATAGAATGCCTCTTCTTTTCATATTTCCAATGTGGAACCTTTTTGTGCGATAATGGGACCTGCTTAGCAAATGTTTTGTCATGACTATATGACATATTTGTACATTTGCAAAACACATTCTAGCACTATGATTTTATTAATTTATTTAGTCATTGTTCAAACATTACACAACAGAACACATTATACCTGAAAGGAGTTGGATAAAGCTATACCCACATATTACTTGAAATAAAAGGCAGAATTGATGTAAAAAGAAGGGTGATAACAGAAAAGCATAAAGCAATAATCCTCAAAAATATTTCAGCTATCAAAAAGTCATTATCATTATGATTATGAGCATTATGCTGCTTAATTTGTGTACTGTAAAAGGTAAATGCATTTGTTAATATGATGCAATGTAGTATCCTATTTAAAATCTTACTTTCACATTAAGCCAAACAGCATCAGAAATATGAGGTTTATTAATGCTTTTCTCATCCATTGAAATCCCATTTCATAAAATGCCCTCAGATTGGATTTGCACATTTTGGCTATTACTTTTTAATCATCCTCATTTGGAATGTTTATAATTTACTTAAATGGCCTCCGGAATAACTATGATAAATATCTGTTATTTTCAGATAGAGCAGGGCCTTCTAACATGGAAAGATTAATTGGGCTAAACAGACAAAAACAGTGTCTGTACACATTCTGCAAGGCCAGTTTTAAAGGAATAGTTAAAAAAAGTAAATCAATGAAAAATAATATTGTGTCATTACGTACTCAAATTCATGTTGTTCCAAAAGTTTTTTTTTTTTTTTGCTGTAAACTATGCAGGGAATTCCAATACACTAATAGTAAATGTTAAAAGTAACAACTGATTGGTATACAAGCATTTAAATGGCATTTTTTAAATAATAGTAACTTTATAATAATACATTTTTAATTATGTATTTCTGTTTCTATCAAGTTCAATTCAATTCAAATTTATTTGTATATCACTTTTCACAATACACATTGTTTCAAAGCAGCTTTACAGAAAATGCATGTGCTCCAAACACATTCCAAAGCAGAAGTGAATGTGTCCAAGCAATGTTCATTTCACAAATGAACAGTTCAAGATAATAGAATAGAATCATACAGTTAGCTAACATTAATTAATTTTAGGCAGAAGCTCATTAAAGTGATTATTACAAGTGTGATCTTAATGATTACAATATAGAGAAATCACAGTTAGATTTTTTATTTTTTATTAATTAACCCGTGGTTGAAACACTGACTGAGCGATTACATGAGACATGATATAGATGTTGATAAGTAGTATTTTATCTTTCAACGTACCTTCTGATGTTCATTCGTGTTTATTTCATGGTATTTCTAAAAGTAAAATGCAGGGCCGTAACCACCATAAACATTGGAATATTGGCTATTTTAAATTATTGCATTGCTCTACTGCACTCCATTATGCAGTGCTCTTGTTAGGATGACAAAAAGATTTAAAAGTTACATTTTTAGGCTGGTCTGCCTCAGTGGTCTAACAGCGCTCGTCAATGTCAAAATGTCAAAAATCGAAATAGAGCAGCAGGGTTTACTGTTAACAGAAGCAGAGTGCAAATTTAAGTGCAAAGTGTCAGTTTTAACATTGGAAAAGCCCACTACTTCACTTTTTCCTTAAATAAGGTATTTTTTTGTATAATTTTGGTGATTTGTATAATTCCTAACCAAATGTGATGAGGTAAGAAATGTTTTGCATTTTCGACATATACGAGTGAATGTGTGTATATTTTAAAATATTGTTTGCTAACAGTTTCAAGTGATAACTTCCTACATAATTAGACCTACGTTTATATTCCATTCTATACCCTTTTACTCATTAAAAAAATAATAATAATATAATTTTTTTACTGTCTTTATAAAGAGAAAGAGATGATTGGTTCACATGTTGTTCATTCTGCTGCTTGAAATGAGCTTTTTAGCTTGAACTGAGGCGTTAAAAAGCACCAAAATGGTATTGTTTGAATTAAGTAACAAAAATTGACATAATTTGACAGAATACACCAATAAATTATACATTTCAGTAAGTTGTTTCATTTCAGTTAAGTATGATTCTTTCAACATACTGTCTGATGTTCATCCATGTTTATTTTGTGCTATAACTAATACTAAAGAGGAAGAGATGATTGGTTCACTGCGGCTGATTAGCTTGAACTGATGTAGCTACAGCGTTCTGTCATGCCAAAGAGAGCCAAAACTGTATTTATTTAGCAGAATTTGAAAACTAAGAATTTTTTTTCATATGAAAAGTAACAAAGAACAAAGCTTATTGTGATTTATTGGATGATAGGGACTCTATTACTTATGAACTGCAAACAGCATAGACTAAAATATTGATTTCTGGGATTGAAGAATTGAAATCAGATCATCAATATGTGAATCGATTAAAATCAAGACCCAGCCCTACAGGTTTGGACCTGAGATATATAATGACAGAATATTCATATTTTTAGTGAACTATGCTTTTAAAGATGTTTTGTTTCCATGGAGGATCAAGAGTCATTGTAGTTCTCTGTGCACTGCTCTGCTTCCTTTGTATCAAGGAACTTGTTTCCTGTAGCTTTCCATCTCCAGAGCTGTTCCAAAACAGTTGAGCGTAATCCCTTTGGCTTCTGTTTTTAATTGTTAATTCCGAGCACAAGACTGTGTTCTATGTGTTCCATGTCTGCCTTGCTCTCCTTGTTAACTCATATCCCAAGGTGCCTGCTCATGCACTGAGATAAGATTCAATGTAGCAGTCAGCATCAGGTGATCTCTTCAGGGATTTATCGCACATGGACCAAAAACACAAAAGGCACAACTGCGTTACAGCAACTGGCGTAATTCTGCCTCCTCATAATCACAAACTCCTGCAGACAGTCTATACCCCATTCATTTCCCACAATGCTGAGGGAGTCAGGTTAAATATAAATCTTAAGAGGTGAGAGAAAAAATAAAGAACATCCACCATTGACGTCTAACTCTGACAGCAGTACACTGTTATCTGTACTTCGCGTTACTGGAGTGTTAAGTTGTGCTGAGTCCCTGAGGATTGAACAACTGGCAATTTCAGCCTCTGCAGCTGTTGTTGTTGTTTTTACTCAACAAATAATAGTGAGAGAATTAGATGTACAATTTTGCTTTACATTGCAGTCACTCTTAAAAATAAAGGTTCTATAGCATCACTGTGAAACACTCCTTTTGAAACCTTTATTTCATTAAAGAGTGTGGGCAGATGCAATGATTGTGACATCGGATTTCTTCCAATTAAGTGAAAAAAGCAAAGGACATGAGAAATACATTGTTGAAAACATTGAGAACTCAATGGTATTTCTGAAGAAAGAATAAAATATCTCATGGTCTTCCTAATTGGCCTCCTGCAGGCTCCCGTCTTCTTCATATGGTGAAATAATTAGGTACGTTCACACTTATACTTCTCCACAGATGATCAAAGACTTAATTTATGTTCAGACCTGATCTTTATTACCTTAAAAAAAATAAAACTCTTAATAAACATTTAATGCACACCAAGAAGGGTCCTGTCCATAAAATAGGATTTACTTCCTCAAGCTAAGTTTCTGTGTAATATTAGCACGGCTCTCACATTTAGTACCAATCAATGGTGTTATAGCAAAAAGATTAACCCTCCTTTGGGTAACTACTGCCAATGGGCCTGTGCAGAGAACGGTTGTCAGAGTGTTAAATGCAAGCTATGTCTTATTCATTCTTGGGTCTGGCTGCCCAGTAAATGTGCATAATAAGATAGAAAAAACTATAGTCCAAAATAAAAGTAATGTAAATGTTACATGTTAGTTTTTATTAGTTAACCTTGTTGATTTAAAATGAGTTACCATTATAACTCTTAAACTCACTTCCTGCTTTCTAAACACTGGATATAGATACTGTTTTATTCTGTCGATTGCAATGATTTTAATTTCTCTTTTGTAGATTTATACATCTAACATTACTCTACAGATGGTTTTCGAAAAACATAATATATTTGTTATATATTATCCGCCCCAAACTTTTGAACGGTAGTATAAATACACATATGCAAAAAAAAAATAGTTACCTTTATTAATTAGGGAGTAAAAATAAAATTCTAAAACATCAGAACATTAATATGAAGGTTAATATTAAGCAACAGTAGATAGATTTACTAAGGAACGAGAGAATACAGTATTCGGTCACACTTTAATTTGGGGACCAATTATCACTATTAACTATGACTTTTGCCTCAATAAACTTCTAATTTGCTGCATATTAATAATTAGTAATTTGTTAGTAGTTGTTATCTTTAGGTATAGGGTAGGCTTAAGGAATCTAAAATATGGTCATGCAGAATAAGGCATTAATATGTGCTTTATAAGTACTAATAAACAGCCAATACGCTAGTGATATGCATGCTAATAAGTACTAGTTAATAGTGACAATTAGTGCCTAAACTAAAGTGTTACCCAGTATTTTTTGTGGAAAATCTTAGAATCAATCTATAATTTTATTTATAATTGGACTCTTTATCTTTGAGAGGGTAACATAGCCATAAAAGAGAACTGGTCCCTGACCTGTATGAAAGGTCAAAGTAATTTCTAGGAAGATTTCTGTATTCATTTCTGTCACACAGAATCATAAACCGTGTTTTTGTGGTGTCTGGCATCTCTAAAGCAGTGTTTACCTATTATAAATCCTGCCAGCCATTGTTAAAAAACAATTATGAAGACAAATTGGGCTCTGACAGGACTTTGGGTTGGATATAGACTTGGACCAGGATTAATTGAGGAGGTTTTAATACACAACAATAAAGCCCCCATTAAACAACAAGGACAGTAGTGTTTCTCGTACACTCTTTATCATTTCGATGGCAAAGAGAAATAGCCAGTGAAGTCAGTGTGTGTGTGTCCATAATGCATCATTTTGCTGTTAATTAGTCATGTGAAGCTCATTTACAAGTGTTTGAAAGTTAATACAATTAATAGCCGAGCAAAGAATTTTCCATGGCAAGAACTGTGAAAATAATGAAAATAATGGCAGCCGTCTTCTCATGACAGATTTTCTGCATTTGTGTGCATGTTCAAATATTAAGCATCTGTCATTTTGATGCAACTGAAGATAATTCAAATGAAAAACACATTTTTTAAATGCAAAAATAAATATAAAGCAAAAAAATAATAATAATAATATAATAATAATAATAATAAAATACTAATAATAATAAAGGATTACAGGGAAATGCAGAATACATCCCATTATGGTAATTTATTTATTGATTTACTTACTATTACTATTGAGCCAACAGATAGTCTTAAATCATAGGCATTTTGATGCTGATATGGCTAGAATACTTTCCTGCATGATATGATGGCAGTTGATGGAAATTAAACGTTAATAAACAGATGTCATATTTATTATGTAGATGTACCATAAGGCTTTCAGACTGATGATGCTGGTAAACATTGATCCGTGTGAAAGCTTTTGTTGAGAAGTGCTTGACATGTCAGTGTGCATTAATTTCAGCATGATAGAGTTACAAAATGACTAAATTCAGCTTCCATTCCTCATTATCAAATAATATACTTTATATGTCAGTTCCTGCTCAAACTTTACAATAATCGCTTTGGTTTGTTTGAAAGAAACTTTGTGTATTTATTAACTTCTAGATCCCTTAACCATACCCCATACCTAAACACAACTACTACAACAACTACCATACTTACTATTAATATGACGCAAAGTTTATTGAGGGAAAAATGTCAATAGTCAATAGTGAATAGCTGTTCCAGTATCTAAAGTGCTACCAAATTTACTTTAATAATCTAGAGCACTGTCTAGCACTTGATGGCTGTGCTGTCAATTATTTGTCATCAGTTAGGAACCTAGGTGTGCTATTTGATAGAGACCTTTCCTTTGAAAGTAATGTTTCTAATATTTGTAAACCCGCATATTTCTATCTTAAAAATATATCTAAATTAAGACCTATGATCTCAATGTCAAATGGAGAAATGTTAATTCATGCGCTCATGACCTCAAGGTTAGATTATTGTAATGCTTTTATTGGTAGGTTGCTCTGTGCACTTAATGAACAAACTCGAGCGGGTCCAAAATGCAGCAGCTAGCAGAGTTCTTACTATAACCAGGAAGTATGACCATATTAGCCCAGTTCTGTCAACACTGCACTGGCTCCCTATTAAACGTCATATACATTTTACAATCTTGCTAATTACTTATAAAGCCCTGCATGGTTTAGCTCCTAAGTACTCGAGTGAGCTCTTATCGCATTATAGTCCTCCAGACCGTATCCAGATCAGATGGTGGATCATCACCTAGCGCCTGAATAAACCACACCATGCTGTTTTTCTGGCAACAGAGGAGAACTGGCTCCCCAACTGAGCCTGGTTTCTACCAAGGATTATTTTTCCCCCTCCATTTCTGTCACTGATGGAGATTTGGTTCCTTGCCATTGTCTCCTTTGACTTGCTTAGTTGGGGACAAAATTTCTAGCAACATTGTTTACTTGACTGTACAGACACTATTGGAAGAGAACTGAATGACATCACTGGATCAACAATGAACTGACTTTAACTGATAAGCTGACGGTTTTCTGTCATTAAAAAAAGATTGGAGGAAATCCAGCATTACATTTCTTGGTCGCCGGTGGATCCTCAGTAGTGAATGGGTGTCGTCAGAATGAGAGACATCACAATAATCCACAAGTAATCCACACGACTCCAGTCCATTAGTTAATGTCTTGAGAAGGGAAAAACTGTGTGTTTGTAGGACATCAGCTATGTTTTATCAGCTGTTTGGACTCTCATTCTTGACGGCACCCATTCACTGCAGAGGATGAGCAAGTGATTATGCTAAATTTCTCCAAATCTGTTCAGATGAAGAAACAATCTCATCTACATCTTGGATAGCCTGAGGGCAAGCAGATTTTCAGCAAACTTTTTTTTTTTTCTTCATTGGAAGCTGGGTTAGCTAATTGCATTGGACAACAAACTTTTGCAGAACACAGTCACATACTTAAAGTATTCACTTTACTGATGAAATATGGATCCTATAAGGGTCTCCTGGCAACCACATCCATTTCCTTTTTCCTTAACGTACTGTAGGAATTTTGACAGGTTTTTTTAAGTAGCTTTTATCAACTTCTCAGTAAACGCACTGGCCTATGTGTATTACTCTGCACTGTGGCTGTGGAAAGCTTTCTGAAAAATTCAGGGCTTTCTACAGCAATGACTGATTGGAGATGTCAACAAAGCTTCTGTGAAACATAACATTATTGAATTAATATTTAAATAAATGTGGCAGAACTGATTCAGTGGACCCACTGAGGATATCTCATAGATCACCGTTATCATAAATCATGACACCGAAAAGAATAAATACAAATATGAAAAATTCAATTCCTCAAGCAATCAGTAAATGGAGCTTTTCCTTTTGGCATCACTTTAGTTCTGGTTTCTAACAGATACCATACAATTGAATTCACACTGAGCTGTTGTTATTTATTTGCACATATACAAAACTCAAGAATCAGTAACTCTCTTACAGTGGTGGTACTAAAATCGGTTCTTACCTTAAAAAAAAAACTTTAAAATTTGGTAAAATAAAATATCTTGGATATGTTAGTACATGCATTTGTCACCAGCTTAGCTGCATTTGCCCTGCAAGAAATGCAAGATAAATAGTGTGGAATGAATTCAAGCTCGGACATTATTATGAGCACATAATCCCTTGCACATTTTAATGAACTATGAGAATTTGTGAAATGTTAAATAAATGTTACAAGAGTCAAAAGCCTCATTGGACTGACAATTGGTTTGCTTTCTCATCAGCGACATTGCAGTTAAACATGGAGTGAAACTGGTTAAGAAGTAGATGAATACATATTTTACGAGCTCATAAAATGATTTTACTGTCACATCAGTACTGATAAATATAATTATACAATCATAATTAATAACCAAGGTTGCATATATTATTGTAACTTCCAAGAGGAAGGAGAAAAACAGTTTAGATGGAATGCAAAATAATTAACATAATTATAATATTCATTATTTTTCATCACTTCACAAAACTTTATGAAAGGAAAAAATGTAGCAGTTGTCATGTTAGAGAAATTACACAAATTTGATTAGTATTTAATTTGCTTTGTGCAATTAAAGGTTCTATCACAACATATATATCACACAGTTCATATGCACCACTTTAATGATTTTTGTCCTTTCTTGAGTCATACAAATATGGTCAATGATTAAAAAAAAGGTAACACTTTACAATAAGGTTCATTAGTTACATTATTTAACTACTTTAGTTAACATGAACTAAGAATGAACAATACTTCTACAGCATTTATTAATCTTAATGTTAATTTCAACATTTATTAATGCATTATTAAAATCAAAAGTTGTGCTTGCTAACATTAGTTAACGCACTATGAATCAGCATGAACAAACATTGAACAACTGTATTTTATAAAACATAAAAATAAATAATAATAATAAAGGAAATTAAAAAACATATCGATGAAATAGATAATTTTGGTTCAGAAAGTAAAAAAAATAAAAATAAAAAAGAGATCATGCTTTAAGTTCTTTGTTCCTTAAACTAAAGACGCAACACCCAAAAAGACAAACAGACAAGTCTAGCAGACTCTCCGTCGCCTTCTAGGGGAAAAAGACAAATATCCATCTTTTAAATATTTAATCTACTAAAAGCTGGGATTTAGGGGGTAAAAGGCTCAGATCTCCAAATTAAAGGCTTCTAGAGGTTGTTTATATGCCGCCCATGGAGACCAATTCATTTCACGAGAGAGAGTCCACTGCAGGGGCCCAACAGGCAGTGCTCTTGGCCCACGATGGCGTCTCCCTTACTGGAGTGGGATTACAACAAGGTCGGAGTCTGCTCTGTGATTGGATTGAGTGTCAGTGAGAGATCCCAATGCATCACTAATGGATCCGAACAGGGCAGCCAGAGAGGTTCTCCTTGCTCCTGTGAGACGATGGTGGCAAATTGCCTCACCGAGAAAAGAGCAGAACACGGACGATAATAATGATTTTCAGAATTAAATAACTGAAAGACATTATTGCTGCGTGAGACACCAAACTGAAATAATGTAACTTCTTAACACTTATACTCTACTTTATTTTTTATCAATAATCATTATTAATAATGATTAATTATGAATCTCATCAATTTATACACACATACTGTTTAAAATTTGGGGTCAGTATAAGATTTAAAAAAAATTTTAATGAATACTCTTATTCTACAAGGATGCATTAAATTGATCAAAAGTGACAGTAAAGCAATCTCCAATCTCAAAATCTATTTAAAATAAATGCTGTTCTTTTGAAATTTCTATTTATCAAAGAATCTTGGAAAAAAGTGTAACAGATCTACTAAAAAATATTTCTATAAAAATATTAAGCAGTTATTGTTTTCAACAAGATTTAATAAGAAATGTTTCTTGAGCACCAAATCAGCATATTTGTAGCGAATAAGATCATGGGCAAATGAATATTAAAAAAACTAATTATGATAATTATATATTTTAATCCATGTGAGAGTTAGCTGACCACTCAGGGTCAACAGTTGGCAATTCTAAGAACTTTAATTTCCTGTTTAAGGGAAATAACTTTCTTACTGTATAATTCTATAAGTTTGTAACGTAAATCGGCATGATTATTGACTCCGGTTATGAGTAAACAAGGAACACGTCAAGTGTGATACAAGTAAAATTTTATTAACTACATAAACACTTAAACTAGACCAACATACTACATAAACACATTAAGCCGGTTTAACATACACATACACACACACACACCCATACAGTTGGATAGGAAAGGGTTAAAGTTTAGACTAAAGAAAGAGCATTAAGGAAATGCCATTTATGGAAACCATTTTGCATATTCAGCAGATCTAAAACCTGATGGAAAACGTCAGATTCTTAGTTCAAAAAAACCTTGTAAAAAGGTGTAACTGATACTTAATGTATTATTTAATAAGACTAAGTTTGATACTTGCTAGTCTCGTCTGTCTGAAAGAGATTCCTTATGCAATCTTAAGGCCCAAGATCTTGTTGAAGTTGGTTGATGAGAAAGAGCTATTTTGAGTCAGAATCACTTGATGAATGAAAAGGACTAGGCCGGAGCCTGGCACGAGCTTTGGTATCCTGGAGCGTTTCTCACATCTTCATTTTAGCATCTCCCTGAACCACCGACAGGGGCGGGTCACATGGAGTGTGGCCTTTTAAAGCCTGCAGAGATTCACGCCTCTCAAGATGGGTTCGTCCAATGAGGAAGGCTGAAATCCCAAGCGGGAGGTTGGAAATACTGGGGATTTTTATGTCTCTTTGTCTGTAAGCCTGGTATTTTGCATATGTAATTCGCTGGAGTGTTGAGGCACGAATTAGTACAGATTCTTAGAACATCAATATGTTGCATAGGTATCAGCATATAATATACACACTTGTTTCGATCATAAGAAGGCGAATTCATAGATACTAGACATGAAATAGGTGAGGTTATATTAACTAGTGGTCTATGATAACATGAATAAAACAGCATACACTACAACAGACAATATACAAGACAGTAATGGTATACACAATGACCAAAGGATATGGGTATTCAATCAAAGAAAGGTTTTCCTATGAATTAATTAGAGAACAGTCCATTTCTCTGGGCATTGTGTGTCTTTCACATGAGTAAAATGAGGGAGTTTCTCCCCTACATTCCTTTTAGGTCATAAAACCAGTGATATCATGATTAGTTGTCATGGTGACCAAGGTTGGGGGATGGTGTTCAGCCGAAAACCTAACATCCAGTATATTGAGTGAGGGGACTGTGACGATTTGGTAATCTAATGAATAAATGATTTGTTAAATCAAATAAAAATTAGTGTGTCAGATTGGTCGAGACGCTACATATTTCCCCCCTTTCGAGCGTTGTTGTCCGTAGAATAGACAACAACGAGCGATGTCAAGGTGCAGAACAATCGAACACACACCTGGCACTCACGGCTGGGAGCCAGTGGTGGTTTTTGGCTGTTGGTGCCGTGTTGGATGCTGTCTGGTGGTGTGCTGTGGTGATGTAGGCTGTAGCAAGGTGTGGGTCCTCGAGCTTATGCAGCAGGTGTCGAGGCTGTGTCACCTGTCATCCTGAAGTGAGTTAGTCCGGGTAGGATGTTTTGTTGATGCTGTTAGCCAGTAGGATATCTGTGGTACCCACGATGTGGAACAGCCGGGTTAGACTCTCACTGGTGAGAGTGCAGGTGGTTCCAGGGATTGCAGGTAATTGTTATGGAGATTTTGTAGCGTGCAGAGAGTTTCAGACTGACCTAGTGATGATGGCAGGAGAGCAGCAGGTGGTTGTTAGCTCTCTGTGCTGCCCGAACGTCACTAGAAATCTGAAGTTTGCGGTGTCGCTTGGCTCTTGTGACAGCACCGACTTGAGCTTGCCTGAGTCGTGTTGGTAGAGCTTTCACCGTTGGGCATGTGGGCCCGCTGCTCAAACCAACGTTGTCTGGCTGCTTCTAGGGATGTCGACCGGTTTCAAGGGATGCTCCTCCCATGGAGGGGCCTGANATGTCAATTTTGTCTTGAGTGTTGTTCAGCTGCTGGTTCAGAGTCTCAATTCTGGCAACTTTGTCTAAGAGATCAGAATTTGCTGCTTTAATAGTAATTGTGTGGGTGTTTCCTTTCCAGGTCCTTTCTGGCTACTTTTTCCAGGTGCTCTTGCTGTTCAGCAGCTTTCAGAGCCTTTTTAAATCTATTGATTTCCTCCTGTAGCTCCATTTTGCTGGGGTCCTTGTGGGCTACCGCTGTGATCTGTTGCTTGAAATCATTTACTTCCTGTTTCAGACCCATGAGGTTGTGGGCCAGGAATATGATGACCTTGGTGAGCTTTTTGTATCCATAACTCTCGCTTGAGTCCTGAGTTTGAGGTACACTTCTCTCTCTGTGTCCAGTTTGCTTTCGCTCAGTAGGTGGTCGTCGGCCCTGGGTAAAGGGTGTGTTCCTCACAACGCCTGGCCAGTCCTCTTTGTTCTGCATTCTGGGCAGTTAGTCTGAGCCTCTGCAACGTTTTGACACACTGGGGTTGAGAGTAAGGGCTAGAGACTACTACAAGTTCAAAACAGAGTGTGAATGCTAAAATAGTTTTGGGTCAGCATATGTTTTGCTGAAAGGGACGTAAACAGGATTTTGATTGATGATTTAAGACTACTGTCAAATTATTGTCAAATTATCACTCAGAATTTGCTGACGTTTCCCCAAACAAGCTTAATCTCTGAGTTATGAAGGAGAAAAGGGAAAAGCAGAAAGAAAAAGGAGAGCATTTCTATTCAGATTAAGCTTATTATTATTATTGAAATAACACATCAAACTATAAATGTCTCTGTTCCTTTTGAGGTTCAGAGAGAACATCAAGTGGGCATAACATGTAAATGGATTTAAAGTTAGCTGACTGCTATTATTAAACAGGGTAATCAATCTGGTATTAGGAACAGTCAGTAGCACTAGTGATTAACTGTAAGCTTTGTGTTTTGCAACACACCATGGTTGGTCACAGCTGCTGCTTGTTCAGCTCCCATGCTGGGCCATGCCCTGTGTGTGCCCCGCCCTCCGTAGCGCGTTCTTCACTGTGCCACTAAAAACACCCAATAATTAATGATTCTTCTCTAGATAGACAGTTAAGATGTAATTAAATTTAGATTTAATTACATTTTAACTAAGCAATAGCATTCAGGAAGGGTACATCTAGATAGTTAAATTCGCTGAGTCGAATTGAAGATTGAGAAACATAGAATAAGAAGAAAAAGAAGGAAGAGAAATGTAAAAATCAGAAACCGGGGATTAGGTTAAGTTCAAATTACTTAACACTGCATACACACATGTTGTATTTAAAAGTTTCAATTAAAGAGTGCTAACCCCTAATTTTTTAAAGCTATTTGGTAGCTTAGCCTAAGTTGAAACTATGCTAAGTCGTGTTAGCTTGGCTGCTTCATGGTTTGTTTACAACATTGTGTTTTGTGCTATGTGAAGTTAGCACTTCCTGTTACAAGTTGTTGTCACGGTAACCAATGTATGCCAGTGTAATTAACGCAGTTTTAATGTCTGTCTATGTTAAACAGTCTTAGTTTTAGAACGTGGTGCTTTCAGCATTCAAGACTTGTTGCATTACATTAGCACTTCGTTGAGTGCTTCTCTAATGCAACAATAACTTCTTGCACTTGTTTAAAGAATTACAAAACTTGTTTACTGTAAGTTAAAACCGGTTTATACATATATGTAGTTATGTTTGCCTCATATATGAGTACTAAAGTACAGTATTACCCCTTTACTGTCACTCAGCGAGTGAAACACATAATGACCACCAAGTTGCTAGGCTTGTATATATACAGTCAAAGTGAAGATGAATTGCTGCAATCTAATTATAAACTATAAGGCCTTTATGCTGTAGTAAGGGGAGCATCACTCAAATCTACCTTTATATAACTGTACTGAGATTTCTTCTTCAAAGAAACAATTTAAACAATACTGCAATTTGGTGATTTCTTCACTAAAGCATATTACATTATGGTACAGTTTGGACATTCCGCTGAGCTGAGATTCAGACTTACGTTTTGTCAGGACAGATTTATGCTTTAATACTTAAATTAGGGTTTCTTTGCTAAAATCATATTAACCTTACACCGATGCCATTAAGCATTAAATACATAAAGACTCTCACAATTATAATAGCCGTACCAATACAAACCCCCACTTTATCTGCATCTAAAAAAACCAGCAAATAGGGACACAACAGGGCATCTCAAGTCACAACCTATTTTAACCTGGACTATCACGCACACACTTTTAAGTGCATGTTTAAACGCATAACTTTCGTTTTATCATGCCCGCATTCTGCACCAAAATCTGTAATGAATCAGCTCATGTGAAATATGAATAATTAACCATAACTAATTATGATTAATTATTAATATTTTAGATCCACTGTAGATATTTAGCTGACCACTCAGGGTCAACCGTCTTGTCAATTCTAAGAACGTTAATTTCCTGGTTAAAGGAAATAACTTTCTACTGTACAATTCTATAAGTTTGTAACGTAATCTGCATGATTATTGACTCCGGTTATGAGTAAACAATGAACACTTCAAGTGTGATACAAGGTTTTAAAAAGGGGGGGGGGGGGGGGGTTTTTATTAACTCAAACCACTTAAACTAGCCTAACATACTACATAAACACATTAAGCCGTCTAACATACACATACACACACACAAACAGTTGGTATGAAGGGGTTAAAGTTTAGCACTAAAGAAAGATACATAAGGAATGACATTTATGGAACCCTTTTGCATATTCAGCAGATCTAAAACCGGAGGGGGGGGGGAGGGACACTTCAGATTGTTAGTTCAAACACACCTTTGTAAAAAAAGTGTAACTGATACTTTAATGCATCAATTAAATCGACTAAGTTTGATACTTGCAAGTCTCGTCTGTTTGAAATAGATTCCTGATGCAATCTTAAGGCTCAAGATCTTGCTGAATTTGGTTGATGAGAAAGAGCTAGTTTGCGTCAGAATCACTTGATGAATGAAAAGGACTAGGCCGGAGCCTGGCACGAGCTTTGGTATCCTGGAGCGTTTCTCACATCTTCATCTTAGCATCTCCCTGAACCACCGACAGGGCGGGTCACATGGAGTGTGGCCTTTAAAGCCTGCAGAGATTCACGCCTCTCAAGATGGGCTTGCCCAATGGGGAAGTCCGGAATCTCAAGTGGGAGTTCTGAGATACTGGGGCATTTTTATGGCCCTTTGTTTAGCCTGTATTTTGCCTATGTAATTCGCTGGAGTGTTGAGGCACGAATTAGTATAGATTCTTAGAACATCAATATGTTGCTTAGGTATCAGCATATAATATACACACTTGTTTCGATCATAAGAAGGCGAATTCATAGATACTAGACATGAAATAGGTGAGGTTATATTAACTAGTGGTCTATGATAACATGAATAAAACAGCATACACTACAACAGACAATATACAAGACAGTAATGGTATACACTATGACCTGAAGGATATGTGTGTTCATTCGAAGAAAGGTTTTCCTATGAATTAATTTGAGAACAGTCCATTTCTCTGGGCATTGTGTGTCTTTCTCATGAGTAAAATGAGGGAGTTTCTCCCCTACATTCCTTTTAGGTCATAAAACCAGTGATATCATGATTAGTTGTCATGGTGACCAAGGTTGGGGGATGGTGTTCAGCCGAAATCCTGGCATCCAGTATATTGGAGTGAGGGGACTGTGACGATTTGTTAATCTAATGAATAATTGATTTGTTAAATCCAAAATAAAAATTAGTGTGTCAGATTGGTCGAGACGCTACATATTCGACTGTGAATGCTTTAATATGATTTCCAGAAGTTCTATATTTTACTGGAAATCAAAACTCCTGTTTATTGTTGTTGTGTAAAACAAACACGTGCTGATTCCGACCTGCTTTTGTAATAAGGACAGACCAGAATAAATAATTGTAATGTCAAGTTTGGTGTTATTTTGTTCCTTATCTCCATCCAGAAGTCCATGCTAATTATCCCTGTTGTCAATTAACAAATAGCAGTGACATCTGTGGGAGCGGCACACTATGGGTTTGACCCGTCTGATTCATATGGAGCATAGCCTTGGGGCTTTTCAACAGCCAGTGACATGAGCATAAGCTCTGAGGACTTTATGATAAACAGAGCGAGCTGTCAATCAAATGCAATCATTGATGCAAATAATACCGCAGAGACCCTGCTCTGCACCATTATCAGAAAAAATAAAAATAAGGATCCAAATCCGTTCAACTGCCTCATATCACTAACTAAACTCTGATTGCGCTATTATGTTACTTGTCTTAGACTTGCAGAACGGCTCTTAAACGTAAGTGATGCCCTTTTACTCTGATGAAACTTTGCCCAGAACAGACCAAACTTACTGAATAGACTCTTGTCAATCTGTTGTTACAGTTTATGGTCTGATAAATCTTATTATTTATTTATTTATACTTTTTTTATATTTAGTCAAGTTTTTTGTGCGGGTGGTGGTGTTGCCGGGAGTTGTGGGTTTACTGTTGTGGGCCGGATTGACTCGGCGGTTGTGGATCACTCACAGGGATTACGCTAAATAGAATATATTGCTTTAAAGGGGTCATATGATGCTGATAAAAAGAAAATGTATTTGGTGTATTTGGTGTAATGAAATGTGTTTATGCGGTTTAAGGTTTAAAAAACACATTATTTTCCACATACTGTACATTATTGTTTCTCCTCCATGCCCCGCCTTTCTGAAACGCGCTCATCGGTCTGAAAAAGCGAGGTGTGCTCTGATTGGCCAACTATCCAGTGCGTTGTGATTGGCCGAATTCCTCAACGTGTGACGGAAATGTTACGTCCCTTACCAGATTGTGATGCCTGCGGCAACCACATTTGACGACCCCAGGCTGAACTCCGCTTTGTCCACGGTGAAAGCCGATCTGGCGATCCACAGCACGAAGTTGTTTTATTTCCTCAGTGACCAGCACAGATCAGCTCCAGGCATGATGAAGCGATATCGTCCTCTTTGGAAGGCCAAACAAAGTAGTTTCGCTTTCACAACGAAGCACACAGCGTCTTCTCGACATGGCGGCAGCAACAATACTACAGCGAGAATAAAGGTTACGCCTTCTTTCTTTGCGTGAACATTTGGGCGGCGTTATGCAAATTTTCCCAGATAGTGACGTAGGTATGTGGGGGCGTGTTAGAACGAGCCGTTGTAGGTAGGTTGACTCTTAACTTTTATAAAGAATATCTCTTTGGATTTGAGACTTTAGTCTTTGCAACTTTACAGATCTTCTTTACGCACCAAGAGCTTTTAACACTCCAAAAAGAAATGAAAAATTTAAATCGCATCATATGACCCTTTAATTAAAAAGGACTAAGGAGTTGGCGTCTTCTTTTTATGAGCAATCAAACTAAATACACAAATACACAATAGCTTTAGTAAGTATCCACCATAGTTTGTGTTGAGTACAAAAGCATAAAATATATGTAAACTTAAGTCTTGTTATCTGCTGGAATCACAATGAAAGTGATTGTCAGGTGGTTGTGTTTTGAAATTAAGACGTCAGTGATTGTGACTGTGACAGGCATATATGAGTGTCTGGATAAAAAGATTTCTCATTGCATACTTTTCCACTGGCAATTTGTATGAACTAATACACTGATTAGATACAACATTAAGTAAATAACATTGATTAACACGTTACAATTACATCTGTCAAGGGATGGGATATATTAGACAGCAAGTGAACAGTCATTTCTTGAATTTTATGTGTTGGAAGCAGGAAAAATGGGCAAAAAGATCTGATTGATTTTGACAAGGGTCAAATAGTGATGGCTAGATTGAGTCAGAATATTTTCAAAAAGGCAAGTCTTGTGCTGTGATACCTACCAAAAGTAGGTACAACTGGTGAACCAGTATTAGGATCATGGGTGCCCAAGGCAATTAAAGGCTAGACTGACTGGTCCAATCACACAGAGGAGCTACTGTAGCTCAAACTGCTGAAAAACATTTAATGCTAGCCATGATAGAAAGGTGTAGGAACACGCAGTACATCGCAGTTTGCTGCGTATGGCCTTCCGTAACCATCAGAGTGTCCATATATGTATATATATATTTTTATAAAGCACATAGCAATACAACCGAGGTTGCCAAAAGTGCTGTATATCACAAGAAAATAAAATAATAAAAGATAGGTATGAGCATAAAACAAACACAACATGAAAAAAGAAAACATAAAACAAGAACACACCTAAGAATCAATTGCCCGGAGAATTAAAAGCCCTAGTTAATAAATAAGCTTTTAATAACGATTTAAACTAGATATGGTCTGGGCTGATCTGATACATGAGGGCAAATAGTTCCAAACTTTGGGGGCAGCAACCGAAAAAGCACGATCCCCTCTAAGTTTTAATCTAGATCTGGAAACCGCTAATAGAAGCTGGTACGATGATCTCAGGGGCCTAACAGAGGAATGCCGGTTCACTAATGTCTCCAGGTATTTTGGTGTGAGCCCATTCAGAGATTTGAAAACAAACAATAAGAGTTTATATTCAATTCGGAGACAAACCGGCAACCATTTGAGAGAGGACAAGATATGAGTAATATGATCAGGCTTTCGAGTGCCTGTCAACAATCTCACAGCCTCATAAGCCGAAGAACAAAGAATAGAATTTACGGTAGTTTGATTACTAACTGGACCAAAAAGCATAATTTTGGTTTTATTTTAATTTAATAAAAAAAAACAAAAAAAAACAACAACAACATCCAGTCCTTGATGTCAGTTAGGCAGTTCAAAGCATACTCATACCAGACCCACAGTCTTTTTGAAGAGGCAGATAAATCTGCGTATCATTGGCATAGCAATGAAACAAAATGTTGTGTTTCCTAAACAGCTCCTAAAGGGATTATGTACAGTGTGTAGCGTCTGCGTAAAATCATGCATGATCTTTGGGTTTTTATGGCTTAAGAGAGACCCTTTTAGCCTTTTGACATTTGCATATAAATTACAGTTCTTGTAAGAGACTTTACGTTGTATGGGGGTTTCAATTACTAAATGGTTCCTCGCTGTCAAGGAGATTCTAACCAGCCCCCCACTATCATCTCCCCCATCTGACTTCAAACACTATCCAAAAGAGCTGAAAATGGCCAGGCAACTGGGCCTGGCTGGCCAAGTAAACTAACACACACACACACAAATACACAAACACATAAAGACCGTTACTCTATTATACTCTACAAATATCTGTATATTGCATGTGTTTGTTTGTACTTTCCCTATTAGATTTACGAGTTACCACTCTGTTATTTGTATTAGTAAAACCTACAAACTGATATTCAGGTGTATGTATGTATCTTGGTTTAATCTATTCCAAATGGTTGTTTCTTGGTGTCAATGTTACCTGTTTTTCATTCCTCGGACAATGAGGTACAGTATGTGATTGTGAAACGCATCATATGATTTGTACGATATTTTGGGTTAAAACTACAGAAATTCCAGACCTGCCATAAAACATACAAATGAGCCATAAACAAGAGACAAAGAAAGTTTCTCCCGCTCAAAATTCATGCCTCTTATTGGCCAGTCCACACAGAATAGGAACCATCAAAAGCGATTAGCCCGAAATAATCTTGCTCAGAAACTCTTCTTCGTTTGAGACAACACTTTTCGAAGACTCTCAAGATCTTCCTTTTGAGTTTTTTATTTTCCGGCAGTTTTTATCTTTAAGTAACTTTAGTTGCTGTGGACTTTTCCTTCAGAAGAACCAGAAGTAAAAACTTCCAGCTGACTCCTCACAAACTCATCAAAAGACCTCCGTTCTCTACCGCATCCGGACTCTTCTTCAGCAATCGAAACCAATGCAAGTAACCGCTTCAAATTATTTAGATGCGTGTTTAAGGTTCAGTCCTTTTTAAGGTGATTATTGGATTCTTTGTTGATTTTCAAAGGTTGTGGTTAAGTGAGGTGAAATACTGCCATTCTTTCCTATTCTCTATCTTTTCCTTACTTTGCTTCATTCTGTATATACTGTATGTGTTTTGCTTAGTTTAGTTATATGTTAGATATAGTTTAATTTATTAAATTCCTTATATTCACAACGGATTGTCTCTGTTTGCTGCTCACAGTTCGAAGTCAATGAATGTGTGAACCCTTGCTACATTTTGCTAGATTACTGCTAGCATTGCACAAAGAAGGACAGTTTATTGTTCCGTGGCCAGAAAAATAAACATTCCTTGAATTGATAAATGATTATATTGTCTGCTCGGTGGACGGACAGATCAAATAATTGTAATATTGATTCTGCTACAGTTAATTCAAAGATATAATCTAAATATTTATTATGAATCATAACCAGTTACAATTCGTCATAAATATTCCCCTTTTTAGAGCTAATAAATAATAAAAACCCTTACAGTTTGAATAAAAGGGGGGCGAGAATAGACCCTTGAGGGATTCCGCTCTTTAGTGGAGCTGGGGATGACATATGTTCTCCCAGTTTAACGCAAAACTTATATCTCCTAGATATGATTTAAACCATTTAAGAGCAGTCCCACAAATTCCAACATGGTTTTCAAGTCGAGATACCAAAATATTATAATCTACAGTGTCAAAGGCCACACTCAAATCTAATAGCATTAGGATCGACAAGGCCCCAGAATCCGCATTTAATAAGAAGTCAATTTGAATCCTTAAAAGTGCTGATTCGGTACTATGTCTTGCCCTAAAGCCAGACTGGCAAAAATTGACCGCAGAAAGAGCCTTGAGTGGGCATGTGAGTATCAAAACTGGACCATGGAGCAATAGAAGAAGGTTGCCTGGTGAATCACATTTTCTTTTAGATCAGCTGAATGGCCAGGTGAGTGTATATCCTTAAACTAAGAAGAGTTGGCAGCTGGATGTGCTATGGCAGGGTTCTCCAACACTGCACCTGGAGAACTACTGTACTGCAGACTTCAGTTCCTACCCTGCTCCAACACACCTGTCTGTAAGTATCAAGTAACCCTGAACACCTTGATTAGTAGGTTCAGGTATGTTTGGGGTTGGAGCTGAAATCTTCTAGATGGTAGCCCTCCAGGAGCAGGTTTGGAAAGCCCTGCATTATGGGAAGAAGGCTGCTGGGAAACCTTGGGTCCTGGCATTCAAGTGGATGTTACTTTGACATGTGCCACCCTGCAAGATTGTTACAGACCATGTACACCCCTTTATAGCAATGTGTTCCCTGATGGCAGTGACCTCTTTCAGTAGATATGCACCTGTCATTCTTGCCCGAAATTGTTCAGAAATGCTTTGAGGGACATGACAAAGAGGTCAAGGTGCTATCTTCGCCTCCAAATCCCCAAATCTCCATACGATAGAGCAGGGGTGTCCAATCCTGCTCCAGGAGTGCTAACCTTAGTTCCAACCAGCTCCAACACAGTTGCCTGGAAGTTTCTAGTGAGTCTGAATAACTTGTGTTTGATTAGGTTTGGAGCTAAACTGTGGCCCTCTAGGAAAAATTTGGAAACCCCTGCCATAGATGTTCAGTTGTCTGGGTCTCCAAACCTGGTCCTAAAGGCCAGTTGTTCTTAAACCAGCTAATCAATAGTCTTCAGACTCACAATAAACTTCCAGTCAATTGTGAAGGGGCTGGGTGAAGTTAAACTCTGCAGGACGTTGGCCCTCCAGGAACAGGATTGGACACTCCTGATCTATGGAATGGGCTGGACCAACAAATCAGATCCATATAGACCAGGGGTGTCCAGTCCTGCTCTTGGAGGGACAATGCCCTGCAGAGTTTAGCTCCAACCAGTTCCAGCACACATGAACATTTCTAATAAGTCTGACGACCTTGATTAGCTGGTGCAGGTGTGTTTTATTGTTGGAGCTAAACTCTGAAGGTCAGTGGCCCTCCAGGAACAGGTTTGGACACCTCTGATGTAGACCCAACCTTGCAACTTGCAGGACTTAAAGGATCTGCTGCTAATGTTTTGGTGCCATGCTACAGGACACATTCAGATGTCTTGTGGAGTTCATGCTTCAGTGTATCAGAGCTGTTTTTGCAGTACAAGGGGGACCTACATGATATTTGACAGGTGGTTTTAATTTTGTGGCTGATCATATTGAGTAAAGTATATATTCTACCATTTCCTTCTCAACTTAGTGGCTGATGTATAGGGGGGTCTGGGTCAACAACTAACCGCTCTGTCCCCTGAAAGAAGCAAAATTGCAAACTGTACATTTAACACCCGAACATACTAGAAAGTTTCACGTTATCAAAGAGAGAGCCAAATATTATATTCAAAACATCAAAGTCTCCAACGAAATCTGATGTTGGCAGAACTCACAGCGTAAGTGAGGAATACATCACATTAATATTCATGAGCGCTATTTGAATAGGGCAGTTCTTGCTAACAGGGGCATTTCCTTCTATGAAATGATAGAAAAGGCTGTTCCCTTTCATGGGAACTTCGAACTGCGTCCTCTAGGGGTCGCTATGGGGAACGCCTCGTCGTGACCCGTGTCTGAAGCATACATTGAAAAAACACCAACTCGTTGGCCGGCGACAGCCATGACGTCACTACCGGTGCGACTACAGTATAAATCGGTGCCGGGAGCTACACATCATCCTCTTCTTCGTCTTCATGGACTGTTCTGTTTGAAGCGTGCATTTTCAAGGAAAAAGTAAGAGCTATCTATTTATTATGGCGAGCACTAGTAGAGCATTTAGAAGGTGTGTGCATCCGTGTCAGCGCTATTTGACACCAGATGACACACACGATCTATGTGTTGTTTGTTTGGGCGAGGAGCACGCACGCGATGTCCTCGATGGGGGGGGGGGGGGGGGGTTGTGGGGGGGGTGGGGGGGGCGGGGGGGGGGGGGTGGGTGTGGTGGGGGGGGGGGGTCGGGAACATCTGCGTGCACTGCGAGTTTTTTCCAATGAAAAAACTCCTTTCTCGTTTGTCTCTCTTTTCAAGTAAAGATGGGCAGCCATCTGCTTCCCGCGGTTCAGGACCGGCCGCTGCTGAGGCACGGAGGTGAATGAGCTCGTGGGGATCTCAGGTGTACCTGGCCGATGAGTTTAGAGAGGGGCTTTCCTTCTCGCGCTCATCGGCTGTGGACGAGAGTGAGCCGCTGGAGGATGATGTTATTTCTCTTAACATTGTCTGATCCGGGGGCCAGTGTTCTGCTGGGTTCAGCCCAGGAGGAGCAGGAAATGGATGATGAGAGCGAAGGAGCTGAGGCTGAGCCTTCTCAATCCTTCTGCCCTGCGTATGATGAGCTCTTAGAGGTTATGGATCGCGCCACGGCAAGACTTGACTTGCCATGGAAGCGGACTAAGGAAGTGGCGTCGCGAGGTCGTCTCGACGAACGTTATCTTTCTGGCCATAACCCTCCAGCTCAGGTGAGTCTTCCTTTCCTTCCTGATCTCCATACTGAGATCGAGAAGGAATGGAAGAAGCCGTTTTCCTCTCGCATCCATCGGTTTCAGCATACCAGTTATGCGAATATCGAGGCGGTGCGCGAAAACGGCTATGAGAGAATGCCCCCTGTAGAAGAGACGCTAGCTAGCTATCTCTCTATTGGTGAGACATCGTCTCTCAAAACTCCCTCTTTGCCATCCATGCCTCTTCAAGCTACCTCTAAAATGAATGGCAAGGCATACGCAGCGGCAGGTCAGGCTGTTGCTTCACTGCACACTATGGCGGTGCTCCAAGCATACCAGGCTGATCTGCTGAAAGACCTGGATAAAGGCGAGGGCCTTTCTTCTGATGAGATGGCTGAGTTACGCCGCACCACGGATCTTGCTCTTCGTGCTACTAAGCAGGCTGCCTCTGCCATGGGCAGATCTATGGCGGCGATGGTAGTAACGGAGAGGCAGCTGTGGGTAAACCTGGCAGACATCGGGAAGAAAGAAAGGGGTTTTCTTCTCGATGTCCCGGTTTCGCCCTCTGAACTTTTTGGTACATCCATTGAGACGGTCGTCGAAAAGTTCAGGGAGGCAAAGGCGCGCTCAGCGGCCTTCAGTCCTTAATTTCACGATGGTCCAGGTCTAAGCCTGAACAGCATAGGGGTCCTGGTCCGTCTTGGTTTGAGGATCAGAGACGAGCACAGAAGGCTAGTGTCGCGACTCGCGCTCCTCCTCCGCCTGCGGGTAGGGGTAGGAAGTATCGTGGGTCGAAGGGAGGTAGGCAAGACCTGAGGGATGTGATCCAGACAAGGCGTCAGCGCTTTCGTCCGGATCAGAGTAATACTTAGGTATCCACTCTTTCTCTCAGGGGGTGTAACATCTACCCTTTCTTCCCCTTCCTAATTCCCCTGTAAACACCATATCTCCTGCATAACAGTCTCCTGCTGGACCTATGATGTTGGGTTGGGTCTATGGTTAATCATAGTAACCACCTTACTGAAGGTCCGGTCTAGAGGCGTTTCCGGACAGAGCTCCAACGCGGGAGCCGTTGTGGGTGAGTACGATCCATGTCTAAATATATGTATATAAATATATGTATGTGCTATGAAACTGGTGGTTGTGTGTACCCTTCTGCTAGTTTCTTTGCAGTGTTTCCCGTGCTGGGTTCAGAAACCGGGTGCTCGACTTGCAGTGTTTATTTCACTCGTCGAGATATGTCCAGAAGGTAAGTAAGCCGGGTTTCGGCTTCATACTTCTTGGATCATGTGGCCATAACACAGGCTTCTGTGGGAGTTTTTTGTGATTATCAGGCCCCCGGTGTCTCTGCAAAAAATTCCTGGACGTCCGGGCTAGGGTTTACGCTTTCATGCTACCCTGACTGGTCTACCGTGTCTGGGTCGCCCTGAGGGGTTTTTCCGATCACCAGGATATCCCCTTGAGGCATCAACCCCCTCACCATTGAAGGTTATTGTGAGTATGATGTTTCTTCGAGCGTTAATCCTCTCTGAGGAGTTGGTTTCCTCACTCCATGGGCTGTCCTCGTGGTAGTAATGAGACAATGCTCCCCTTTTATCAAAAGGTTACCTGGAATGAGAGTCTGGCTAGACGGCAGTATGCTTACCCCTCTGATTTTTCAATCATGCTGCAGGTTGAGCCCCCTCTCTTTGAGAGCTGGGTTTGTGCTCCCTCATCCAAGGTAAACTACTGGCATGCTTTCTGCATTGGAACTCTGTAGGCCGAGCCCCCTTCTCGACTGAGAACTAGGTGTGTTGCCCCCACAGCTAAGTAAACTATTGCTAGCTGTTCCAGTTTGGAACATGCTGCAGGTCGAGCCCCGTCTCGGTTTGAGAGCTGAGTGTGTTGCTCCCTCAGCTGAATAATTGCTTGCTGTTCCACCATTGGAACGTGCTGTAGGTTGAGCTCCCTCTCGTTTTGAGAGCTGGATGTTTGCTCCCTCATCTACAGATTTACTGCTAGCCACTCCATCATTATAGCCGTAGATATAGCGTCTGGGGATACGCTATTTTTTCTATGGGCTGCTCTTTCAGGGTGCCACCATAACCCCTAGAATGGTATTCAAGTGTGTGCATGTTATGCTTTTCCCACTTTTCTAAAATCCACATAGCTGTAAGTGTGCACGTTATGCTTTGCCCACTTTTCTAAATTCCACATAGCTGGTAAGTGTGCATGTTATGTTTTGCCCACTTTTCTAAAAATCCTGTATGTTAAGAGCTACGCGCAAAGACTTCGTGCTCTTTTTTGAGTGTTTTAAAACCCCGGTTCTGCCTTGGGCACCACTCCTCCTATGTATCCTCTGGGTACCTACTTAACAGGGTGCTACTAAGGGTCTGTTGAGGCAGTTCCTTCAGCACATGCAAAGACAAACGTGCGGGAGCCCCTGTGTGACAGGCCAAGACTAATATGACTCTAGGCTCTTGGTCGTATTCCCTTAAAATAATCTATTCCTGATTCCAAGCCTTGAACTCTACCCCAGGCCCAGGAGTCTGGCCCTAAAAGGTAAGTATTTTGGGGTATGTAGCCAAGGCCTTTGGCCATAGGGGATAATGTCAATGACAGCTGTCTTAACGTCCCAGGGGCAACTCCCATTGCAATATGGTAGAGTTGATACTTAGTGCTCACCATGGTTCTGGCATGCACACCCCTCAGCATGTTGGCGTGGGTATACCGTTCCCCATAGCACCCCCTAGAGGACGCAGTTCGAAGTTCCCATGAAAGAGAACATCTCAGATTACTTATGTAACCATGGTTCCCTAAAGAAGGGAACGAGACACTGCGTCCTCTAACTTCCTACCATGCTTCGGACGCAAGCTTCAGACAAAGAAGTGAATGATGTGTAGCTCCCGGCACCGGGGTTATATCTGTGTCGCACCGGTAGTGCTTCATGCTGTCGCCGGCCACGAGTTGGTGTTTTTCAATTTCTGCTCCGACACGGGTCACACGAGGCTTCCACCATATCGACCCTAGAGGACGCAGTGTCTCGTTCCCTACTCAGGGAACCATGGTTACATAAGTAACCTGAGACGTTTTTTCTAAGGTTCAACATTTTTACTTTGCTCACTCACCTTTTACACAACAAGGATAAGCTGATGCAATGTTCCTTTTTTATAGCTTTTATTGAAAAAAAAATGTTTGTGTGCTTCAGAAAAGCTCTTAGTGAATCTGTTTGAACACTGAATCTTTTTGCCCAGTTTTTACATCATACACAATTGTGTCTCTTCTAAAAGCACAACTGTCTTCAAAGCCTTCAGCTTATATGTCCTAAAGAAGGAAGAGAAAGCAAATATAAAAAAATAGAAGAAAAAAATTATAATTTGTAGTCCACATCATGATCTTGTAAGCCAAACTCTAAAATCAAAACTCTTTGGCCTTGTTCCCTTGCATGTATGTGTACTAGGTGAGAAGTGTGAGAGAGAGAGAGCATCTCCAAGATCCATATTGTGTCCAGTTCCATTGAGAGTCGCTTCCATACCCATGCATTACAATGCATTTACAATTGTAAGAAGACAATGATGAATTGGATGCAAACTATTTGTCCTTAGTGCATTTATCACAAGCTTTATCTGTTTGAACTAAGCCAATGTGGTCATGTTAAACGGCTTGAATAGCTGCTTCAGTCGCTTTGTCCTCTGTAGGCCAAATCTGAATAGAGCAACCAAGGTGCTTCCATGGCTTGATGTGACATTAGGAAACGACCCAAGCCTGAATAGCAATTAATACTGAACCTTCCTCTCTTAGAAATAGATCTAAAAAGGCATAATGCTGAGGGATTATATATAATCAGTGTTGGGTGTAGCTTCTCAAACTGCACATTGCTCATCATTTAAAGTAGTTAAGCTACCCTTTTATAAAAGTAATTATCTACACTACATCTACATTGAAGTGATTTAACAGTGCACTGTACATTAATGGTTCATATCTGTAGCCTAATAAAAACTGTTTTATTTTATATAGTGCTACATATAGGTGAAAGGACAGTTAAATATAGTGATTTTGTATTATTATTGCTAGTTTAAAAAAATAATAGTAATGCATTTTATTACATATCTATTTCAATTAAAGATCCTTGTAAGAATACAAATATATAATTATTTTCTAATTGTTTGTTTTTGTTGTTTATTTTCAATTTTTCATGAATAGATGATAGATAGATAGATAGATAGATAGATAGATAGATAGATAGATAGATAATAAATAAATATACTATATGATTATACTATATGATTGATTGTATTTTACCAGTTAGGACTTAACAGTTCTGATATGTTCTTATCTGTTTGGATGAAGAGTGAATAAATACACTCAGTTTTGTTTTATGTTTTTCACTCAGTTTTTCAAGCTAGTAGAGTCATGACTTCTTAATATAATAACACTGCATATAATTCATGCATGAAATGCTGACTGTAGAGCATCAAATGGCCATGTGCATCACACTTTTGGGTGAAGTGGGGATTTAGAGTCTTTTTGTAAGTGATATTTAGAGCAGATGTTTTCCTCTGAAGTGGTTCAGCTGGAAGTCACTATTGTTATTTTTTTACAAAGCAAATACAGCAGTGCCTATTCCAGCGCAACACCTGGAGTTCCCAAACAGTAGCCCAAATCCCCAAAGAGCCGTGCCAAGTGCAAAACAACGCACTTCCACATTTGCATGACTTCTGCATCGCTAGGGGATATAGCAGCAAAATGTCTATGCTCTGAGGGCGGGATGACTGATGGATTTGTTAAGGGAGACGTCATATATGGCATCAGAAGCATGTTTCCTGCCATAACTTATTTATATTAAAAATAAAAATTAAATAGTTATGTGAAGCCTAGAAACAGCTTATATTGTTAGTTTTTCTTAGTTCTATTGCAGCTTCTTGAGTATCGTTCATGCATTAAATGATCTCGGTTGTATTTGAAGAAAGAAATTCGCTCCCAAATGGCTGGTGAATCAATAGTCAATGCCGTTTCAAACCAGACGTACACCTTGTTCCTTTCATAACTGGATCTCGACTGCATAATGACTCACGGGACTACAGATCTCCTCAACTTTGCAGCAGCAGCTGAGCGGGCGATACTACAGCTGCAGCCTTGAGAATAATTTGTTTAATGCAACGTCAGGTAGCTGATGTGTTTTTAAAAAGGTGAGGAGGAGTATCACCTATGCCACTGTGCGCAGGAACGCAAAACCTTATCCTCACTCCGTGTTCAGTTGCATGAAACTACAACATAACCCGAGCTGTGCAACTATTTACAGCTTGAGACCTCAGATGGCAGTGATAGTGTGATTATTTGAACATGCTGTGGATCTGCAGGAACATACTGCAAACATAAAAATATAAATAAATACATTATATATATATATATACAATTCAAGGTTACTACATTTTTATGTTGAATGTAGAGTTATGTCTTATGAGTTTTGTTATGTCAAAACTCTTGTGTTAGCGCAGTGGTTGATTGATAGGTCAGTAGGTGGTCTTTCTCTGCCGTGCAGGATGCATGAGTATCAACAACAGTACAAATGCAGTGCGGCCACATGCAGTTCTGACTACCTGAATGCGGTTTGAGTGATTGCATCACAAAACGTTTTGGAGTCGGGAACACAGAAAACATCCAGCCAGAAAAGGACATCATTCAGAGGGATGACAGGAAGGAAGCAAGTAATAAAAAAATGACAGATTGAGAATAAAGGCTAGCACAATAGTTTAGGAGTTTGAGAGAGGACGACCTGAAGATCTGTGCCGGCTTGAGTGACTTCTCCCTCGCTGGAATCCTGGAGAACACAGTTCTAATCAAACAGACAGAGTGAATGGATGGATGAGATGTCCCAGGTGTACCGAGCTGCTGGAAATTTCATTTTAGAAAGAGACGAGGAAGAGTCACTGGCAAGCAAGTTGCAGGAGCGCCAGCACTAGTTCATTTTAGGGCCTCAAAGGAGGAGAAAGTGAGAAATAGAGCAAGGGATGGAGAGGATGGGTGAGAGATAGATAGAGAAAATATGTAGAACAGAAAGGCAATGTAAAAAGATAATAATAATCATGTGGTCTAATAATCAGGTATAGTGATGTGTACCATCACTGTTGGGGAAAGTTACTTTTAAAGGTAATGCATTACAATATTGCGTTACTCCATTAAAAGTAACTGGTTTAATTTGATAGAAAGTAATGTGTTATTTGTGTTTACTTTTTCTCATCTGGGCTGGGCTGACTCGTTTCTTTTTAAAGGGGTCCTATTATGCTCTTTTACAAAGTCTTGATTTTGGTTTGGGGGTGTACTAGAACAGGCTCTCATACTACGTTGTTTGAAAAACACATTATTTTCCACATATTTTACATTATTACAACACCTCTCTCGTCAGTCTGGCATGAACGGCTTGAATAGTTCCTGTATCAAATGAAGGCCCCCCTTCTGAAATACGAAATGTGCTGTGATTGGTTAGTTGGGTCAGTGTGTGTTGTGATTGGCAGCACTAGGCGCCTGGTCGGAAAATGTCATGCCTCTTACCATAGCTTCAGTAGTTCAATAGTAAATATTGCGTCAAAATCAAATCAATTTGCGCATGATTTAATCCCGGATGATTGTAACCACTCTAAGTTCGTCTGCCTTGGGAAATCTAGCGTGTCTCCAATATAGTGATAGCACTCGTTGCCTTCTCTAGTGCAGCTCAACAAGGTCTCATCCCATTCGTCGATATTTGTAATATCACAAATCCAGGAAAATATGCGATGTAGTCCAAACGAGTCATTCGTTGTAATTTTTGAAAAGTGATTTCTGTTAAATAAAATATCTTCTTTTTGAAATGGACTTTGAGCTTCTTAGCTTTACAGATATTTTTTATGCTCAAACAGAAGCATTACAGACTAACTAAAGTTGAAAAAGCACAATAGGACCCCTTTAATATAAAAAAGTTCTACTTTTGGTGAATTTTTGTGAAATTTTCTTCCATTCTGGATTGCAGTGAAAAATAGGATGCGGGAGAAGAAAGTTCAACACTCTTACTTCAGCAATGAAACAAATCTGATGTTTAACTAAAGTTACTTCTGCTTATCTGTATGGTTGAATTTAATAATCGCAGGTCAGCAACAAAGATATTGGTTAATAAAATGGAATTAAATACTTAAAG
This sequence comes from Sinocyclocheilus anophthalmus, assembly GCA_018155175.1. Taxonomy (NCBI): domain Eukaryota; kingdom Metazoa; phylum Chordata; class Actinopteri; order Cypriniformes; family Cyprinidae; genus Sinocyclocheilus; species Sinocyclocheilus anophthalmus. Next base: position 234,427 of record JADLZN010009938.1, read on the forward strand.
GATATCTGTGACAACATATTTAATTTAATTCGCTTTTTTACAGTTTTTATTAATTGTGAGCTGTTTTTATTAATACTGAATCTGTTTTTATTCTAGTGAAATTAGTAAATACATATTCACATTTAGTCTAGAACTACAGTAACCATCATTTCTCTCAACATGGGGACAGGAGAGCTGTCAGTCAATAAATGGGAAAACAAAGTAACTGGCGTTACTTATTTGAAAAAGTAACTCTGATATTTTTCTTGTAAATTAAAAAGTAATGTTACTTGAAAAAAAGTAATCTGATTATGTAACTCACCTTACTTGTAATGTGTTCAACACTGTGTACCATGGTACATTGGAAATGTGTTAGATTATTTTTATACTGTGGTCTATGGAGCATAATGATTCCCAACCAGCTTTTGCTTTGTTAAATCAAAGTAAATTCAAAGTTAGGGTTTTCAAAACATAAAAAATAACAAATTGAATTTGTCAGATTTGTTTATTTGAAAATAAAATATATGTTTAAGTTTTGTAATTGTATGTGGATGAAAGTCGAATGACCTCTGGATGATGCTTTAATCCAATTATATTAATAATGAATATATATATATGTGTGTGTGGGGTGTGGTGGTGTGGTGGGTGTGTTAACCCTTCTTAAACAATAAAAAATATATATTAAGAATTCCTAAAAAATTTAAGAATGTATCTTTTACAACAAATTTTAATATGACATATTTTGCTCATATACATTATCCGATTTGATTTTTTTTTTTTTTCTGTGTTGAGAGGGTGGCTGTACAGTTGCAAGCAAACAGGTAATTGAGAATGATGAAGTATGCATATCTATACCTGTGTAAAACAATAAGAATGAGTTTGTTTGGATGTGGCTGTTTTTGTCAGTGTAATCTCAGCGCTGTGTGAATGTGTGCGCTGAAGCGTGTAGCCGCTATCTACGCTTCATTAGAGCTTCATTTTACTGACTTTCTGTTTGGAGCCATCATCCGTGGCCTGAAATCTGTTTATAAACTGGAAAACATGATATGATATTTGCTGGGCAATACAATTGACATGAAATTTAGGCAATTCTCAAACACTGACCTAGGAGGAAAGCTCACCTAAAGAAAGACATCAGTACAAACAGCTGTGCTAATTCACCAGCTAAACAATCAAATAAACAAACATAAACAGTAATTAATAATTCTTGGCAGATGCTAACAAAAGTGGCATTTCGGTCATGATCTGAAATTGTTATGTTAACATTATTTAAAGTGAACAAATTTGTTTATATGTACTTGACTCCCTTTTGACTCCTCTGGTGGTTTTTCCCTGTCTTCAGGACTGACTTTAGCAGAAGCACACAGTCGTATAGTACATCAACTAGACAAGTTGATTGCGTTTTGACTGTGAAGGAGGACCGACTGATTGACAATGTCTGAATTAAAGGAAGCATGTCATTTATTCATTTCAGCATGTAAGACTGACGGGAGAAATGTGGTGCAAGCAGTTGCAATGAATGGAGTGTAGCCATAAGGTGTCTGCAGGGCATTACCTCCAATTTATGAATCTGTAAAAATGACCGATGACCATTCACAATTAAAAATATATTAATTATGAGCAGCCTTTTGGAAATCAATATGGTGCACATTGTGACATACTAGTTAAACTAAACTGTGCTTCTTAAACAGTTTCCAATTGACTTCCATAGTATTTTTTGTTCATACTATGGAAGCCAATGGGACCTGCAAACATTTGGTTAACAATATTATTTACTTACTGACTGACTGATTTATGTAAAATTATATAATCTCTAATCTCTAGTCGAAAAAGAGACTGAAACACATTTATCACTGTAGAAATTATACAGTCTGTGTACTCTATTCTATTGTGCATTTTAGTAAGTGTAGAAGATCTGACGGAATATCATGCATACACAAAATGTGCACTTTACTGCAAAAATAGTAAAAATAGCAGTGCACAAATCTGAATCTGAACCAGTTGAATCAGTTATGCTCATATACTGTAGATTCCCAATGCAATTTAAAGCCTGTTGTTCAATGAACATCAGTCTTTGTTCCACTGAAATGCATTCAGTGATTTCCATGAACATATTCATGTAGAAGCAAAGAGTATTCCGTTACTTAGACTGCGCAAGAGAATTTTGTGGTATTTTACACTTTCATTTGCTAAAATATTGAAATGTACCAAGAGTAATATTTAATAAATAACCCAGAAGAGGATCGGAAGAACGTCACATTTCATTCTTGTCTGCTTTCTTCTTCTCTGCTCTCCTCTCTCACTAGACCGCTCACCTCTTTTGTGTGGTCTTCAGGAGTGGCTGACACCGTGCTGATGAACCCAGGCTCTCATCTGCTGACAGCGTGCTTTCCTGATTGCCTCTCTGACTTTGACCCGATCAGGACACCGCAGGCCGAGAAAGCCGACTTTCAGGGTCACGCGACCTCTACTTCTTCTCTCCTCTAGCCTCTGACTATACAGTACACTCGTCCAGTGTTCTATTCTAGATCAGAGGTCTTCTCCCTTCCCCAGCAATCCCTCATGGCTCCATCAGCTGAGACCTTTGATTTTAAACCTTGTTTCCACTCCTGTTCCTGCTCACGGGCCTCACCTCTGCTTGAACCCGGATAGGACGGTTTCTCACTTTTAATAATGCAATTCCCCAAGGCGTCTGTTTGTGCTCAATTTTGCACAATGCTGTTTGGCTTAATGAATGAATTAGCAGCATCATTAGCTCTGCAAAACTCAATGGTCTGGATCGTGTCTGACTTCGAAATCACAAGCAAAGATGTAATTAGCGCCCCCTATACTGTAATTACTGTTAGTGTTATTCACTCCACCAACTGAGAAAACAAATTGAGTGAGAGACAACAACACTATCAATGATTCACAGAGTAGCTATAGCATAAACTTTCTTTGCACATGCCTTCACAAAATAAACATGATTGTTTACCTACTGTAAAAAAAGAAGCACATTTGCATTCTATAAATGAAAATGTAAAAACTATTTCATCTTTCAAATGATTTGTGCCAAAGAGCACTATGGATCAATATGGATCTACAGAAAGTAAAAACATAAGCAGTATATATGCACTAATGTTAAAGGGGGGGGGATGAATACTTTTATTCAGCAAGTAGTCACTGATCAAAAGTAACAGGAAAATAATTTTACATTTTTACAAAAAAACAAAAAGTTATTTTTAACTTTCTATTTATTAAAGAGTCTTGTAAAATGTATCATGGTACTCGGGTGATATATGTATGTATGTATTTGTGTGTATATATATTATATATATATATATAATATATATATATGAATTGAAGCATGTGACACTGAAGAATGGAGCTTTGTGTCACGGAATAGCTTATCTTGCCATATATTCAAATAGAAATGTTTTGTAAATTGTAATGATATTTAAAATATTCTGTTTTTAACTGTATTCTTTTGATTAAAAAAGTATAGTGTCTTAGAACATATTGATATAATAATGATGATAATGGAGAATAATAATAATAATACATTGTAAAATCTAATTATTTTACTCTATTTTGAAAATTTTGAAAACATGTATACATACAGTTTATTTGTACCAATGTGTATGGAGGAGAGGAGTCTGTCTTTCCCTCAATCTTTCTAAAAGGCAAATAAGAATGGACTTACCAAAGCCAGCTGGAGAAAGATAAAGGAGAGGGATTTTCTGTACAAATCCAATTGCGCGAAAAGAGTCACTAGTCACTTAGGAGATACGTCGGGGTCACCATTTGTAAGGGTCACGCACCTGACCCAAGGAAGGGATCCAGTGCGGGATGAAGGTTCTGAATGGTCGGTATTTTCAGCACGCAAAGTTATTCAACTAAGGTTACCATTCTAATCTGACTCCATGATTCTATTATCTAACTCAATTGTATTATGACCTCGTATTTGAGTTAGAATGTCAATTATTATTGAGCCTTAAGGAAATTGTTATTCTGACATTTGATTATTCTATTTATTCTTTAATACTATTGTACTCGATCATTTGGGTGCTCATGTCACTCAAAGATATTGCTTCGGCTATTAGCGTATCTTACGGTCACATTCTCGTCAGTCTTGGTTATTAGACAGAGGTAATTGGCTAATACTTTAGATGGTGGCTCCTATGCTTGCTCATTCTAAAAGTACTTTTAATTAGCTCCCATAGATTTGTAAATACTTGAGTAAAGCAATATTTTTTTCTAGTCCGAGGTCACGACCACTACTATAGATATAAGCCAACCAACATTACTTTCCCTGATAGTAGTTTTGTTATGGTCATGCCATGGTTTCCCCATGTACACTTAGCTAGAGTAATATTACTATAAACAGAAGTTAGGCTCACCCTATTTAGGTTGGTCGAACAACATCCAGTTGACCTTAATGGAAATTCCCTATAAGCCTTTACAATCTAAGTACACTTGAACTAATACCAAGTGTTAGCCGGATCTCTAAAGATACAGTTGGTGTGCCCTATGCTCCATCTCAACTGAATTTTAGCCCGTTACTAACCTGACTCAGGATATGCGGTAACAAGGATACAATGCAATCTACTAGAGTAAATAATAGAGTAAAACAGAATAAAATCAAATCTAACAATTTATCATTCAGCTAAATATGTATTATGCCAAATACATAGCCAATTCAAAGATATCAAATCATAAAATATAAAATACAAGACATCAAATTCTCAAAGATGAATCTAAGAGTAAAGCCCTATTTGCACGGGATTAGTATTATCTGGGGACCTTGGTGACTTGGATATGACCCACCCCCCCCCCCCCCCCCATCTGAATTTCGAGTGGTGCATTTGCACGGGTTATGCGAAGCCTGTAATTTTACTCTAATTTACTGATTTATCTCCCGGATACTCAAATGGCAAGGCTTTTAGAGTCCCGTTCTATGGTCCGGTAAGATGGATTTAAAAAAAGAAACTAATATAGTTCCGTGCCCTGTGTCATTTACATTTCACCATATTAAAATAATATTTAAAGCTTTATTCTTGATTTATTTGTAACACATTAACCTCGAAACCTGTTCAGCTTTCTATTTCTGCAAATTGTATTGTATGGTGTAGTATAGCGATATGATAGCACCCAAAATACTATCAAAACACTCCAACGCAGCTCCATTCTTCGCAAAGATGGATAAAAAGGCGCACAGAAAACAAAAACCTCGAAAAATTATATATGACCCACCAAATGCTGGCCAAATCACAGAGATGCCGATTAGCATGGAATCTCCTCTTGTTGTTCGAGTTGCCTTTCGAATTCGTGTTTTAATATCATCACAGGACCTCGGTTTTCGGCGATATATGGTAGGTCATTTGCGGGGGAATTTTTACTTTACAAATTGCAGACATGGCCGATTCGCACGGGATTAAGATCACAGACAACCTCCGCGATTATTACAAATGACTGGAGGTCATCCCGTGCGAATAGGGCTTAAGATGCATACCTGACTTTTAGAAAAATACACAGTATGAAGTGTGTGGACACCCTTCATACTATGGGCTCATTCTGGCTGCAGAATCGCGCTGACCCTTTTTGCTGCAATCCTTTAAATACACAACCAAGATAAAACATCCCCCAAATGGAGGCATGTCCCAGACCTGGGTAGTTTACACCTCAATGGGAACAGAAGGTAATTTGCATGAAATACCCTGGGAGAGGGCACACCCATTACAGTAAGCAAAACATCTCTAAATCTTCAAATCTTTATTACCTTTTAGTTTACTTCTGTAGAAATGAGACCATTGTACCAGTCACACTGAGACATTTAAAATGATACCAGACATGACTGTTATTTCACTTGTATTGGCATTTTCATGTAATCATTTTGAGCAGACTGAGTAGAAGGGAGGATAGGTGAAGGGATTTAAAAAGAAACAAACGGACAGAAGGGAAGGAAGTTTCCTGCACCTTCACTCTGTGGGGTGTCTAGAAGATGCCCGTGTATGGTTGTATTGTCTGTTTCACAGGAGATCAAAGTATCTGATCTTCTTTCATCCTTACAGTACCACCTGGGGCACAAGTTTTGGTTAGCATGCACCGCTGCTGGTGGATTCTGAAACAACACCATTATAGGGGCAAAAGGATCTTTTTTTTTTCATCAAGGCTCATTAAAAATTCACCATGTTTTCTAGAAAAAAAACTTACAATTTGGAAATGGGTTCATTTTATTTATTTATTTATATATTTTTTCTTTTCAGTGTTGAACATTTGCACTCTATAATTCTCACTGATTCAGTTTCATACTAAAAATCATGCCGAAAAGAATATTGTCCATAGCCTTCTTGTGTGTGTGTGTGTGTGTGTGTGTGTGTGTGTGTGTGTGTTTCCCTAGCTGACATCCCATGGCCTAGTGAAAGCGTTAAAATGTGGCTAGGTTTTCTGCTTGAGCACACCATCACTGAGGAAGAGCAGAAGACTGATCAAATGACACAAATGTCGACACATGGAGTGGCAAGCATGAAGAAACGTTCATTACCATCCAAGGACCCCAGAGAAAGGCAGTCCTAACTAATCTCCAGACCTGGGCCAGGCATGAAGAGCAGTGACCCACTTCACATTTCCAGTATATCTAAATACATATTTTTCACACTTGAGCAGCAGCGAGCAGACAATTCCACGCTTAACCTTCACTGTAGAGCCAGAAAGTCATGAAGGACATATTTTGGATGCTCACAACCTAAATGTAGATATTTTTAAACATGATGGTTACTGCTTTGCTGTGAACATGGGCTGAGTTCAACATGGAATACTAGCTTATTATACTACACAGTATACATTGTATACTAATATTTGGGTGGTCAATATCAAGTTTTACTCCACTGCAACCTCATGTCTTGAAAGCATTTGGTCTTAGATCATCTTCAGATATAATTCAGTTTATGTTTTAAGTTTATGTCCAGCTGAAATGAGACATGCATTTACATATACAAATATGCAGGCTGATGTTAATGACACTAGATGTTCTCCACAATAAATGTATATCACTGCTAACATTAAACAGACACTGAGGGACCTACTCCCAAAGAGACAAACAGAAGAGCAACTGGAAATGATCTATTTGAGCAAATTGAAGCTGGTATATATGCAAATGACTCCATTTTCTGAAGACATAAAAAAGATGATTGAGTTATCCATGACGAATGGAGATGCTTCAACATTGCTATCACAGGCCACTGTCAAAATGTTAATCAGGCTTATTACCAACTTTATTCACATTCCTCTATTTTAAAATTCACAATTACACTCTGATTAGGTCATAAGGGCCTGATAAATGGAAAAATAATTGTTAGATTTAGTAGGGAGATCACATTTGTGGAACTGCAAGATGGTCTTGGAGAACATTGGATATGGATTTAATGATGTCCTGATAGGTTCTCCTCTCAAGATGAATGATATTTTATGTATTATTGTTGTTATTAATTTTGAGGGGGTTAAGTTCCAAGATTTGCAGTTCTGAATGTAAAAAAAAAAAAATAATAATTGGAATAATGATCTGAATAATTGGTGGCGGTTGGCAATAAGAGGCCGCAGGAAAAATGCAAGTTATGAAAAAAAGAAAAATAAATATATACATTTTTTGTTTGTTACTTAAAAATGTTAATTAAAATAACCTTATTATTATTGACTCATCAATGAGCTATGAAAAACATGTCCTACTCAAATTTAAGGGCTTCCTTTTTTGTCGATTTTCTGGATAAATACTGTATCTATCTTTTGAGGTTAGATGATATCTCTTAATTAGATTCCAACAACCATTGACATTCCAGGATACAATAATAACATGTGTTTTGTTCATATTTAAAGCAGAAAAGTTCTAGGAAAGGGAAGACTAACAAAATCCTATGTCATCATTCTGCTACAGAAGATACATTTACTGGTCCTGCAACCCTACAGAAGACAAACAGTTTGGAAAACGAATGGATGGACATTCACCATGCTATGCAAAAGAACATATCCTGTTCACTGCAAAGAATAATTTTCTTACTCAGTATTTTTGAAACCATTAAAACAAGATACATTTACTTGAGAAGAAAAATGCCAAGACAACAAGAAGAAACTATGATTATTTTTCTTGCCCCACTGGCAAATAGTTTTTTTCTTGTTTTAAGAATTCACCTCACTAAATGTCATAGAATTTATTTGAAATCAAGACTTATTATGTAATTTTACATCCTTCTGGTGTCGGACACAACTGTAGAAAATCTGTCTCAGCAAAAACTCACTCAAAGCATCACTCAACATCAAATAATTGGCATGATTAATGTTCCACACAGAAAGTGTGTCAAATTAAATAGTTCTCAAAGTTAAAAAAAATAAAAAATTCTCAAACTCTCCATCTGTCTAGTTGAAGAGCAGTTTTACCATGCACTTTTACCAAATTCCAAAACAGTTGTTTTTTTTCTTTCTCCAATGCAATATTGGCAGAGTGTGTGATCTGGACAGGTACTGGCTTCAGACCCAGACACTGTACACCATAGTTAGACTGTACAAGCTGTTTATGTTTACATTAAAGGGCTAGTTCACCCCAAAATGAACATTCTGTCATTAATTACTCACCCTCATATCGTTCCAAACCCGTAAGAAAACAAATTTTGGAACACAAATTAAGATATTTTTGATGAACTGTGAGAGCTCTCAGACCCTGCAATGTACTGTAATGTTCCCAGGTCCAGAAACATAGTAAGGACATCGGTAAAACAGTCCATGTGACATCAGTGGCTCAACTTCAGTTTTGCGAAGCTACGAGAATACTTTTTGTGAAAAAAGAAAACAAAAAACATAATTATATAACATCATTTATTAACAAATGCTTCTCCCCCGAGTGAATTCTTCCGCCATTTTGGAGAGTACCCAAGAGCGTAATCGACATAAGCAGCGTGGTTTACGTTTGGGGAGAAAGCGTGCGCATGAACGTAATCTGCATAATCAGTGTTGTTTACGCTTAAGGGAAAGCGTGCGTATGCAGTGTGATGCTTTCTAAAATCGCGGAAGACCTAACTTGGGGGAGAAGAATTGTTGAAAAAAATGTTATTTTTGTTTTCTTTGCGCTCAAAAAGTATTCTCGTAGCTTCGCAAAACTGAAGTTGAGCCACTGATGCCACATGGACTGTTTTACTGATGTCCTTACAATCACAAGTTGCATTGCTTTCTATGGAGGGTCTGAGAGCTCTCGGCTTTCATCAAAAATATCTTAATTTGTGTTCCGAAGATGAACGAAGGTCTTACGGGTTTGGAACTACATGAGGGTGAGTAATTAATGACAGCATTTTCTTTTTTGGGTGAACTATCCCGTTAAGTGTATCACTTATACTTCTTGTGATTAGCATCTTTCATTATTTGCACTTAGTGTAAACAAGATGCAATTTGTTGTTACATGTATGGTGAAAACCATTTAATAAAATTTATTTTTTAAAATTAATTATTCAATTTAGGTGATAACACATTGGCAACAGTCCAAATTAATTTAGCATATCTACACACTTTGCTTCAGATGTGAGCTGCTTTGACATTGAGGTCCTTAAAGCAAATTAAAGTAATTTTCTCTCTCTCCATCTTCTGCTTGTAGTTTTGGTATTTGATATAGCATCAAATAGACAAGAACAACTCCAAATAAATAAACTCAGAAACAACTTGCTTATTGCAGCATTCCAGAGAGTTAAAATCTTGAGAATTCAGCAGCATGCAAACAATAATAATGTGATGTGGTGCACAACTTTACAAAAATGCTAAAAAGGCTTGAGCATCTCTGACCAGCGCTGGGATCTCTGTAGTATTAATTAAGCAAACACACATAAATGCACTCTCATGCTCACACACATTGGTTGCTAATGATTTTGCTAGGGTGGCATTTTTCAAGCTTTCAAAGTAAACAGGAAATTATTTGCTTATGCATGGGCATGCTAATTTGCTTAAAAGCGAACTAAAAATATCCTGACAAAGCAGAGGAGAACGCAAACATTTTAAAATTGCCTTATAGGATCTTGTAAATCAATAGTAAAAGACATTGACATTTGAAATTAATAGACTCTTTCTGCAGGTTATATTGTCAGTATGGTAGCAGCAAGTGACTCTCTTTATAAGTGAGTCACTGACTTTAGTAAACGGATTCAAAAGCACTGCTAATTGCAGAAACAAAACTGTCATTATGAATGAGTCATCAGGGGTGAACTGATGGGCACCCTGAACAGCATATTGACTCGGGCCTCCTCCGGGATTGCGTTCCGGCCCCCCTCTCGTCAGGCCCTTGGAATCGTCCTAATCCCTCCCCAACCCCCCTCACCCGTTACGGCACCACTTTGAGTCATTAAAATATTCACGCAATTCTTTCAAAAACAATTCAATAAAAAACAAAACAAGTGACTGCTTTTATGAATGAGTGATTGAATCATTCTTTTAACTGAGTAATTCAAAAGCATCGAATTACTCATTCAGTTAGGAAATTATAATATCTGGTACATTTTTGAGTCATTGAGTCATTCATTCAACCAATTCATTTAAAAAACCTTATCCATTCAGGTGAGTCACTGAATCATTCATTAAGCTTTCAGGAAAGAAATGAACGAGTCATTTGCTTAATCTATTCAAAAACAGATGCACTGACGAAAGAAACAGCATTTATGAATGATTCATTGAATTGTGAACTGATTTGTTCAAAAGCACTGAATCATTAAGAAATGAAACACCTGTGATGCATTTCTTGTGCCTTTGTTTGGAGCAATTTCGGAACTGTTATCCATGTAAGTTAACCTCTTGTTTATTGAACGTACAGTATGTATAGAGAGAATATCTCACAATCGTGCTGCACTACTTTTTACTCCATTTCTCATAAATGGCCCGATTCTTAGTTTCTAGTTTGTGACACTTTCGACATTATTTGAATAACTTTTGAATAATAACTGCGGCTTTTACACACCTTTTTGAACTAGATCATAATGAATCCGAAGTGCAAGAACATAGTTTCGCAGACGAAAGGTTCGTTGGGACGCTTCTTGTTTTTCCCTTATTGTTTACATATTCATTGAACTGTTGTTTACATATAACATCCACTCGGCCCGATCTCTGATACAATACTTGATCTTGTGATATTGCTTTAATTTTATATCAACATGTCAAGTTAACGTTTCACAAAATGGCTTTTAATAAGCTTTAGATGTGCTGATGGAGTGCTCACATCAAACACATTTTTCAATACTGTTTTCACCACTTTTCATAACTTTTTCTTTTCATGAGCAATTTTATTTTATTTATTTTTACTAGAGGAAAATCACTGAGTGCACATAAATACATACACACATACATACATAAATACAACTTCGCCTTAAAAGTGGATTCACATTTTTCAATCAAACCACTACAGTGACAGCAGGCTGCTATTCTCTTTCTGCTCGAGTGAAGGCAGTTCTAAACGTAGAAACTTTACTGATTGAGTGACTGACCAAGAACCATTTATTTCATTTAATGTCTGTCATAGCAAAGCAACTTGTGAGAAAGTGCATGTATTGTGTTCTTGTGATTGCCTCAGCAGGTGGATAATGAATATGTTTACATCCTTTTTTTTTGATACAACAGAAACTCATTTCTCACCACTAGTATTTGTCTGTGCTGCAACACACCAGCTATGGCAAGAATCACTTCATATCCAGAGAAAGGTACTGCTTTCTTGATATGCAGCATTGTAATGTTTTGTGTGACATCTGAAACTAGTTGCAGAGCTGCTGTTGGTTCAAACCTGTCTGACAGAAATGGTGAAGATGGGAATATTTCAGGCGGGCTTGTATATTGACAAAATGTTTGTGAAGCCCTTGGTCCATAACAATGAAAAGATTGCAATGATATAGCAGAAAGAGGTGTATTAATTATATTTGATGCGGCGCAGAGAGTGGCCTCTCGCTATGAAAGGCAAGATTTATTGTTTTACCTATAGGTCAATAGTCTATTCACATCAAGGAACAGTGAGTTTGGGCAAGCTGTTACTCGAAATGGTCTAATTCATCATAATTAAGAAAGGCTTTACAAATCCAAGGAATAGCATTGAACGTTCTATTGAACATTACATTGAGCTATTCACAGTGGCTGCCACTGGGTTAATACTTAATAAAGTAGGACGGACTTATTACCGTGCCTATTTTGGCAGAGCTTTTCCAACTTTTAAACCATCAGGAACCATTACAGCTTTGATTTTTGCCTCTCACGTAAGAACAATGAGGCTTTTGATGCACTCTGCTTTGAGCCAGTCTGCTTCAGATTCAGTTATTAAATTAGCCACAGATGAAAAAATGAATAATTAGGCTTTTTTTTTTTTCCTGCTTTTGAAATTTTGTCTGTCTTGCAGTTTCAAACCTCTGGCATTCAAGCATAGATTTGTTTCAGTCGTGCTTTGTGTTGCCAGGCTTGGTTGGCAGTGACCATCTGTGACAAAGACAACAAAACCTCTGTAATGCCACTGAGCCTTTGACGTGCTATTTCCGAAAGTTGCTTTGACATGAGCTGTTAATGGGTCCACCCGCAAAGTGTAATAAACATCGCCAGTTTGTTAGATGAAATTGGAGGATGAGAAATGCCTCATTTAAAGTGCAGAGTTCAGCTATCACTGTCTCACTATAACTGGGTGCTGATGTTCAAATGACAGCAGGAAAAAACAAAAACAGGCTTTTGTCTGCAAATCGCTGCAGCAAATTGCAAACTGCAAATCTGCTTTGCATGTAAATTGATCTCAGAAATATTTCTAGAAGTCATCAAAAGCTTGAGGTTTTTAGTGCATATTGACCCTGTTTATAACTGGTAATAACATATGTCTAGAGTGATGGTCGCCATGATTTTGCCAAGTAAGACATGTTCCTGGATCAACATCTTTTGATGATCCTGGATCAACATTATTGTCCAAAAATGTAGACTTAGCCCAATCCCTACCCCTAAACCTAACCCTACCCATAATTCATTCCTAAAATCAGTGGGAAATGATAGCTGATTAACAAGGGTGTAGAAGCACCTAACCCTGATTGTAAGCCTTTTTGCTTATTAACAAAAGAAACAATTGAAGGGCTCCCTGGGGTTTTCTGCCAAAATTAGTTTCTGGTTTTAGTGATTGTACAGCTGTACTGTAAAATAAAATGATGATGATGATGATGATGATGATGATGATGATTTTTCTTAACTGCTCTATTTTTTATTTTACAGTGAAATATTACAGTATTATTTTGTTCAGTATTAACAACAACAACAAATCAGTGTATGATTATTAGCATTAAGAATAAGAATAGAATAAGAATATACTGTTACTGTAGAAGTATATATTGATATGATATTATAGCCATATTGATATATAATCACAAAGTATTGGCCAAACAAGCACTGCAAACATGGTATTTATTTTAAATGCCAATCACAATTTTTGTCAATTAAATTTTTCCCCAAATTGTCTAGCCCAAGGTACAAGTTAAAAGTGGAGTTGTGATCAAAATGTCATAACTTGCTCTTCTTCTGATATGACTCATGCTTCTCTGCGTATGTATCTAATTGCATTGAGATCTGCCTCAATTCCGGTATCTAGTCCCATTCTATGTTTTTTTTTTTGTTTCTTGTTCAATACGTTTCACTCTGAGATACACCTCACTCACTCACAAAGCCAGTTACAACTTTTATTTGACTTCTAACACCCTTTGCATGATAGAGGACTTATATTTTGTGAATGCATTTTAGATTGCAGTGCATGACTTTTAAGACATGGCTCTTAGGTTTGTGATGCGATTGAAAAAAAAACTTTGAGTAACTTTTAGTGTTTAACACTTTATTAGAAATCTAAACTGGGTTAATGGAGCTGTGTGCTCTTTAAATAACAAAAATCCCTTTATTTACACCGCAACACACTTTGCATGTAACAAACTTTTGGCGAAATCATCATGGTATATCTTTAAACCACATTTCTACTATTATAAATCTTATCTGGTTTAGTGATTTCAGTCAGATTTCTAAAAAAAAAAAAAATCCTATACTAATCACTAGCCTGCGGCTGCTAGTTGACACTATTCTCTGTAAACAGACAGTGATTAGAAAGACTGTGAATGTATGCTGTTTAATCTGTCAGTACTAATCACTGTCAGAATTATTTGATTACGATTGGACGCATATGTGGTTTTATTATTGGAATTACAAGTGCACAGACAAGCCAGCAGTCAAAAATATTTTTTCCCTCCAGTGAAAATATCAACTTGCTTTGACTACTAATATGGCCACAAAAAAGTAACATGAGGTTGAAGGCTATTCTGATGCCCGGCAGCTCTCCATCAATTCAAGAGCTCATATTTTACCTAGTTTACATTTATGTTCCACCTACATACAGTATATCCATTCCCTTTACTTGTTAATAACCTCCGTCGGCACTATTTCAGATGGCATATCTGAAAGTACATTTCTGATTTTGTGTACAAACATGAAAAATGCATATTCTATCATACTATCATCATTTAACTACATAAACAGTAAAGTTAACAATACAACCAGTGATTTCAGTGAACATATCTACATTTCTCTGTGATTTATTGGTGGATTTGTGTGGAAACTCAGCTGATGTAAGTCTCTGCCAAAGTTCTGACTGATGCAGCTGAAAGCAGAGCTGGCAAACAAGCAGATATCTGATGGCCTGCTTTATAATTTACTCCACACATGGTAACCAAGATGTTTATGTGGCCATGATTATGCAATGGAAACCAATTTGTAAAAAATACATTGTGATAAGAAAAAAAAAAGATTTAAATGACAATTGTGAAATTGGTATTAATGTACATACATTAATGCAGTGGAAATAATATTTAGTGTATCAAACATCAGGAGTATTCATTATCAATGCCAGGGACACCCGAATATGTTGAAAAGGATTTCCTAAATACCTATATATTCTAAATATTCAAATCACCTTTACAGAAAATAGTGGCATACAACTAGTGTGCAAGCTTAAGGTTAAAACTAGTGACAAAACACTCAAAAGTTAGGGGTCTGTAAGATAAAAAAAAAAAGATTTTGAAAGACGTCTCTATGCTCAGAAAGGGGGGGGGGGGGCGGCGGGGGGGGGGGGGGGGGGGGAGGGGGGGTTGGGGTCAGCATTTATTTGATTACAAAGAGAGTAAAAACTGTAATACGGTGAAAAACGTTGCGATTCAAAATAAATGTGTTCTATTTGAATATATTTTAAAATGTAATTTATTCCTATGATAGCAAAGCTGAATCATTCTAATACGCTGATTTTCTGCTCAATAAACATTTCTTCGTATTTTCAATGCTGGAAACAGTTGTGCTGCTTAATTATTTGTATGTAAACCTTGATTCATCCAGAATTTATTGATGAATAGAAGTAGAAAGTTCAAAAGAACTGAATTTATTTGAAACACTAGATTTTTTTGTAGCATTTTAAATGTCTTAACTTTTACTTGCGGAGTAAAACATTATTTCAAAAATCAATAAATACAGAAATACTGACCACACATATTTGAATGCTAGTATATGTACTTTACAAAAACAAACAAACAAATAAACAAATAAATAAATAAATAAATACAAACAAACAAAAACAAAAACAAAACTGTATGCATATTCAATTAAATAGATTAGTATTGAATTATTATTTTTTTTTTTTCTCAAATCCATTAACATTCCCTTGTTGACCCCAATTTAAAACTCACTGACATAGATAACCAGGTGAAAAGGCTACGCAGAGCAATACATGTGCAGCTTGAGATTGGGTTATTTACTGTGCAATAGTGGTCATATGAGGAGAATGGAAGATGTTATTTAAGATCTTGCTTGGTTGACATTCTTCCTTCAGCCTCCTCTTCTGTGGGACTCCAGGTCGAATCTATTGGGCCTCATCCCAATAAGTGAGCCAGTCTGTCTGATGAGATTGAGTTTATTGGCATTCCCCGTCTTATTACCCCACAAAGTACAGAAGGTCACTTCTACTGTATATCCTTAAAGGGACCTGGAAAATAGAGTTAGCTCTGGCCTTCTTGGATATAGCATCCACCCCCATGGCTGTCGGCTTTCTTGAGATGTTTGAGCTGACACCTCTCAAAACAAATTGAAAACCAACCCCCTTTATACCACTTCCTTCCCCTGAGAGTGATTACAGAACCATTCGAACTCTCCTGCAGATGGTATTCCTCAGACTTGTACTTTAAATCAGGTGTGGAGATTGTACACAGGAGCAACCATACTACTTACAAGCAGCTCAGACACAGTTCTGCAGTAGTACAAATTGTGGCCTCCAGGTTAGATGGTGTCCACCTGTCAGAAGTGTCCACCTGCGGTGTCCTTAGCTTGTCTAGAGTTGTCTTAAAGGGCTTGCACAGTGTCCACCTCTTCCCCAAGTGCAGTATCCAGCAGTAGATAATGTGTGACTCATGGATGAACCCTACAGAAGGTCCAGGGCATGATGGAGAGCAGGGTCAGATGTGATGTAGTAACTTGAGATGTCTTGGCAATGTGGTTTTAACATTTTCTGTTCTTCACACTGCCTGTCCTACATGTAGGCAACCTTACCCCCATCACCCTCAGCTATATGTGTCTTAGTTCCTTGTTATCATCTGCCCTTAAGGCACCTCTTCCTCTCATTCAGAAGTGCTTCCAGGTCACAGGTTGCCCCAGGCATTTAAACCTCAGCTGAGCATCCCTTCACTGCTCTCTGTGGTCAGTGGCTGCTTGCACGGAGGTGAATAAGGTTTTTGGAGGTGAACACATCCTTGACTTCCATACAGCATGATCTGCAACCAGTATATGGCAAATGCACAGTGTTACTGCACCAGGAAGGCCAGTTAATGAGCCGACAGTGGTTAAAATAGAGTTTGTATGTGCAACCTGTTGTGAGTGACATAACATGCTGAGTGTATCAGCAGTGGGAGTGACATTTACCACCGCTATTGTAACATTCGAAAACGTCAGCGTATCCATAGCCGCAGGCTAGGCTCGATGGCAGCTCAGTGTCTGGCATGAGGAGTTGTTCTTCAGCTGTTTTTACTTCTATTTTTCTGCTTTTCTGATCAGAAAACCTTCAATTATAGCAGTATTAATGGGAATCTGTCTCGGTGAAATGCTATGCTCATTGCAAAAACGTGCCTGTGGTAACATTTCTGCTTTCTGTTTCCATATCAGTATTGATTAAAAACAAGAAATAAATATTATTAATCTAGCACTAGCATCCACACAGCTGACATGTTTACCTGTTGTAGTTTATCCATATCATGTGCACAAAATAGACACAGACAGTCAAAACATGCAAAAGTTAGAAACACAAGTTAAACGTCACTGTTTTGGTCAATGACTTCGGCCCTAAAAAAGGTGGTAAAAAAAAAAAAAAAATGTATCTGATGAAATTTCAGTGCATTTTCATAGTGCATAAACACTGTATTGAATAACTATCAAACTTCTGTTAAAATTTTGTGGAAAATTATTTCATGATAATATCATTTTATCACCCATGTAGCCCTAATAAAAGCACATTCAATTTTCTCAGAAATAGATGAATGCAAATGTGGCAATGTTTTATTGCATTGGTTGTTGTACACGTAAAAACAATATATATATCTCTATATAATATATATATATATTATTTTTTTTTTTACAGGGACTTCGACAAGTCTTTGAATATTTATGTGAATCGTTTCACGGAACGCGTACCCAAGTTGCTCTCATCTCAGCTTGAGGCTGTAACAGGTGAGCTAAGAGAGCAGTTTACTACATCAGAAAAGCATACATTTGAAGTGTATGTTATCAAAGTGAAAAAATTTAACATAATTTACTATGATAGATCACAAAAGCATGCACTAAGTAAAGTGTTTTGAGGTCATATATTTTTGGGTATGGTTATGGGAACAGTCTAAAAATAAGTCTTATTAACCAACGCCTTTATAATCCATAATTTGTGTGAAAAAAAATTTAAGAAAAGTGGTTGGGCGTTTTAGTGCCACTAGTTGCCACATGGAAACTGCGGTGAATTTTTGTACAGATATGTTTTAGGAGTTTTGCAAAAATGTAGATAGAGGCATGTTTTTCCAATGTGCCTATGTTGGCACTTGCAGTACTCCCACTGCTTCCTCATTAGCATCATTAGCTCATCCAACTTGTTGGCAAGGGATCTAACATTTTCGACCATGATAGAGGTTGTAAAGGTTGCTGAGCCTTTGAATTGTGGTTATGACATTAACCATTTCAACATTATGCACTTATCATTGAATATTTCCTAATATGAATGTCTGGAGCAATGCCAGTTGGCAGTTTTTCAAATTTGAGTTATTATTATTATGATTTATTTATTTATTTTTGTGGCTGAATATCTCTTAAGCAACAGCTAAGTTAAACTGTCATCTTTAGAGAAAGCCTGATCCTCCATTACCCACAGCATCAATATGAATGCACTGTGTGTAACAACTGCAAACAGAAGGGTGGATGATTCTCATCTCATGCCATGTCCTTTGCGTCCTCCTAGGAGGAGCAGAGCTTTGTGAAGATAATCACTTGAATTAAATTAACCATCCTTTGCTCAGCTGCTTGTTGCTTAGTAACTTTATACCATCTGGGAGACAAATATTTCCAACAAGGGAATGAGGGAGAGAGTGAGAGCTCTGAGAAACTATCATGTGCATGTATTAATTTTCTGTTTATATACACTATTTAAGCAGAGATTGAAATGCCTTTCCCGTTAGATTAACTCTAATTCGTTTTCCCTTCTGCACTTACATATTGACTAATGCTAGGAACAGTGGCATATTGCATTTCTGTAGGTGCCTGTACAGGAACCATGAGACAGGGCCCCTTCCACAAGCAGTGATTTCATGCATGAAAGTTTGTGGCAAGGTAAACAGTGCTGGAGGGGGGAGATCAGTTTATCCTGGCAAGGAAATCATCACAGGAAATCAGCTACCCTGACAATAGCTTCTCCTACTCACAGAAAAGTAATTACATATAGGATATATATATTATATATATATAATGCCATTCATTTAGTGAAGTAACCATCCAAGTATTTATAAGTAATGGTCCGTTAATTATTTTTTGATGTTCTCTCATTTTAATGCTGATTTTTTTCTTTCTTTTTTTTTTCTTTGAAAAGCGTGAAGATTCAATCATTCGAGACATTTGAAAAAAGGAATCAGTTCTTTTACAGCATCTTACAGCACACATCTGCAAAAGACATTGCGGCCTTCTTGCATATAGTGCTTGTCACTAAAAAGTACGCATATGTAATCAAATTTAATAGCTAGGTCTTCAGGGCTTTCCCTGAAGTTTATGATGCTGCATAGATGGGGTCGGCATTGCATCGGCCCATTCTGAATCCCCTCAGCCAAAATTTAGTTTTTTTATTATATTTTATAATATTATATATTTCCTGTTTATTTTGCTCTGTTTAATAGCCACAGATTATGTTTTTTTTAATCAATAAATTACTTGGTAAACTGCAGTGAGAGATTATGGCATAAAAGATCACCGTATTAATATTTCCTTATGCTTACAGTTTTTTCTCGATTGCTTAAACACATGTCTTGAAATTGTGACTCCTTTTTTAGTAGGATTCATTTTACAAATCACAATCACCTGTGCTTCTTTTTATATCATCCTGAGATTCTGACCTGTGTGTCATCAGTTTTGCTACTTAATGTTTACACTTGGATAAATGTGTGCTGTTTGAGTTCATTTGGTGATTCTTGAGGTAGTTATATTGTGTGTTTGTGTTTTCTAAACGAGAACATGGTTAAACCTGTGCAAAATGATGCCGTTCTTGTGTAGAGTTTTGCAGAAAACACTGAGCAAATTGGAGCGTGTGTGAAAAAAAGGTGAAATGTGTTAAAAGTTTTGAGAAACGTGTCTTTGTTTCAATAACTGTATGAATGGTTTGGACAATTGTGCCAAACGAATCAGTTACAGTGTGTTAGCAATCGAGAAAAACTGTAATTTAAAGGATTATGCCCACCATGGGTTATGCTTGTCCTTTGTATTGAAAATAAATTATTATCTATCAAGTAACTTTTTCTGTGCTTTACTTCTCTGCCCCTCTCATTGCTACTGAAAAAAAAAAAAACATAATGGATGATAATATTGTCACACAGTGCAGGTTGAGTTCAGTCACACAATAAAAAAGGGCCCACATTAATTTGAACATTTGGCATGTTTAGATACATGGTCATACATGTCAAGCAAATTTGTCGATTGCCCATCTCTTTCATAACAAGATATTTAAGCAAAAAAAAAACTACATGTGTATTAGTCTACATTTCAAAAGTTTGGGGTCAGAAAGGTTTTTTTTTTATTTATTTCATTAAAGAAATTAACACTTTTACTCTGTATGGATGCATAAAAAAATAAATAAAAAAATCATGAAAACAATGTGTCACGGTTTTCATAAAAATATTAAGCATAACTGTTTTTAACATTATTCAACATTGATAATAAGAAATGTTTTTGAACACCTAATTAAAATCTTAAATGATTTCTGAAGGATCACATGCTCTGAAAACTAGTGGCAAAAAAAATTTGCTTTGCCATCACAGGAAATGATTACTATGTACAGTATACTGTATTTTTGATGAAGTAAAGAGGCATTGATAAGCATAAGATACTTATTTCGATAACATTAAAAAGTCTTACCGACACCATACTTTTGAATATAGCATACATGACTTTATTCTGAAAGCAAAAGAATGTTCTTCATATTTTGAAGAATGTTGGTAACAGCTTTGGGGACCATTGACTTCCATTGTATGGGCAAAAAAAAACAAAACTGAGACATCTTTCATGTTCCACAGTAGAAAGAAAGTCATACAGGTTTGGAACAACATGAGAGTAAGTATTTTTCGTTGAACTATCTCTTTAAGATGGCAACAATAGAACACCCCGCTCATTTTAGCAGCTTTACATTTAGTAAGCGTAAAGTGACAAATGTGCACCACCTCTGAAATTCCAAATGTACCCTTCAGTAATTAATCCTGTGAATCCATTGATTTCAAAGCTGATGGTGCTTACACAGAATTCGAGAGAAGCTGTGTATTCTGAAAAATCCAGTTTGCTGTATTCCTCCTGTTTCCAAGGTCTTAAGGTGACGTGACATGTGGCCAAGTATGGTGACCCATACTCGGAATTAGTGCTCTGCATTTACCCATCCAAAGTGCACACACACAGCAGTGAACACACACAAACCGTGAACACACACCTGGAGCAGTGGGCAGCCATTTATGCTGCGGCGCCCGAGGAGCAATTGGGGGTTCAGTGTCTTGCTCAAGGGCACCTCAGTCGTGGTATTGAAGGTGGGAGAAGATAGTGCTGGTTATTTACTCCCCCCACCTACAATCCCTGCCGGTACGAGACTCGAACCCACAACCTTTGGGTTATGAGTCCAACTCTCTAACCATTAGGCCACGACTTCCACAGTCCTCAAGCAGTCCGATCCGCCAAACACTCCGTCAGAGCTTTCTCTATTGCATAAAAACCCTGAGGGTGTGTAAGACAAAAAAGAAGGAAATCATTTAAATTAGTAGTGGGTGATTGATCACTTCTCTGGAACCATCATGTGCCATTTTCTGTCTACAAAAGGTCGTGACCTGATTCTTTCTCATCCCAGCGGTTTCTTTTCTGAGCTTTAAGTCACAAAAGGGACCTCAGAGGGCTAGCTGGACTTATGTCTTATGTCACTAATCTGACACAATCTGCTCCATCCGTTTCAAAAGAAGACAAAGTTTTGATAAATGGGTGCATGTGCACATCATCTACGTTGACATTTTAAGTGCTTCAGTAGTACCTGTCAAATAACAAACTTCTCAGTGTGCCAGGAAAGCTGACACCAGATATCAACAACGGCCACCCGTATGAAATTAAAACACAACTTTTTCATTTATCACAACCATAAAATGTACATGAAGGGCTGTCGGATTGAATTGATATTTTTCACTGGCCGATATTTTTATTTTGCTCTACTTGGCTTTCTCTAGTGCAATTTGTTGCATTATTAATTGACTGAAACATTTGTGTTCACTGCCATCTTTCTGGCTGACATGCCCACTTTGTCACACAGAACTCAGGAAGTCTGGATAATGGGACAGAGAAGCGGAAACGGACACACAGGCACACACACACACACACACACACAGAACATGGTTGAGAGAATCCTGAAATCAAACACAGACTCTTGTGGCTCGGTTCGCTATCCCACTGTCCGGCACTCTTCCACATTCTCTGCTGCTAATCAGTGCAGGAATATGTGGCTACATGGCACACGGGTGTCTGGTGATTTATTAGCTCCCTCTGAGGTGCTGCTGAAGTGGCTCAGAAAAATGACTTCACAAACTGATCTCGGACCAGTTTTTACTCTCACAAGAAGGTTAGTCTAGGATATTTTTAGGCGAAGGAGTCAGGAATTGATTTTGTGTCGTGCACCGGGCGTTTGGGCCTTCTTCAGAATCAGAACTAGATGTATTGTGTTTGGCAAGTATAATTATATGCTTCTCTTTTATTTGGTTAAAGGATTAAGTGAAGAGTTCACTCAAAATTAAAAATGTCGCTCCAGACTTGTATTACTTTTATTATTATTTGTTTGTTGAACTGAAAAGCAGGTGTTTTGCACACATTATTCCACATAATTCTTTATTTTACACAATTTATATAATCATTAAATTCAAACTAAATATGTCATGCATTTCTATTAATGTATTTGAAATAATTTCTTATGCTTGTCAAGGCTGTATTTATTTGATAAAAATACAGTAAAAACAGTAATATTGTGAATTGTTTTTATATTTTAATTCATATGATGGCAAAGCTGAATTTTTATACTCCAGTCTTCAGTGTCACATGATTCTTCATAAATTCTGCTCAAGAAACATTTCTTATCATTATCAATGTTGAAAACAATTGTGCTGCTTAATATTTTTGTGGAAATCTTGATGCATTTTTTCCCACGATCCTTTAATGAATATGAAGTTCAAAAGAACAGAATTTGAAATATACATTTTTTTGTAAATATGATAAAGTAGAAGTCACCCTTGCTGAATTAATAATAAATTTAAAAAACACTTAATGACACCAAACTTTTGAATGCCAATGTGCGTGTAAAAAAAATAAAAAAAATTGAATAATAATAAAAAATGATGAGATTATGCATGTCAAACAAATCCTTGGAAATATATTTAGCTTTGCCATGTAGTAAATATGTGTTAATTGAAATTCTGTTTTGTTTCATAACTGTTCAATGTCTTTGAATTCTTCTTCCTGCCATTTCAAATCAAATTCTAATCCAGTAGGATATGGTCAATTCAATTCAAATTCACACTCATGAATAGAACTGAAACGAGTTGTTCAAATAAATCAGATTTGCCCAACCATGGCATTCAGAAGTGTAGATTATTTATATATAAACATTAGACTATACAGTTATAACATATTTATGTACAGATGTGTGCATAATTTACTGTACAGATGTATACATAAAAAATATGCATATTATGTAAATATGTATGCATATTTTTTATTTATATAACTGTACAGTAAATTATGCACAAATCTGTAAATAAATCCTCTGTTCCAGATTTGATTGCATTATTATATATCTATATATTTTTTTTTCTTTAGTCTTAATTTAATTGTCATTTCTGTTCTCATGCTATATGTATGTATGTAAGATCTCCTAAAAAAAAACAAAAAATCTAATTCCTTATCACTTGGCGAATAACGCTAATTCTGATTCTGATTATAAAATTAGGAACAGTGTCATATAAGGTAATGGAATAGAA
Organism: Sinocyclocheilus anophthalmus; assembly: GCA_018155175.1. Lineage (NCBI taxonomy): Eukaryota > Metazoa > Chordata > Actinopteri > Cypriniformes > Cyprinidae > Sinocyclocheilus > Sinocyclocheilus anophthalmus. The sequence goes on from JADLZN010009938.1 coordinate 258,216, forward strand.
CAGAAGTAGTTGGGAAGGTCTGGAGGAGTGAAACGCAGATGGTTTGACGATTGATTGAGAACTTAACTTGCTAGGAGGATGTGTGTCTGTCTGTGTGTGTGTGTGTGTGTGTGTGTGTGTGTGTGTGTGTGACAGGTGCTGAGTGAAGAGCAGTGCTTGTTCAGAAGCATCTTAAGTTGTCTATAGAAACCAGCCAAGCCAATCAGGCTACCTATGATCTTGTCTACAGTCTTGATACTTCACTATAGTTAGCCGTAGGCTGCGAATCACCAAGATTCTTATCGAAGGGAAATTGGTTTCACAAGGACTGCAAACCATAGATGCCAATAATAAATGAATCGAATCATAATGCAGCATTTTTTTTTCCTTCACACAGAGCAAGTGGTAGGAACAAATTCTTAATTCCTGGCCATAATAAACATGTCATGTCTGGAGCTCTGTACATCACCCATCTTACTTCTGTTAATAAGAGTTCTATGTTTAATGTGAGTTTTTCATTGTACTATGTTATTGTTGTAAGAAAAATAATGAATCCACCATTTTAAAGCAGTCATGTTGTTCAAGAAAGGAACAGATGTAAAGATCTAACGTTAAAGATAAAAGTAAGCACTACAGATCTTGAGCATCATTGACAAATATCTTATCTTGTAAAATGTGTAATCGGTAACACCGTTGCGGTCATCCGTTTATTAATCAGTGGGAAACTTTCTTCACCGTGGCATCCCTAGTATTAATACAATAATCCGGTAACACTTTAGAATAGGGAACACATATTCAATATCAATTAAGAGTTTTCACTCAATAAACTCCTAATTTGCTGCTTATTAAATAATAGTCAGTATAAGGTAGTTCTTAAGATTAGGTATGGGGTAGGATTAAGGGATCTAAAAATGGTAATGCAGAATAAGGTATTAATATGTGCTTTAGAAGTACTAATAAACAGCCAATATGCTAGTAATATGCATGCTAATACGCAGCTAGGTAATAGTGAGAATTGGTCCTTAAAATAAAGTGTTATTAATAATCCTAATCAATAAAAACAATACATTGGCTCAACGTATTAGCAGATTTATAATATTATCTTGCACATAAGAAATTGCATGCTAACACACACTGGATATCATGACATCATGGTTTATAGAGTCATCTATTTTTGTTTGTCCAACTGCCCAGGTTCACTTATATAACGACAGCCAAGTAGTAGCTGCTAAAATGAAAGGAGACATGGTAATTTATTTATTTATTACTACAGTCCCTTTGGCTTACTCACTTTGTAAGGCACTATTATTTTGCCTGTATTTGTACTGCGAAAGGTGCTACACAATTTCATTTGAATGTAACTCAATATTTGCGATTCTATTCTGGACTAATCAACAGTCTCTGAAAGATTGTTTAGGATGGATTATTTCTTACTTTGAGCAGGTATTAAAACTGCCAGCCTGAAAATTCACAATTCACTTCCCAGGAATTTAAATTAGATTAATTGTATAGCCATACTGCATAATGCCAGCTGAAAGTAGTTTTTTTTTCCCAGATCGTTCAGACCTTTGCTGGTCTACTTACAATCCTGTGTAATGTGCTGTTGTTAATTGTACCATATCTTAATGTCCTTACTCATATGGAATGGTCACTTTTTATATGCATAATGAGACTATTCATATGGCAATCAACCTTTCAAAAAGTGAAATTCTATTGAATGGCGTCTCAATCTATACCATCAACTTTTATAGAGACCAGACTTCTTGCTGCTGTACCTCTCTTTCCGTTTTGACATGCACAATGATGCTGAGTTTTGCTGCTAAAACCCATTATGGCACTCACCGTCGTAAAACATGCATGATCCCGTAAATCTTTTAGCAATGCTAGTTTGACTTTCTGCTTGTGAAGGAGGGGGTGAAACAAGGTTAGGCTCTGGTAAGCAAGTGTTACTGCACTAAAAGGTGCAGATGTGATCAGGGGCGGACTTACCCATTAGGCAAAGGTAGGCGACCGCCTTGGGCCCCCAAAAGTCAAGGGCCCCTAAAATGCTTTTCATATAGGATATGCGTATTAAGCGCTGACACGCGAACGTTTGCTGTTTACGGTGTTTATTTCCATGACAACCATCCAAAAAGGAAGGGGGTCATTGTGCCTGCAGGTGTAGGGCTGTACGCACTGTGAGTACCATGAGCGCTCAGACTGACCTAAGATTTGCCCCGCAAACATTTCGACTTAACCCATGCCGTTATTAGAATTTCTCTCTTTTGCATGCCAGTCAATTCGTCATATAATATACTCCAAATAGAACAGAAATCGTGCTATATGCCCTTTTCATGAGATCGGGTTAGCCTACAGCAATTAATTTGTTGGCTATTTTACAAATGGGAATACAACGAATTCATGACAATGTTTACATTCAAGCTACCCGTAAAATGTATAGTGAAAAGTACTTTAAAAGCGTCTGGAATGCAATAAAGTAATTATAAAGCTGTTTTTTAAAGCATTTGCTGCATGGATAAAAAATATAAATAATTAACATATACAAAATTGCTTTGCAGCAAATCCTTTACATTTTAAGGTATTCAGAACAGAGCAACATAAAAATCAGAAAAAGCAGCTATACAATTATAGGACAAAGTTTTACATATATGCCATTTATAATTAGTGTTTTATTTTTTAACTGTATGGAATTATAAAATAAAACAAATTATAATCGGGCCTTCCATCAATTATAGTGATGAAAAAATGACTCGCCATCTAATTGGATGTGCCTTTAGAGAGAAATGCATGGATTACATAATGAAAGAGTTTTTGTTTTCGATTTGAGTTTTTGTTTTCGATTTGAATTATTTTGTTTTAAAGTAGTAATTTAAAGCTTTCTATATATTTAGATCATGTCTGAGTTTAGGTTCATCATTGTGAAGCGCTCCTGTTCAAGACCGAGACGGCAGAAAGCGTTTGTTTTCTTTATTTTATAAAAGCACAACGTTTTGTTGATATTGTGAGTGCACACAAATAAAACTAGACCCTTTACAGTTTAGAATGAGGTATTACTTTTACCTTTTATGAGCAAAAATGACTGCGTATTTAAGTTGTTTCCACTGTTAGAAAAAAATGAGCACGCTTCAGCTTCCACTCTCTGCTCAAATGATTGGATATGAGTCTAACAGCGCACATTTATATAGGTTAAACATTTAAACTAACATTGTGATATACTTGAACTGTTTTATATATAGATTTTATTTTAGCCAAGTCCTGATGATTTCAGAAGGCTAAATTGATCAAACATAGGCGATAGGCTATGATCAATTCACTGTCTGCCGCTGGCCTTTACTTCAAAAAACAAAATAACTTACATTTAACGAACAAAAAATACTCCAAATGTTTTTCTAAATTAACTTAATAAAAAAACTAAAATAAATATAATCACTTTGACATTACATACAAAACTGAACTATTTTAATAGCTGAAACAGTAGTATAAGCTTTTTTTGGGAAAAGGGGAAAAAAGACGGGCTATAGGGCCTATACTTGAGACCCGTGTAGGGCTTTAATCCACTTCATCCAATGCTGTTTTGTTCTCATCTGTGAGCATGCTCTTGATATATGTATTTTAGGTGTGTAAATGTATAATTGCCTTTTCATAATTATTTTCAGTTTTATTTAAATTTGTAGTTAAAACAACAAAAAAATAAATGTATTTTAAAGTTTAGAATTAGACAGCACACAGGCTTATGCTGAAAACAACAAAATGGTACCTCAATGTTGATCTAGGAAAATGTGTGCAAATGTATAGGGCCCCATTCCTATATTTTGCCTGGGGCCCCCAATTCACTAAATCCGCCCCTGGATGTGATAGGACTTTTATTAAAGCTGAAGAACACGAGAAACACATCCTCAGAGACCTTGTTATTCCATCCTCTCCTCACTTCAAAACTCCCTGAATGAATTCCCTTTTTAACACGGAGAGGAGATAATCCGATGTTAACGTTGAAATATTTAGAGGTGTTCACCTCTGTATTTGCATGGAATAGGAGTCCATGGCTTCCCATGAGGTGTTGTAAACTTAATTTGTTTTAGAAGTGGAGATGTGTTGGAGAAGCATGTTGCCCTCAGCGGGAGCTTCATCGAAAGATGTTACAATCACTGCCCACATGTTGCTCAAATTCAATTTACAAGGCCATATACTGTATGTCCTGCATGATGCATTTAACATGAGCATCACTTCTTTTCTTTCACTCTTTTATGGAGAGATGGTAGAGTAGGCAAATAATTTATTGATTCACAGGATAACTTGTGTCTTACTGGTTGCTGTTAAACACATAATAATTGTTACCAATGATATAAATGGTCATATCTGACAAACAAGACTTTTACTTCTAGGGGCAAACAGGCTGACAATAGGAAATCAAAGTTTAAAGCGAAGTGAGAATAGGTAGGAAAAATAAATGAAAGGGAAAGGAATTACCGACAGGAAAAAGAGAAAGGGTAAATCCAATCCATCTCCGGCAGGACATTGGCTAGCCAAGGTGAAATGCATCAAGTGGCCTAACCAGCTTATTCATAAGAGTGTTCTATCTTTAACTGAGGACAAAGCTGTGCTCCTGCAGACCAAATTATTTCATGCTTTGGATATCCTGCAGTTAGCCTTGGTACATCTGGGGAGTAGTGTTGTCAAAAGTGCTGGTACTTCGATACCAAGTTAATACTTAAATGTAAAAAATATAACATTACCAGCCTTTCTGCAGTACTGGTAGCTGCTTTCAAATGCTCCTCTGTTTGTACGAGCACTCTGTGAAGAACATCAATGTTTTCTGTTTACTTGTGACCCAAATGGCCAGTCAGAGGTTTTTAAAGGGTTAGTTCACCCCAAAACGAAAATTCTGTCATCAACTACTCACCCTCATGTCGTTCCAAACCCGTAAGACCTTCGTTCATCTTGGGAACACAAATTAAGATATTTTAAATTTTGTCCCGAAACATAGTAGGACATCAGTAAACAGTCCATGTGCATCAGTGGTCCTCAACTTCAGTTTTGCGAAGCTACGAGAATACTTTTGACGGCATGCTCACAAATAATTTTATAACCAACAAAGTATAAACACAATTCAAATAAGAGATTAATTGTGCAGTATAGACAGATTTCATTCATATTGGAATAAAAGTTTTTGTTTCATTAATTAATTAATTCATGTACACACTGCAAAGTTTCAGGTGTGACTACCATATTGAAAGGTGGGACTGAATCTGAAATTGCAATGTTTGACATGGTGATAACCACAGCAGTGATGGGACAAAAAAAAATATATATCTATATATCTTTTTTTTTTAACGTTGCTCTTTTTATACATATTCATATTTGACAACATTTGTGTGTTTTGTGTGTTTTTATTTTTTTTTTTTTCATTTTTGGGGTGGGGGGGGGGGGGGGGGGGGGGGGTTGTTTGTTTTTTTGTTTTTTTTTTTTGGTTTTTTTTGAACTACATTTTAATATTTACATTATGTAATAGTATTTATATAATTAATTTATTTTATATCAAGAATTAACTAATTCATGATGTTAGATTTTATTTCAATATTTAAATTAAAATAAAATATATAAATTATAAAAAACGTATTTTTGCGTTGTTACGATAAAAAAAAGAAATATATACAAAAAGTACTGAAGTAACCCATACAGCTTGTGCACTATATTTCAAATCCTATGAAGTCATATTCAGTGCTCTATATTTCAATATGAAGTCATATTCAGTGCTCGCACCTTCAAGTCTTTTGTGTTAATCATATATCTGATAAATAGTTTAAATTGCGGTTGTATACACTTAAGTTCAGTTAAATGCACAGATTTTTAACATGCTTCAGAGGAATTGTAATGTAAAACTTTTTTGAATAAATTATTCTTTTGTGAGTGAATGATGATAGAATTTTAACTTTTGGCTTGGGCTTCACAATTTGGTTAAAAGTGTAGCGTTTGAGCTGCAAAATAAGAAGCTAGTAAAGAGAGCAATAAGCTGGAAACATAGGACCAGTAGGTTTCATTTCATTAATAAAAATGGAATGCATTGCTATTATGTTTCCTAAAAAATGAATTTCTTTAATCTATTGATTTGAAATTGTGTTGGTTAGATGGTTGGCAGGTTTTTGTCATTGGTAATATAGTCATATTCTAAAAAGCCCACCTGTACAATATGATATGAGCCCACTTGTTTTGCCAACTTGTACAAATTATTACAAAATAATAATCATGACACTGTTTCATCTTGGGAGGTCACTGGGCGATGTGTGAGCATTTGAAGATTTCAAAAGTTGTTCCCGAGGGTTTTATAAAATGATGTTGCAAAATTATTCTTTACATATTTCCAAAAAGAAAAGAAAAAAAATCTGATTCTGACTTTACAAAAAATGTTCTCTTTGCTTTGACATTAACCCAAATGTGTCTGAATTTGATTAAAAGAGAATCAAGAGGGTTTTTTTGCATATCAAAGTGCTGACTTTTGCTGTTCTGCAACTGTGTACTTTGTCTGACCTCTACCTTCAAAGTGCAGGTGGACATCTCTTCTCTGCCAAAACTTAAGACTGTCAGGGCATCACATTAAAAATAAAACACGAGTTTGAACTCTCCACACGCAGGAATCCCCCCAACAAATTTGATATGCTTTGACAACCCACTCATTGTATGTGAGGACTTACAAAATGAAACAAGGCAGCCAAGAAGGTTTTCGCAGCACTTAGTATATCATCTTCTAAATCCATTTTATACACTTCACCCAACGTTCATGTCCTTCAATGGAATTGCTGTCTGAAGGCAGGGTGTCCTTATATATTTTGGCCTCTTCCATTTGTCAGGCTATGCAAAGAAAGCGAGCAGACATGTTCTGTAATGGCCGATGCATGTACTCATCAGCATGATCACTGTGACTCCGGCAGAATGGCTCCGATCATGAACTGTTATATTCTCCATCAGCAACAGTTAGAGAAGGACAACGTCTCACAGTAATGGAGCAAATGGAAACAAGAGAGTCTCTTTAAATTTGTAAGCTCTCATGAAAGAACACTGCAACTACAGATGCAGAAGCAAATCATCAACATCCAAAGGGTCCATAGAGCTTTTAAGGATTCGGGCTTGAGTGTAGAGAGTTGCTAAAGTGCTGGATGTAAAATGATTACAATGTTTTGCAAATAAAGGAAAACAGGCTTATTTGTATCTATAATGTCTCTGTTTCATTGTGCCGCTTAGGGACAGGTAACAAGAGGACAGACAGCTGAGCTGAGAAATGCTTTCAGTGGTTTGTGAATTCTACACATTTTACAGGCCTGCAGTGTAATGTGCAAATCTTGTACACCTGACAAATAAGTCCTTTATAGGGGATTGCATCATATCTATCTATCTATCTATCTATCTATCTATCTATCTATCTATCCGTCCGTCCATCTCTGTATGTCACGAATCCTGTCCATGGACTTCCGTTCGATCGCCACCAGAGGTCACCCTTCCGTTACATTGACTCTCACACTACACAGACTATTACACATCACCCTGGACTACATTTCCCATGCTCCATTGCAGTAATCACAAGCTCACCTGAAACCAATCACACACAGGTGCTATCAATATCACTATATAAATCAGTCTCACCCCACCATTCAACGCCGAGTATTGTTTAGCGCTTATCACTCACCTAGCGATAGCTACTCTACGGAGCCATTTCCGAGTTTTGTCTAGTTCCTAGCTCTGGTCTAGTCACGTCTAGTTTTGTGCCTGATTGCCTGTTTCATGATCTCCTGCCTGTCTTGGATTCTTCTTTTGCCTAGCTCTCTGGACATTGTTTGCCGATCTCAGACCCACGCTAGCCTTTGGATTACTCTTTGTCTTGCCTCTTCTATTACTGTTTGCTTTGTATCGACCCATGCTTGCTTCATGACCACGCCTTTAAATAAAAGCATGCAGATGGATCCGCACATCTCACGTCTCATCAGCCCCGTTACCATGTCTGTCTGTCTGTCTGTGCCTTTAAATAAATAGGAAGTTTAGAGAAGATGAAAAAAAGTGAAACTAAAAAAAAAAGATGTAATACAAAATAAATGTTTTAAATTCAACTTTTTCTAAGTCACCACGGTAAATAATGTAATTTTGTAATGTTTTCAAATCATCCTGGAGAATATGATCGCCAGGTTTTATTCAAGGTTTTGTTTTCAGCTCAAGTGCTGTTATTAAAGCACAATGTAGGGATAGCAAATATTAAGAAATATATATTTTTTCTTAATACAATTTTTTTTTAAGGGAGGCATTTTCCAAGTGGTCTTTTGGATTTCATTGTATTAGGGAAGTTTTTTTTATTTTTGCTTTATCTGATTATGCTATAATTGGCAAAATATTATCACCAATTTTTTTAGGCAACATAATTATTAAACTGATACAGTTCCAACTAAGGGTGGGAATATGTGTGCACCTGTGATTCGATTTGATTACAATTCAGAGGGCTACGATGCAATGATAAAACGATTAATCTTGATGCATCTCTTTTTTTTCTATATCGGTTTTTTTTTCTCTGTGAATACTTGGTACTTTCAAAGCAAAGTATATTTCTCTTTTTTTCTCTCTCTCTTCAGGATTTTCTATTTTTCTCAGCATTATTGCTGTGTGATTGTTACTGATGACGTCATAGACAGCAGCAGGTCTAAAATGCTACATTCACACTAATGCTCAGATCTGTTTTAACATGTCAGATGTTTTTTTTCCTGTCCTTATGACATAACTGAATGGTTTACATTAATTTGCATCATAAAAACATTGGGAGATGCAATTGTATTTTAACCGCTTACACAGAGTATATACAGATGCAGTGAATTTTCAGAATCACTGCAAAGAGATTGCAATGCACAAACTCTAATTGGCTATTATAATTGTGAGTACGTTAAGTATAATATTACATGATATAACTTCACATTCTAGGTTTGGCCATTATTGTTAACAGTTTTCACATTACAAAGCGATCGATAGTGCTTTAAAGATATGCATTTGATTATTTTCTACTTCATTTTTAGGCATCAGTTATATAGCACGTATATCTATATATATCTATTATATATATTATTATATATATCTATGATATATATTATATAGGATAATAAAATGTATTCTTTTTTATACTTTTTTTCATTTTCATTTTTTGCCAATTGATTTTGAGCGATAGTTCCTTTGGAATCATCTGGGATTAAATGGAGGTCATGCAAGGTCACAAAGGTCTTACAATGGGATTGAACCTTTAATGTTCAGCAACCCATTCTTTAATTACAGCACAACCACCAGAACATTAGGTAAAACAGAGCTGCCTTTGAATCAATATTTCACACAACATGCTTACAGGGAGCATTGTGAGTAACTTCTAAAATAAAATAAATCAATAACTAAATCCCTAAATGCTTTATAGTGACATGAAGGAATGAAAATATGGATAGATGGATGCATGATGGATGATAGATGCTCAAGCGTAGAGAAATACAAACAATAGATAATGATACAATATAATTGTAAAATAATTGAAAGGCCTGCATGACTGAGAGGCAGGAACATTAACCATACAGCCATGCATGACAGCAGAGTGACAGAAAGATCCAAAATAACATGATCCAGGTCACTTCCCCTATAAAACGTCCTCTAAGCACAAATCCAAGGGGACTTTGAATAAATTACTACAGGAAGAGCTTAGCGGTAGAAGAGTGGTGTGTGTGTGTGTGTGTGTGAATGTGTGTGTACGTGTGTTTGTGTGCGTGTCTCCTTATGATCACTCAGACAAATGACCGAGGCTTCTTGGGAAGGGAATGGTCAAACAGGTTAATTCGTTGGTAAGCAAGTAATTCACATGAGACTGACAGTTTGAGGCCTCTAACCCTCTGATAGGCAGATTCCATACACTGTCAGGTGGAGACGTGCATCCTCCAAGCTCATACTGCTGAGGAGTGAGAGATCACAAGGGAACAAGAGAGACAAAAATTGCCTCTGCCGAAAGTGAATTGAAAGAACAGAAAAAGGCTGAGGGAGGGAGAGGGAATTTCTGGGCCTCTTGAGACAAACAAAACACCCCGGTTGCCAATCAGAAGACAGTCCCCAAGTGATGCTCTAAATCTGGTAGAGAGCTTGGTGTGTAATTGCGTGTGTCAGTGTGAGCAGTTGCATATTATTGCGCTCATCAGATGATGACTCAACTTCCAGGTCTGTAAACAACGTAAGAAAGAACATTCTGATGTTTTCTTTAGGCATCTGTTCATGAAGAATGATTTAATCTCTTATTGAGAAATAAGAATACTGTCTTATTTGGGGAATGATTTTAAAATAAGATCAGCAGGTTCCTTCTGTGGAACAGATACAGTCTGTAAAAAAAAAGATACAATCAGTATATGGCCGCGGAAGCATGGTAGCGGGCTTTGTTTTGAACGCACTTCATTCCATGAAACGCTTATTCTTTCTTCTCATTTATTCAGGTAAATAATTGACCAACAAAAACATATTAAAATTAAGATACAAATTATACCAAACAAAACTCATTCGAAAAAAGGGATTCTACAAACAAAAACGTATGAAGTGGTCAAAAAATTATGTCTGACCCACTTCCTTTCTTCTGGCGTACTGCCATCCAATTTACCACGCCCTTATGACATTTACAATTTTCTTAATTAGCAAATTGAACTAAACAAAACACAAACAAATAATATTTAAACATAAATAATAGAAAATAAAAATACTTTCTTAAATGGCTACAACACAGTATATCATAGCAAATTATGTTTTTACATTAACTCTTCAAATTAAGTTGAACAATTTCAACTTTTTTAGGGTGTATGAAATTCAACTTTTTAAGTTGGTTAAATGAATTTAAGTTGAAATGACTTGTACAAACATGTTGATTATACTAAAAATGCAAGGCAGCAACTGAACTGAACTGAAGTTTTTAAGTTTAAATAGGTGGACACTGATGTAAAATATTTTAAACAGATGTTGGGAAACAAAGTGGGGGTGCCTTTTTTAATTTTAGTTTTTTTATGTTTGAAAATATTGTTTGTTAAGGAAGAGGATTAGGGCCAAGCAAAAAAAATAAAAACCTCTCGAGATTAAAGTCATTAAAAATAAACATAAAATACGGAAAAAAATAATTGTGTTGAGAAAAAAAATTCGTTAAATTTCGAAAAAAAAATACAAATTTAAATGTTGAGAATAAACTCGTTAAATTACAAGAAAAAAGTAGTTGTGTTTCGAGAAAAAAAGTCAAAGTAAATGTTGAGAATAAACGCATTAAATTACGAGAAGAAAGTAGTTGTGTTTCGAGAAAGAACTCGTTCAATTTCGAGAAAAAAGTCTAAATAAATGTTGAGAATAAACGCATTAAATTACGAGAAAAATTTAGTTGTATTTCGAGAAAAAAACTGTTAAATTTCGAGGAAAAAAGTCTAATAATTGTTGACAATAAACGCATTAAATTTAGAGAATAAAATTGTTTCGAGAAAAAATTTGTTAAATTTCGAGAAAAAAGTCTAAATAAATGTTGACAATGAACGCATTAAATTACGAGAAAAAAGTAGTTGTGTTTCGAGAAAGAATTTGTTCAATTTCGAGAAAAAAGTCTAAATAAAATGTTGAGAATAAATGCATTAAATTATGAGAAAAAAGTCAAAATAAAATGTTGAGAATAAACTAATTTAATTACGGAAAAAAAGTAGTTGTGTTTCGAGAAAAAAACTTGTTAAATTACGAGAAAAAAGTAGTTGTGTTTCGAGAAAAAACTCGTTCAATTTCGAGAAAAAAAGTCTAAATAAAATGTTGAGAATAAACTCATTAAATTACGAGAAAAAAGTAGTTGTGGTCGAGAAAAAAAAACTCGTTAAATTTCGAGAAAAAAAAGTCTAGATAAAATGTTGAGAATAAACGCATTAAATTACGAGAAAAAAGTAGTTGTGTTTCGAGAAAAAAGCTTGTTAAATTACGAGAAAAAAGTAGTTGTGTTTCGAGAAAAAACTCGTTCAATTTCGAGAAAAAAGTCTAAATAAAATGTTGAGAATAAACTCATTAAATTACGAGAATAAAGTTGTTAAATTTCGAGAAAAAAAACTTGTTAATGTTTCATTTTGTCTCGTTGGACAGTGTTATTCTGCATCTGCAGTAGCGCAGGTCGTAGAGAGTAATGCTTGTGGATGAAGCATATGCGAGCGACTAGAGTTCGATTCCACCTTTTGCCGAACTCACTCTTCTTCCTTTTTTAATCACATATCACATTGGATGCTATTTACACTAAGTGAAAATCTACACTATTTACTCAGTGTAAATAGAATATATCACTATTTTTACTCAAAGTGACAACAGCAGCATTTTTAGCGATGTGCTATTTACAATAAAATAGCGATTTACGCTATGCAAAAGCAGCAGATCTTTGCAATAAGTGTAAATAGTAATTAGATGCTATTTATACTAATAAATAGTGACAGATACTATTTGCACCTCAGTATTGTTGTACATTAACAGGATGCAATAATAACATAGTGTAAGTTAAATTATTTTATTTATTAAAATTATTAACCGATGCCTTATTGGTACCTCCCTATAGCCTACTTACCCCTAAACCTACCACTCGTTTTATTCCTTTTCCACTTTTCTTTTTTTAAAAGAAATAATTAAGAGCGAGTTCGGCAAAAGGTGGAATTGAACCGCATATGCTTCACCCACAAGCATTGCTCTCTACGAATGGCACTGCTGCAAACGCTGATTGATACTGTCCAACGAGATGACATGAGTGTGTTTATTCTCAGCAGTTTATTTAGATTTTATTCTCGTAATTTAATGAGTTTATTCTCATCATTTAATTTTGACTTTTTTTCTCGAAATTGAACGAGTTTTTTTTCTTGAAATTTAACGACTTTTTTCTCGTAATTTAATGAGTTTATTCTCAACATTTTATTTCGACTTTTTTCTCGACATTTAGCACGTTTTTTTCTCGAAGCACAACAACTTTATTCTCAAAATTGAATGAGTTTATCCTCAACATTTTATTTAAAAAATGTTCTCGAAATGTAACTACATTAATCTCGCATTATAATGACTTTAATCCAGAGTGTGAATGGAAATTGAGTGTAATCTCAGTCATTACTTGTAAATCTCCCAGTCACGAATGCCTTTCTGTGTTACTGTTCCAAGCATTGAATAAAAACAAAATTAATAAATAAAAAAAAACTTTAATCTTGAGATGATTTTATAATTGTTTTTATTATTGCTTGGCCTCAATTCTCTTCCGTAGTTTGTCGTTCAGGATTACTAAATCCTTAAAAAAAATCTAATAAACATTAACTGAAATCAAATTATATATCAGCTATTTGCCAAGGCAATATTTCTCATTTTAATTTTAAGTTGAAGCAATATTATTATTATTATTATTATTATTACCAAAACTTTAATTTCAGCTAAATTAAAACTTTAATTGCTCCCCCCCCCCCCCCCCCCCCCAGTGACTTTTAATCATGGAACTAGTACATGAAGTGGAAAAGGGGGCAGATAGCTGTTTTTTAAAGTCCTTATTTTAAAGTCACCTGTTTTGTAACGTGATCCACCATTTTTAGAATGTTCACCTACCATATATACTGTGTGTATATAATGTTGTAATCTTTATTGTGTGTTTCGTGCTCTAATTCGAGAGTCTCGTCACAACAACATGCTGTGCTTTACCCATATGTCACTGTAGAGCTCAGAGAGAAACCAAAACGACCTTGTTTTGATATTTTCCCATTTTCATCTTTGTGTAAAAGCAAAGACAAATGTGCTTGCCTGCTTGTACTTAATAGTTCTGCATATGATGTTCGGAAGATTTTGCATTTCTTCCCACAAAATAAGAGTACAATATGGAATAAAACAAATGTGGCTTCCCTCTTCGCAAACAAATTTGTTCCCCTCTCTCTCTCTCTCTCTCTCTATCTATCTCTCTCATTTGTTTTTCCTGGCTGTCTGATGTAATAACAGAGAAGGTGCAGTGCAGTGCGAGCCTAGCATTAAGGGAGACAGGGGTGATTTCCTCTGGGTCATGGCATTGATTTGGAACGACCCTGGAGGCCAGGCGAGCAGCAGGTGGCACACTGACCTGAATTAGGTGATATAGAGAAGTGGTAATCAGACAACTTCTACAGCATTTCTCCCAGTCCTAAAGCTGACACTGAGGTGTGAATATCACTAATCCTTACTTTGTTGGTTGTTCCCACCTGCATGTTTAACCTTTGGATGATAGTAAAAATTATAGAAAATTTCAGGGAAAAAAAAAATAATTCATCCGAAAATGGCATTTTCGGTTTTCGGCCGAGAGAGAAAAGTGGCCGAAAATATGAGCCAAACACCTTCATCTGGTTTTTTTTTGTGGGGGGGGGGGAAACCTTTAAGGCAGCATAGATATATCCTTCGCTGCCTTTAATATCCCACAATCCTGTGCATTCCATTCCGTGATGATTGAGCTAAAAAAGAAATTATAAATATGGCATCTGAAAGTTGCATTTGATGATCAATTTGTGTGTAAATATATGTTTCCGACCAACTTTTTGCACTATTGATGTTACTTCTAGCGAGAAATCAGTATTACAGTAGTAAAATATTCGTTTATCACCAAAAGTCGTTCTATTTTGTTGTAGATCATTAAACCATTATGCTGTCCAACATCAGTTTCGTGAGGTGCCTTCATGCGCAAACACTGCCTGCAAAGTTAGTGCCTGTTAAGGCAGCCAGGCAACAAGTCTGCAGCCTAAGCTTTTGGACGCAGTCATCGTGTAATACAGCTATACTGGGCAACGCTGGTAAAATGACGCTACCCTCTCGTTCACTGATCTGCTCCACGCTATGCTCTGCTCACATCATAGCCTTGTAGGACTATACATTATTGGATCCTTAGTACAATGGGTCTGTGTGTGTGTGTGATATGATATATATATATTCTATATATATATAATAGATATATATATATATATATATATATATACACACACACACCAACACACAATTGGGACTAATGATCCACACCTATATCTATCTATAGATATATATATATATATATAGCTAATATATATATATATATATAATTTATAGATTATATATATATATGGATAGAAACTGTCCTTAAATTACTAACAGCCAGGATATGTTATTTGGAGGACCCTTATCTGTGCAGATTAAAAATAATAATTAGTAATAATATATTTAAGAAATAGCTGACCCCAAAATGCAATTCAGTCACAATTTACGGGGGGACGGTTCAACTTTACTCACAGTTCGGGTGTTTCACGGGTTTCGGTAGTTCGGTCTGTGCTATGTTTAGGGAAAAAACTATACTGTCAAATAAAAATAAAGAAAATAAGAATAATCTATCTAACTACAAGCAACAGCACAAATAAATACAATAGATTAAAGATACAAATAAAATAAACAGTGATTTTCAGTTTTTTTTTTAGGTAGGTAACATTAGTTTTTAGGTACAGAAATTGAATAAAGTAATGAAATGTAAAACAGCATTGCATATTTGACTCTATAAATTAAAGATTCATCCTTATTAAAAAGTTACAAAAGTTATTCAATCAAGAGCAGTGAGTGATTTCCTTGTCTTTTGTTGTTCGATTAATATTAAGAAAGTGCTGTCACTTTAAGAGAATGCACTGATCCAGTATGTTCAGCCGGCTATGTCTGCTATAGGATACTTACCAAGACAAAACCGTGCCAAACCGTGTGTGGAGAACTGTACGGTTCGATTTTTTTTCTGCGAACCGTTCCACCCCTACCATTTACCTACCTAGTAAGATGAATTTCACAATATGTATTTCTCAGTTTAGGAATGTATGCCATTACACTAAAGTATCATGTCACCAAAAGTGTCTATGATTCTTAAGAATCAAGTGTGCACTTGAGAAGTCCACGCGCTGCAGGTCAAGTATTGATCACTTGCATAAAGAGCACTTGGCTTACTTTAAATTGGGTCTTACCTGAAGCAATCTGACTAACTCGAGTTAATGCACAAAACAATTATCCTTCTTAGCGCTCTGATTTAATCAGGCTCTGTGTGTACAGGGAAATAAAGGTATGCCTCTTGCTAAGAACGACAATTTCACACGCGTACGACCTCCCTCCCTTTAGAAAAATTAGAGCCAATGGAGATTACATAGAGAATTAAGCAGTTAGCTCTTACACACAAGTGTGCTTCTGTGCTAATGCCGGTACCATTGATGGCTCCCCGTGCAGAAATTAGACACAGACGCTTTGAGATGCGAGCACAATACATATTTTTTGGCAGGAAATGACAATCAGTTGGAATTGCATAAAAAGGTACTGAAATATGTTGAAAGGGGTTGCATTTCATAGATAACCGTCCTGTTTTTAAAACAAAGGATAGGAGTCAGTGCATAAGAATATGTTTTTAGTATTATATGTGTGGAAGTGCTTTTTCAGGCAGTGAAACTAATGCCATTTATCATTTGCAGCGCTTACAGTTTACTTTTTTACATAATTTAATAGGTTGCATGAAAGCTGAAAAAGACCAACCAACATGGTAACAATGCATAATGCATGATGTTGAATGCATATTTACACAGGCCTAATAAAGAATATTGTTACAGTCAACAATGTTTACAGTCAAAAGTGGGTTCAGTGAGGCTTCAGGCAATCCATTTAAATGTTAACAGTTTCTTTCAAGTGGCCCATCATCCACAGAAAAATTCCATTGATTTTAATAATAAAGCGTCAAAATGTCTCGTGGGGCCTTAAAGCTGGATGGACCAAATTGTGTCTCCTTGTGAACATAGGCCCACTGAGCAAGTCTGTGTCCATGACACATCACAACCACTTCATTTACTGTTATCCACTTTTTTTTTTGATGGTTTCTCTTCACTCTAGCCATTTTGAATCTATAGTGTGTGACGGAGATTGCTTAGCGTATTTTAAATATGTATTTCTAAGCTATAGGGTTGTCTTCCTTGAGCTGTTTCCAATTTATATGCTGTCCACAGACTAGCTTTTTTATTTGCATATAAAACATTGCTCGCTATAGAGACATTCTGGCATCTCTGGTTTTTCTTGATATTTTTCTCACTTTTTACCTCACAAATAAGAGCCACTGCACTGAATTTGTTCTGTGTAAACCACCTTATTCAGCATTTCTTTGATACTTTTTAGTATGCAGACCCTATATAACTAGGTTGACCACTGTGTGTTCAACATCGAACTCGCTAACAGCAGCCTGTCGACGACAGTCTTAAGAATTCATCGTGAGAGAGTTTTGAGAGATGTCAAGTACATGCTCATGTGGTTTTCATCCAGTAACTGGTCATATGTTGAGTAACTTCAGCAAGGCTGCAATTTACTGAGCAAAAGTGATAGTAAAGACATTTATCATTTATACAAGATATTTCTATTTCAAATAAATGCTTTTCAAAAAAAAAAAAAAATTATTTGGAACATTTACATTCAATTCAAATATCTTTAAAAAAAAAATAAAAAAATCAGTATTTCAGTTTCCAAAAAAATATTAAGCAGCGCAACTGTTTTCAATAGGGATGATGAATATAATAATACATGTTTCTTGAGGATCATGTGACATTGAAGACTGAAGTAATGATGCTGAAAATTAATCTTTGCATCACATGAAAAAATGCATGTATTTTGATTTTGTCTATATACTTTATTTTAATAGTGTGAAATATTATTACCAAAAAACTACTGTAATGAATCAAATAAAGCAGCTTGGTGACCATAACAGGGCTCTTGCACAAAAAACCGTAGTGCGGTTAGTTATATCAGGGCCTAAACCAAAACACGCAAATTATTATTAATAATAATAAAAATAATAATTATTATCATTATAATAATAATAGTGTTATTAGTAGTAGTAGTAGTAGTAGTATTCACATAACAACAGTACAGTTAGTAATATACTGTATATGCTTGATTTTTATTTATTTATTTATTCATACCATAGGGCTTTTATTTTCTCATTTGAAATGCTTCTATTTTGTTGACAACAGATTTATAAACCATTTCCGTTACAAACTTAGAAGATTGTTCGGCACAAGTTGCATTTTCAAATACACCGTATACATGACTCAAACTCATTCTCTCAAGTTTGTTCACTCGATACATAACTCAAACTTCACTTGAGTTTGTGTGAAGCCACATTTTCCGAACTGCTTAGAGACTGTGAAAACACTGTTATCATGAGCAGCTCACGTGAAAAGATCACAACGCAGCACATCGTATTACATATTCATGTTATTACATCGCATTACATAATTATAAACACAGACTTTGCGATTTGATAATTCCGCTAAACCATATTGCACTCTCAGACACTGCTAGAACTTATTTTAAGTTACAGCCCAACTAGCTATTAACATGTTTCATATACTCGCCAATCTTGATTTTCACTCGCAATTGGTGCCTTTGGCGTGCGTTAATTTTAGGCCCTGTGTATATTTTATATACACATTTTATATACAGTCATTTATTAATTTCTTTGCACTTTAGTCCAAAATGTCATAATGGATTTTAAGTCATTTGTTTCATCCTTCAGGTTGTGATGTGACTGTAGTGTCATACAGATGCTGTAACGCTTCTCTCTAGACCCCTGGCATCTGGTTATCCCTTGGATTGGTTTTCCATTCAAGAGAGGTAATTCCAGCTGGTCTGGGTCAGGATGAGTTCAAGATCTCCTATTGCCAGAGATCCCCAGCCACAGTGTTAACCACCATAAGCGGCTAGAGGCTGCACAGATGAGTGTCAGCTCCCAGGTTAGCACCTTATCCCTTTTATCAAGGGGAAAAAAGTATCTATGCAAAACCCCCGCTCCCTATCAAGCACGCTGCGTCTCTGTTACCACACGTATAAAGAGACGTATTCGACCTCTCCATCTCGTGCTCCAAAAGATCCATTAGTATTCTGAGCAAAGCTTAGCCGGTGACAAGCCATACATCACCGTCACAGCAAAACGCTCTCTCTCTTTCTCTCTCCCTTTCTCTCTCCACAGAGTCGCCCTGCAAATATGGGGAGCACATGCTCTTTTGTTTGTATGCCTCCCACTGTCCTGCGAGTGTCCTCTAATCTGTGTCCGCAGACGATGCACGCACACGTACCGCTTTTACAGCTCAGCCATTACTGAGGACGTGCCGGTGCCAGAGGAGAGAGATGCATTCTGGGAAGGTCTGTAGAAAAGGGGCACTTTTCATGATGCGAGCGCGACTGTCTCGCCAACCGTTCGTCCTTGACTAACCTTGTCCTTTTACGGAGCTATTAAAGAGCTCAGTAAATTACATTGACGGGTCCCTCAAAAATGGTCTCCTGTTTTACTGTTTTCAGTCTGATCAACGGGCTCCAATAACGCAAAATATTGGAAAATATGAGATGCCCAACCGCAAACTGTTGCGTTCTGAATAATGCCTGCATTGTTATGCTGCTTTGAATGGCAAGGTAATACGAAAATGCACCCAGTGGAAGCATTATGATAAATAAGACAATACTTTTTGCCTCTAATATGTTTCCATGTGAACAAAACATAGACATTATCATATTTATTACTCTGTTCAGCTCTGTGGATATTCGTATCATGTGATTTACACTGTATGGGACACAAACAAAAGCAGCAAACACATTTTGTCCCCCCTCAGTCCCCTTCAATCTCAATAGAGACGATGATTGAGCACAGTATATAAGTGAAAATGTCCAGCATGACTCAGCTCGAAACTGAATTCACATTAATAGCTCCTCAGTGCTGAGTTTTGAGTCTTTTTTTTTTTTTTTGCTTAAAGGAAATGGTGAAATAGTGGATTTTGGATCTCCTGTGCAGTTCATTTTGCTAGAGTTATTGTAATTTCTTTTTGAGTCCTTTCACCATATATTTGAAAGAGAAATGCATTTCTCGGAAATATTGAATAGGTTTTTGAAAATAAAGAGGGGGAGATAATGTTATAAAAAAATAAAAGTGCTATTGTTCCTCGAAAAAGTCTCAGATGTGAACTTTGGTCTCTGTAGGAGCAAGGCGATGTGGGTTTATTTGCTTGTTTGTTTGTTTGGATCAGATGCTCTATTTTTGTCACAGCGAGGAGATGCATAAATCTGGGTTGCGTTTGCAGGTGTGTGTGTGTGTTTATGTGGCTATGTCAGACAGATAGACTCTGGCCTTGTTAATGCATCGCCCCTGAGAGTGTGTTTTTGGTCGGAAAGACTGATTAGGGATGTACAAAAGGTGAATGGAGGCAGGTGTTAAATCTAGAGCAAGGGACGGGGACACGCTCCTGTGCTTTAACTGACCCGATAGAGGCTGATTGAGTCAGGCATTGACCTGGTGAAAGGTCAAGGTGACCAGAACAAACAAGCATCTGTTTGACCTCTACTTCATCTTGATCTTTAGAGTACCAAGTGACATAGAAATATATGTTTTAGGTTCAGGTGTTTGTACAATATACAGCTGTGGACTCACATCTTTAGCACTAGTTCACTCAAAAGTAAAATTATCTGTCATTTACTAAAAATCATGTTTTAAAACACTATCAGGGTCTTTTTCCTGAGGAATATGAAAGATGATGTTAGGTGCTTTTCTCATACGAGGATAAAAAAGAGACAAATGCTGTAGAGCTCCAAACTGACACTAAGAACCATCAAGTCAATATGACTTGTGTGCCTTCAGAGGTGTGAATGATGGGGAATGTGGATGATAGCTTTGTGTGGAAGCTCTCAAATCAACTTTAGATGCATCATTGATTCTTGCGTGTCACCGAACTAACTTAACAGATATCATATATATTAATATAATATAATATACAGTATCTCACATAAATATTGTAAATAGGTATTAAATCTTTTGAATTTGACAATCACTGAAGAAATGACACTTTGCTACATTTTAAAGTAGTGAGTGTACAGCTTGTATCACAGTGTAAATTTGCTGTCCCCTCAAAATAACTCAACACACAGCCATCAATGTCTAAACTGCTGGCCACAAAAGTGAGTACACCCCTAAGTGAAAATGTCCAAATTGGGCCCAATTAGCCATTTTCTCTCCCCGGTGTCATGTGACTCATTAGTGTTACAAGGTCTCAGGTGTTAATGGGGAGCAGGTGTGTTAAATTTGCTCTCACTCTCTCATACTGGTCACTGGAAGTTCAACATGGCACCTCATGGCTAAGAACTCTCTGAGGATCTGAAAAAATAATTGCTGCTCTACATAAAGATGGCGTAGGCTAAAAGAAGATTGCCAAGACCCTGAAACTAAGATGGAGCATGGTGGCCAAGACCATACAGCGATTTAACAGGACAGGTTCCACTCAGAACAGGCCTCGCCATGGTCGACCAAAGAAGTTGAGTGCATGTGCTCAGCGTCATATCCAGAGGTTGTGTTTGGGAAATAGACGTATGAGTGCTGCCAGCTTTGCTGCAGAGGTTGAAGGGGTGGGGTTCAGCCTGTCAGTGCTCAGACCATACACCTTATACTGCATCAAATTGGTCTGCATGGCTTTCGTCCCAGAAGGAAGCCTCTTCTAAAAATAATGCACAAGAAAGCCTGCAAACAGTTTACTGAAGACAAGCAGACTAAAGACATGTATTACTGAAACCATGTCATGTGGTCTGATGAGACCAAGATAAACTTATTTGGTTCAGATGGTGTCAAGCGTGTGTGGCGGCAACCAGGTGAGGAGTACAAAGACAAGTGTGTCTTGCCTACAGTCAAGCATGGTGGTGGGAGTGTCATGGTCTGGGGCTGCGTGAGTGCTGCTGGCACTGGGGAGCTACATTTCATTGAGGGAACCATGAATGCCAATATGTACTGTGACATACTGAAGCAGAGGATGATCCCCTCCCTTCGGAGACTGGGACACAGGGCAGTATTCCAACATGATAACAACCCAAACACACCTCCAAGACCGCCAAGTATAGGTGTAATTTTTGGCCCAGCATGTCTCCAGACAAACCCTATTGAACATCTTGGGCATCCCCAAAATGGAGGTGGAGAGCGCAAGTCTCCAAATATCCACCACAGCTCTGTGATGTCCGTCAGGGGGAGTGGAAGAGGTCCAGTGGCAACCTGTGAAGCTCGTTGGAAACTCCATGCCCAAGAGGGTACGGCAGTGCTGGAAAAATAAGGTGGCCACAAAAACAAAATAATTGACACTTTGCCAATTTTGGACATTTTCACTTAGGGGTGTATTCAATTTTTGTGGCCAGCGGTTTAGACATTAGTTGCTGTGTGTTGAGTTATTTTGAGGGGACAGCAATTTACACTTTTATACAAGCTGTACACTCACTACTTAACATTGTAGCAAAGTGTCATTTCTTCCGTGTTGTCACATGAAAAGATATAATAAAATATTTACAAAAATGTGAGGGGTGTAACTCACTCTCGTAAACTGTGTGTATATATATAATATATATATATATATATATATAAACCCTAATTCCCATGTATGTGTATTTATCTAGTTATATTCCCATTTTAATAATGTAATGTATTTGTGATGTATGTATTTAAAGGATTTATTTACTTCGTTTATTTTTATTTCTTTGTTATTTATATTTACCATACATTTTCTATATATTAGTTATTTTTTTTTCTCCCACAAAACCTACTGTAGTCCTTCTGAAAACTTGAACTTCTTGACTTTTGTTTTTTTTTTTTTTTTTGTATTACGAACGCTTGAAACACCAGTCTCTATTTATTGCAGTGAAAAAAGCATCGTAAATATTCTCCCTAACATCTCTTCTTGTTCCACTGCAAAAATAAATTCATATAGTTTTGTTAACGACAACTGGAAAAAAAGGCTGTGTAAATGATGACAGAAGTTTATCTTCAAACTAACTATTCATTTAATTAGGTTACTGTGTTTTTGAACAACCTAAGTTGAATAAATAATAGCGGCAGGGGTTTTTACTGACATAATATAAGATTACAACATAAGCTAAATTAGGAGTCTTTTTCCTGTATATCATTCTGACTCTTTCCTCAATTGTCCACTAGCGGGCACTCATACTACACTATGCCATCATGCAGAAACACCACTGTTGCATCTCTCCT
Organism: Sinocyclocheilus anophthalmus; assembly: GCA_018155175.1. Lineage (NCBI taxonomy): Eukaryota > Metazoa > Chordata > Actinopteri > Cypriniformes > Cyprinidae > Sinocyclocheilus > Sinocyclocheilus anophthalmus. The sequence goes on from JADLZN010009938.1 coordinate 281,257, forward strand.
CTCCTGCATTAAAGCCGCAGGCTGTGTTGCTACGCAGAGCCCTGTGGAGACTCAGTCGTAACCCGACTCACTCATCAGAGCGACAGGGAGAGAAAATGTCAGCCCGCTGAAGGTTGGTGAGGTGGCGACGTAATTAATTAATGTTTTGATTTGGTGGCGTTTCACTTTGGCGCAGCGCGAGAGAGTGGCATTTAAAAGGGGAGATATTAATGAATGCAGCGCTGTCGTTAAAGCCATCATATTGGGGATATTAATGAAAAGAGAGGAGGAGGGCATACTGACACTGAGGAGGAAGAGCGGAGAGAGGAAATGACACACCGAGAGAGTTTTGAGTGCGGGCGCACAGGTGAAGATGGCGCGCTCTTTATTCTTCATTTCTGCAAAACCCAACATCTCAAAGACATATCCGGCGGAACATTTGCTGCGCGGTGTGTAAATATCAATGTCTGTAAAGTCTTCCTCAGTCAGGTTCATCCGCTAGCTTACGCCTCATGTATCATTTCTCAAGGCCATATCTGTGTGTTCGAGCCCCGGGCTGAATTCATCTCCTGATGTGCTCGTCACAAGAACTGACAAGCCTGTTTGAGGCATCATGGGATGGAAAAAACTCTTCAGAATTGACGTTTTTGTCTTCTTTTCTTCCCGCTTGTGGACGCCCGGCCTCACGTTTCTCCTTCCGAGCTACCTCCGCTATCTATTCCCATCCAGCGTTTGCTGAAATGTCTCCAAGCTCTTCCGCAGTCTCAATTACCAGTGATGGCAATCTGCTCGTGCAACCAGAGGCTGCTGCAGGTGGCTCGCCCCCGGGGAACAATATGGAGGAGGCAGGCTGTGTGGCAGAAACGATTCTGTGAGAGCTAAATGCCTACGCAGGTCCAGAGATATTGGAGATGTGTAATGCAGAGGGAAGTTACAGTTTTGTCATGAAATATTCCTTGATTCTGCTTGTTTTGCACTGACATTTTCACAAAGAACCCGATCCAGCTGTGTGGTATTGTTTAAAATTAGTGATGCACTGAGCCAAAGTTCTGGAGGGCTGAAAATAACGAGCATTTACCGCCATTGACCGGAATTGTCTCCAATGGTGTGTTTTGACTCTGTTTATTGTCTATTTTGTGCACACAATGTGGATAAACTATGACGGCTTAGCATTTCAGCTGTGTGGACGCTATAGGACTGAGTTGACAATATTGATTTCTCATTTTTAATCAATCTTCATTTTGTTGAACCAAGATATTTTACTCTATGCTGTTTTCAGCTGATGCCCATAAACCAATTTCCAAATTCAGTGAATTTTTAAACAAAATTTGAACAGTAAAGTTTGTTTTGGCACTCTTTAATGTGGGGTGACAAGTTACTTGTAAGTCTCTGCAAGTTACACGTGAACCGATCGGGATAGTTCAGAATCAAAATTCTGTCGTCATAACGTGTATGAGTTTGTTTCTTCTGCTGATCAGAAAAGATCCACTCCACATAACTATATATAATACATCACATTCAAATCTGTGATTGAGTCACATCACATAGACTTTCTACTTTCAGCCTGGGCGGAAACAATTGCTTGTTGTAATTTGTCATGCATCCTGGTTAGGATAAAGTGTTAAGAACAGTAATGGGATAGTTAAACCAAAAATTAACATTGTCATCATTTACTAACCCTTGTGTTGTTCCAAACATGAAACTTTGTGTCCAACTCATGACCTTAGTATGCTTAGTTCTACTGTATGTTGTACCACTGAGATACTGGGAATAGCAGATGTGCCTTTAAAAACATTATCAGCTCCGTGGACATGTTTCGAGTTTGAAAAATGCAGTAATTGTAACATAAACCTGATAAAAAGTTATAATAGTTTTTGCAAGACTAGACAATACATATATATAATAATATATATTTTTATATAAGTTTATATATATATATAGTGGTGTGAAAAATTGTTGGCCCCCTTCCTGAATTCTTATTTTTTTGCATGTTTGTCACACTTTAATGAATGTTTCAGATCATCAAACAAATTTAAATATTATTCAAAGATAATGCAAGTAAATACAAAAGGCAGTTTTAAATGAATTCATTTATTAAGGGAAAAAACTGTCCAAACCTACGTGGCCCTACGTGAAAAATGAATTGCCCCCTCCTGTTAAATCATGAAAGAACTGCAATTAACCACATAATTTTAGAAAGCTGAGTTAAATTTCACTAACCACACCCAGACCTGATTACTGCCAGAGCTGTTGAATCAAGAAATCACTTAAATATAGAACCTGTCTGACAACGTGAAGCATGCTTAAATAGCAACACATTATGCCTCGATCTAAAGAAATTCAAGAACAGATTAGAATCAAAATAGTTGACATGTATCAGTCTGTAAAGGGTTATGAAGCCATTTCTAAGGTTTTGGGACTCCAGCGAACCACGGTCATAGCCATTATCCACAAATTGAGAAAATTGGAACAATGGTGAACCTTCCCAGGAGTGTCCGGCCTACCAAAATTACTCCAAGAGTACAACAGCGACTCATCCATGAGGTCATAAAAGAACCCAGAACAACCTCTAAAGAACTGCAGGCCTCACTTGCCTCAATTCAGTGTTCATGATTCAACAATAAGAGAGAGACTGGGCAAAAACGGCATCCTTGGGAGTGTTCCAAGGCAAAAGCCACTGCTGACCAAAAAGAACACAAAGGCTCGTCTCTCTTTTGCCAAAAAAATATCTTGATTATCCCAAGACTTTTGGGCAAATATTCTGTTGACTGATGAGACAAAAGTTGAACTTTTTGGAAGGTGTGTGTCCCGTTACATCTGGTGTAAAACCAACACAGCATTTCATAAAAAGAACATCATGGCAACAGTCAAACATGGTGGTGGTAGGGTGATGATCTGGGGCTGCTTTGCAGCTTCAGAACCTGGACAACTTGCCATAATTGACGGAACCATGAATTCTTCACTCTATCAGAAAATCCTGAGGAGCTATCCGCATCAGTTTGTGACCTCCAGCTCAAGCGCACTTGGGTTATGCAGCAGGACAATGATCCAAAACACACCAGCATGTCCACCTCTGAATGGCTCAAGAAAAACTAAATTAAGGTTTTGGAGTGGCCAAATCAAAGTCCGGACTTAAATCCGATTGAGATGCTTAAACAGTCCATTCATGCTCGAAAACCCTCCAATGTGTCTGAATTACAACAATTCTGCATAAATGAGTGGACCAAAATTCCCCCACAGCGCCGTAACAGACTCATTGCAAGTTATCGCAAAAGCTTGATTGCAGTTGTTGCTGCAAAGCGTTGCACAACCAGTTATTTTTTTTACAGCTTTTTTTATCCCTTAATAAAATAATAATATTTAAAAAAAATGCATTTTGTATTTACGTTGCCTTTTGTGTAATATTTAAATTTGTTTGATGATCTGAATCTTTTAAGTGTGACAAATATGCAAAAAATTAAAAAAACAGGAAGGGTGCCAGCACTTTTTCACACCACTGTATATATTTTTTTTTTTCATTTAAAAGAGAGCTTTTTAAGAACTTTCCAAATCCAATTTTATATGGCTTCCCAGATAAACCGGTTTTGTAATCAGGCTCTGAGGTTGGAATCAAAAAATCAGTTTCTGTTCGGTTTCTTTTGGGCAGAGATAAATGCAATATCTATATTGTTTTTCTTCTATTAGATGTAAATTGCTCAGAAACTATAAAGATATCCTTTTTAAAGACCGATATTTCTTATCTGCCCTTGACAGACCCTCTAAATTTAATTTCCCTGCATTCTACAAAAAAAGTCCAGCATGTTGATGCCATTGGAATGCATTTCTTCTTCGTTTTCCCATGTTCTTGAAAGCCCACATCGCACTGCTTGCCATTACAAATTTGAACCCTCTTTCGGTTTTTTCGTCGGCGGGGCTCTTTTTTTTTTTCCGGACCGCAAACAATTCATTCGTCTGTCATTATGCTCCGAGTAGGAGACAGGATCCAGAGATCTCATTAGACTAAACAAGTTATGCTTTCTCTGGCCTGTGTACGATCCACAGCAATCCCTGTGAGTGCTAAAGACAAGTACTTTTGACCCGTAAGTGGTAATACTCAAAATGGAATAAGGTGTGAGCAAACTAGAGAGAGCAGGTCTGTCTTTGATTGATTATTGATAAGTGCTCCCCCTTGACAATCTCTTGGAAGAACCATCTTAAAGAGCGGGCAAATGGAATTACATTTTTAAATTTAGTCACCCCCCGGACTCCTCGCCCCTCCAAGGATGTTATATGAAACTTCCCTATACTAACGGCATGGTTCGGACACCTTTTGAAGAATTTGCGTTTCGCGAGAATTATGAGACAATTCTCTATATGCCAATTTAATTTTATATAATACGAGGGCACTTTCCAAAGCCTCAAGGTTTATTTTAAACAGACAAGGACACATAAAGTGACTCTTCACTTAGTGGCTTGGGGAAAAAAATTAAAATAATTACACCAATTTCTAACATTTCTTCAACACACCTTGCAACCCACCCACAATCTTGTAATTGGCTTGTCCTCATAAACATTGGCATATTTGTCCTTAAGGGCTTTGAGTAAAACAAGATGAGAATGTCTAGTGTATGATTGTGTAATATCACACAGACATACAGCCTCTGAACCACTGAATAATCCTTTAGTATGTACTCTAGGAAATCTAGAGTATTGGTAACACAGAACCGCCCCCCCCCCCCCCCCACCCCCAAACCCATTCAAATCACATTCACTCTTCTCAGCCAACTCTTCCACTCCAATGAACCTACCTGGCCAATCTTCACCCCATTACTTTGTTACTTACTTGGGGTGGCTTTTGGCAGCAAAGAGCGTGGTTCTAACTGACATTTGGTTTGATAACCAGTACGTTATAAATGCAATCCTCTAATCTTCTTTCAAATCCCTCTAGAGAACCATATCCCTCTATCAAAATTCCCCTCCCCCTAGTAATAATTCCCTCTAGCTTTGGAGACAATTTTAAAGAAAAAGGCTTTCATTTTATTTTATATATTGTGATATATTTGACAATAGATATATCCCATCCCCCCCCAACAACCCCGCCAATATCCCCCAACCCCCCCCCCCGAATGTTGGCATTCGGGCTTTTTTTTTTTTTTTTTTTTGATTTTTTTTTTTGTTTTTTTTTGTTTTTTTTTTTTTGTTTTGGTGGTTTTAGAATATATATCACTCCTCGGAGCAGATATGAAAAAAATGTAAATAATAGCTCTTAAATATAAAATTCTCTATTTAGTACATACAAATTTTATTTTAATTTAAATATGAGAATTGTCTCCCGTCTCCGTCCTTGTCTTCCTCTTGCTTTTACGTCTTCCCCGGCGTTTTTAATAAAACAAAAACGTGACCTTATCCTTCCAGTCATATTAGTATCTGTGTTTAAACTTTTACTTAGTTGAAATAAAAAAAAGACAAAAAAAAATTAAAAAAAATAAGTAAATAAAAATTCCCGTTCAATAGTTTTAAATTCATAAAATATAGGATGCCGTAAGCTGATTAATTCAACAGTGCTGGGATGGGAAAGTACTATTGTTTATGGATTCGATGTCGTTAAGATGTCTGAGAGAATGTCTGCTGATTCCTGGTTTTTTTATTGCATATGTATATAAATCCGGTATACTAATCTTAAGCATGTCAAACAAAGACAACAAGCAAAGCCATTTGGGAGGTTCTGCTCAAGAACCCACCTCCTAAGCTCGTTCCAAAACCTAGTCATCTTTTTAAAATTGCCGAAAATCGCACACCACAAAGTTTATCAAAGTGGAACTAAAGCGTTATGAAAGGTTCTTACTTACTTCTGAAGATGGATCTTCTTTTTGGTGTGGGGTCCAACATCTAGGGCACAAAAACAAAAGCATCTGCACACCAAACAACTCAACATAAGTCCTTCACAGAAACGGTGATCTCATAATCCATTGGCTCAGAAGGTAATGTGTGTTAGAAATTTAATAATTTATTTTACTTTTCCTGGTTTAATGAATATAAATTAAATCTAATTAATTAAAATGACAAGTTTGCACAATTTTGAATGTATTTTTATGATTTGCTGTCTCATCATTAGTTTACCAGCTGCTTAAATGGCCCCCCCTATTATCATGTTCACTATTGCTTTTCATCGCATTTTTGTAATGTACTGTTATTAAATTAACATCTGCCAAAGTTCTAAAGCCGAAGTGCTCAATAAATAAATATTGATTGGGTCTACCAAAGACGACATCACCTCTATACATTTTACACTAATCATTAGTAATTGAATTCCCATTCTGTTACGCCTACACGGTCACAGGTTTATCATTTGCATAATGCTCGCCTATATTCTACGTTGGCTGGCCGCGAACAATTTGACCCCGCCCTCAAACACATCGTTTTACTGACGACCGCTTCTCTAATCTCGGGAGTTCAAAGCAGAATTCACAAAATTGCTCTTGAAAGATGGCTCAGTACCCACGGAATCACCGCCTGTATGATAAATAATAGATGTTTTTATATTTCTATCAATCGAACTATGGCAATGGGTGTAGCGTTTCCAACGCGTGCTGTACACGGCAGACCAATCACAACAGACTGGGCCATCTGACCAATCAGAGCAGAGTAGGCTCATGGAAAGTAGGGGTTTAGAGAGAGTGAATCTTAGAACTCAGCTATTCTGCTTCGAAACGAATCGTTGTGAATCACTTGAAATTGTGATATTAAATGCAATATTTGTCAGAAACTAAAGTTTTTTAATTATTGCCGTGGTCATTCATGTAAGTCCCCTATAGAGAATTCCCACACGATATCAAAACCTTAACTTGCATATGGGGGCACTTTAACATCTTGCTATTTTGTGTGATGTGTTTGCGTCTAGAAAGAAAGAAAGAAAAACATTAAATCTTAAACAAGCCTGAGATGGTTTTTACTGCTTTCTGGTTTTAGCTTGCTGCTGTTTGACCAGCTGAAGTGCCCTAAAATCCTCTAAAAAAAAAAAAACAACAACAGCGACGTGGCGTAAGACTAAATTGTACCATGAGACCTTGAACCGGTCCATTTTCCACCCCTTTTCCCCTAGCTGGTCAATAGAGCCTCTAGATCATATTGGACCAACAACAACCATCTATCAGCTTGTTATACTATCTTAAGGAGGTCAAACTGTTTTTTGGAACATGGTATCGTTGGCTTATAACAAACTTGAAAACCTGTTACCGTTTTCTAAAACAGTGGGATTTTCCAGCAAAGTTAGAGGACGGCTGCAATGTATGCAATACAAATATATTAGTATGTAAATTAAGATTGTTTTTCTTTGTAAGCAGAGAGGATGATGAATGGTATTTTTGTACATATGTGTATAGAATACTGTAACCACTATAGACATTTAAAATACACATCCCACTCAAAAGTCTATATGGATGTATGGTCTATCAATATGGTTTGTTCAATAACCAAATGCTAAACTTACATTTGGACTCCTCATTCATGAGAATTTGGGGTGCGGTACCGTGATTTGGAACATAGATAGGTTGGACGGGGGGGGGGGGGGAGGTACGGTGGTGGTGGACTGTCCCTCCCCTTCAAGTTTTCAAAATCCCATTCCACTGACAAAGAGACCACAAAGGAAAATCAAAAGGAAATTATCAAAAGGCTGATAATCAGCAGGCACACAGAGACACATTTGAATTCATTCAAAACACTTCGACAAAAACCGGTGACTGGAATCACAATATCTGTTCCCGCTGACAAAATAAATAAGTAAATAAGCTCTAGCAAGCTAAATAAATAAAAGTCGATTTCCTCCCTCCTTCACTGTGTGGATGAGCAGAAGTGAATGTGGTGCCAAGCAGACCATGAAAGGAGATTATCGGAGAGAGAGTGAGAGAAACGCTTCGCCTAGTGGAGAACATTTCCTCAAACAATGACGGTGAAGACTTAACCAAACAAACAATGGAAGAACAATAGGAAATAAGAAGAGAGGACACTCTTGAGACAGGGAAAGGCTTCCTCGGCACAAAAACAAGCGTTATTTTGCTGCTTCTCCTCGGGTGCTGACTCCTCCGTGGGTCCGCCCGCACCAGCTCAGAAGGGCCACTCCGTACAATTAGAGGCCTCTGCTTGATTTTTTGTGCTTCATACTGATATCTTCTTTTCGAAGAGCTTTCTCGAGCCTAACTGCAACACTGACTGGAAACTGACTTGGCAATCTCACAACCAAAAACGGGAACGTCCCATTTTCCATTTTGCTTTGCCTCAAAACGTCCCATTTTGGTTGCTAATTTTTGCTTGTTTTTGCTTGCCCGTTGCCTCAAAAATGTGCTTGCCTTTGGGCTTGCCGCACAGCTTCAATTAGCCCAGCCCGCTCCTATTACGTTAAAAAAAAAACATCGATTTCCTGTTCTAAAATAAAATTCGAATTTCTGTCTAGCAGAGCTGAACAGAGTGGTTTTTTTTTGAGATTATTGACTAGTTTTTTCCTTTTTCCTCATAAACTTCCTAATTTGCTGATTATTGAAAGTAAGCAAGGTAGTTGTTGCAGTGGTTATGTCTAGATATTGACTAGGATTAAGGGAATTAGAATATGGTCATGCATGAATATATGCTTTATAAGTACTAATAAACAGCCAATGTGGTAGTAATATGCATGCAAATAATCAACTAGTTAATAGTGTATAGTGTTTCCCAATCTAAAGTGCTACCCACTTTTTTAAACAGAGGCCATTTATAACTAAACATTTTTTTTTGTTATTGTTGTTCTTTTTTTCTTTTCTTTTTTTCTCGTTGAAATTATCTAAAAAAACATTAAAACAGGATCGATTTACTTGAGAAACAACTACTCAAGGATTATTTTCATTATATTTTCACTATAAACACTTGCAAAACATTTGAATTCATTCTCTGGAAGCAATCTTAATGCATTCTCAAGAAAATTTGTCTTATTTCAAGCATTTTTGAAATATCAATTAATACAAATCTTCAAAAAATGAACCCTAAGACACAGAAGTTTTAAGTGCTTTGAGCCATAGAGTGATTCCTGCTGATAATATAAGAAAGATGAGATTTATTAGTTTGTTTTTTGAGCCCATTAAACTGAGTTGCCATATAAGTTCCATTGTGGTAATCATGATCATTCATTTTAGTTGTATTTCTAAGGCAAGAATAGCTTTTGCTACATCTCTGAACAAGCCATTGCTAGGTATTTGACCACATTTTTTAGCCATTTCTGTATTATTTTAAGTGATCAGACATAAGATTTTCACTCGGCGTGAGGTAAAACAACAAATTAAATCACACACTTTGAAAGATGGGCCAAAGTCGTATATCTAGAGACCTGAATAATATAGAGTCGTGATGGTGGACTCTTTGGACTCGGGCCAGTATGAAACCACCCTTGAACTCACAAAGAAATGGCTGCCAGTAACATCCTATCATCATGCCAATGAGTTTTGTATGGGCAAGAGCCAAAGCAAATCCTGTTTTCCTATGGATATATTACTCTTTTATTGTTTTAACATGCCTTTTTACTTTTGTTGTAATGTGTAGGTCTTTGCTTCCACCAGTTCTTTTGAACTGTAATTTGAGATTTAAAGATGTGTGAACCCAACAGTCACCCATTGCAGTCAGATGTGTTGACACTATTTATTTGAAGCTCTTTTGAAGTTTAATTAAGCCCTGACTTGCATAAAGAGTTTGGCTCTCAGCTCATTTCAATCTTTCTAATGTTTATATGGTGCTAAATATTCCAACATGATGGCAATATTCAACCTTGTCAAGCAATTCTATGAATGAGGGTCATTAGTTAATTGTAATTATATGACCAGGTCACTCTGGCAGCATAACCCTTTAATGAAGCTTTAATTACGGTTAATACCAATGCTAGATAGTGTGGTTTCTTAGCTATAGACTAAAAAAGTGAAATATGTTGCTGAGGCATGTTTATATCATACATTATTGCTTTTTTTATCATGGGTTATATTGAAAAAAAAATTTCTGAGGAACATGTCTCATAATTACAATGCATGACAGTGTAAGCCGAGCTGTACAGATGTGCTTTACTAATGTTGTTAAAATAGCTGCTCTACCATAACACCACAATAAATAAAAGCAGGCTGCATCACTGTTTCTGCACATATTGTCTTGTGGTTTGTGAAAACTAATCAAGGTTTGTTTTAGGACATATATTGATGCCTCAGAGTTTGGTCTTCAACAAAAGCGAAAATATCAATCTTTCTAAATCGCCTTCTCGTTGCACATTGAGTGGAACAAATAGTACACATTACTGGTGATAAAATAGACAATGCCATGGTGGCCTACTTCTAAATGCTCCCAAGCCAGCTGTTTTTGCTTCCTGCCGTCAAATGCAACCTTGAAGGGGATCTTTTTCCCCTCTTCATAGCTACTTATTTATTTCAATGCAGAAACTGTGTGCCTTTATGGTTGCTATTGGGTCACAGTGTGAATTCTTTATTTTTACAGCAAAGATTATCTTGGGTTTGTAACCATCACACTGTTGTACCGCTGTGTACGGGCCGTGACCTTTGCTTCTTTGTTTTCTGAACAGCAGCCAGTTCCACGTCCAGAGTCGCAGCCTGGAACTCAAGAGGGAATCCTGCAAGACACCAGATCGCCTGGAACTGCTTCAGTCCAACACTTCCAATGAACCGCTGGAGGAACAAAGGCAAGCATCCCGCCTTCATGTTTGTCTCTGGGAAGGCAGCACATGTGGCGGGTTGATAACTGCATGCTTGAGTGTTTGTTTTATTCCAACATGTCCTCATGTGCATTTAGCTGTGTGTGAGGGCTGGCGGAAAAGGTTCCAATTCAGTTAAGGTATGACGTTTTTAATTGGATGAAACAGTAATGCTATTTGTCCAGTGTAGCATTACAAAGAAGAATACAAATCCTGTTCAGGAAACTCAGTTAGTGGTGGAGGGATGACAGATTTTTTTAGGACAAAGCCCAGAAACTAGTTGCATTTTAACACTTCTGGTTCCATCGTGAATGGATATTCGAATGGGTATTTGGATAGATGCCTAAAATAAGGTCTGTGGTGAACACAAGCTCAAGTTATTTTCACTTTTTATTCTACAACATAAAATACATCCTATCCAGGCTCATTAGAAATACGTGCCTCTATGTACATTTCTGCAAAACTGTAAAAACGTACCTATACGTACGAATCTCCGCAGTTTCCAGTTGAATTGAACACTACAACTCCATCATCCAGCATCCAAACTTGTATCCTCGGCCTCGGCACAAAGGAGGAGTGTACAGGGCCAGAGGTTCGATTAAAGAACGCTGAGTGGCGCACATGCCTGGGTCACAAGGTGGGGGATACGTCCAAAACACTTGACAATTCAAACCAGTTCAAACAATTCTAACATGGAAGATTTGAAAACTGATACTTTTGAACGTTAGCGTCACATATGTATGGGTTTTCTAAATCAGTAGGTGTGTTTGGTAGCTCACGCAATTTCACTTGTGAGGTGAAGCGCTCCGGTACAAATCCCAGCTCAAACCCATATAAGAAGGAATTTAAAATAGCATGGATGCATCAGCGAATGCATTTTATTATCACTTTTGCATTTGGTAACACTATCGGGTAGGTTTAGGGTTAGGATTGGTGTAGTGGGTATGTTATTTTCCAACACGATTGAGCATGTTCCTGTTAGCGACACTCCCCGGACGTTTGAATTCTGATCCACTGCAATACATACATGAAGCAACGTAATAACGCAGCAATACATGCCTGTACCAGCGTAATAAAAACATGACCATGGTCCCGTATTGAATGCATGTTTTAATGGTACTCACTGGACATTTCTCTTTGAAACTGCCATGAAACATGCAGTAAGGTCAACTACTAATGAGCCTGGGTTGCATACATCAGTGATATTTTTTTAATCTTTATTGTCTGTAAAAGCTGTTGTTACGAATTGCGTATGGGACTACAGAGTGCTTTGGACATTAAATTAAAAACAGGCAAACTCATCTGCTCACTAATTGGCTTTCTCAAACCTCATTGTGTTTATAATCATGCTCTTGCAAACTATTCTAACTCGAACTTTCAGGGATTTTTATTTATTTTTAATACATGACGGAAAGTGGTACGAGCTGCATGTGGGACCTTGAGGCAGTGGGGGGTGTCATGTTAGCCGCGTTGTAGCGTTTGTAATTCGGTGAAGGGGTGGGCGTTTAAAATTCATAAAAGTTGTGTTCAAGATTATCATATTGAACCAAAGGTATAAGAATCATAAGCCTTTGGTTGGCCCGCGCGTAGTTTCTGCATTAAGCCAAAAGCAAGGGAAATGGGGTTGGTCAAGGGAACCAGGGTGACGCTGACTTCCAGAATGGCCTACAATAAGACGCCATTGATGGGTTGCCGTAGACCGATCAAATGCATCAGCTTTCCCTTAGAGGGGTTCCGATAGAGCCACGATAAGTCCGGACAAGGGTCTAAACACCTTCGTCAAAGTATCAATGCAGGCGACGGCAGTTGCGCAACCAGTGATCAGAACCTGTGTTTCGTGTTTTAGCGCAGTCTGAGGAATGCAAATGAGGTTCGTCCCCAGATCACTGTGTCTAGTGCAGGCACACCTTCTCTCCCACACATCACAAGAAGTGCTGCAAAGCACGGTGCTTTCATTTATTAATTATGCAAGGTGGGCTCCGCATTTGTCAACGCCACCATCAATTACTCCTTGGAAATGATGCCGACGGATGAGGCGACAGCAAAATCAAGGTGCCTGAGTCCTCTGCTGAGGATCATGGGAGGTGACAGGCAGCTCTGCTTTACACTCGCGCAACTTGAAACAGTTGCCAAAGGCGATATGTTCCTCATCACTCCAGTCTTGTCCACATTGGTGGAGGTGTCGAGCGAGCAGGTTGAATCGGGCGTGTTACGCAGGCTGAGCGGTGATTGAGATGATGAGAGTTGGCTTCCAGTGTTAGAATCACTTTACATGGCCTTAAGTACATTTTTATTTGTTGCGTTGTTTGCGACTTGTTGACTTGAAGATCTTGATTAATCGAGACTTACGTTGGATTTAGCATTGCTTTCTGTGCTTCGTCTGCCCAAGTCATTACACGTACTGTAGGTTCCTGGGCATAATGTAATAACAGCTAAACATAAACCAGATCAGGATGAGGAAAACATCTTTGTCATTGCATGATGCTTTATTAAAGTAACAAGATTTGCTTTATGCAGGCTAGCGTAACTTTTAAAAAAATATCCTGAAAGGGTGTCATTAAGGTAAAATGCTGTTCACAATCCATTTTACTGAGTGTGTCCGAGTGAAATAGGATGAAGGGAAGGATTTTATACATCAGAACTTGTCTGGATAGTGTATAAGGATGTTATAGTGTATTTCAGAATGGATCTTGATGGTTAGAAGGGAGGGGTTGAAAATTAAACTAAAAGTAAAGTTATTTCAGAGGGGAGTGAAAAGTGTTACATTTTAATGAAAGAGTTTGAAGATTACAGCACAACTTTTATAAATGCTTTCCGATTTATTTATTTATTTTCCCCAAAATGGCATCTTTAATGTGACCATGAAATGGCCTTTCAAATCCCATTTGACTTTTGTAATATGATACATTTTTGAGTGAAACTGTATGCTGTGTTACAATGTTAAATATGTGGGACATTATTTTATTGGGAAATCAATTATTGCATTTTGATTAGATCCTGCAAGATGGGGTTTGCCAACACAATCGCATGGCAATTCATTACTAATTTTTGTTTGAATTTTTTGTTGAATTTTGTTTGAATCTCAATCATACGATCTGCTTAGGCCCCAGTGACTTATGTTTAGGGGTAGACTTTCATACTTATTTCCGCCTTAAAAACATTATTTCCGTGCAATTTGCACTGTATAAATTCATATATAATAGCAAACTTGTGAAAGTGGTTACATTTTCCCATGAGATTGGGTTGGTGTTTCATACCAGAAGGGAGTCCCATGGTCAGATGGTGTTGAAAAGTAGGGTGAAAAAGTAGAGAAAATTAATATTTTTAATTTTATCTGAAAAGTAACATTGTTTCTGAATAGTTCCAAAATGTATCAGATTTCGATGAGAAATTGTAAAAATAATGTAACTTTTTTTTTTTACATTTTCAAAATGGCATCTTTAAAATCACAGAGAAACTGTTGTCTACTGGCCATTTTGCTTCTGTAATTTGACATTTCTGAGTGCAACAGGATATTCAATGTTAAATATGTAACACGGAAATTCATTTTATCCATTGGATTTTGATTAGATTGTGCAAGTGGAAATGTTATACCATAATATAAAGGAGAGGAAGGGTTGAAGAGGTTTTTTTGTGCAAAGTACAACCAGAAATGAGCAATATAAAGGGTAAATTGTGGATTTTACTGTAGCATTCTATTACAAAACCATTTTACCCCCCGCCATAGTTGTTGTTGTGTTGTGTGTGTGTGTGTGTGCAACTGGGTATTAAATGTAGAACGGGACTTGTTGAGAAAAATGTTGACGTCAGCCTGAAAAGGAAAGTTGTTTCAAAGGCCCAGCAATGCCATTTTGATGAAGGACTACACAGACAAATATTCTTTATTTGGAATTACTTCCGTATGGTGTAAAATAACACCAGCAATGTGTTTTAAGAAAGAAAATTAAGTTCATTTTAGTTTCAAGATGACTTGAACACAAGTGTCTTGCTAGAGAAACAGTTAATATGCACAGAGAAAATTATTTTACACATTTGCGTCTTTCCTGAATAATTACGTGTACCATGACGGGGAGGGGAATTAGACGGCGGCGCTTAGGGAGAAACAATGATGGAGGCTAACAAGGTCAAGACCTCATCATGCTAATAAGACATGAAAGAATCTGTTTAACACACAGCCCAGACAGGCTCTAATTCCTGCCTTCTTTCCTTAAAGAGGCCGCAAATGTCTGAAAAATGTCATCCTTGCCACCTCATTAGTGCTTTGGCCATGCAGGCTGAGTTCCTACATTATGTCCAAACGCTCAGGGTGCGAAAGAGCTTTTGGTGATTATTTATGCGTGACAAGTTGAAATGTGAAGGCGTGCGCACGCTCTCGCGCAGAAAGAGGGAGAGAGAGAAACGGAGAAGGACAGGAAAAGAAGCTGCAAGGAGAACACACTGTTTCTTTAGATGGGCATGTCAGCATCGGGCTGTGGAACTATAACTCAAACTTACTGATTATTCAGAGGATGTTGCTCAGCAGTGTCCAAGGACGGAGTCCTGTCGGGTGCCTCAGGAAAGAGCGGGAGGAGTGAGCCGGTGACTTAATGAAGGAATCAAAGGCCTCTATTACGTTAGGCCTTTCCAAAGAGTGAATATTGAGGAAATTGGGCCACGCTGATCACAATGAGCACTTTCTGCTTTCAGTCTACCTCTGCTTAATGTATTCTCATCACTTCTCTCAGTTTGAAAAGCAGGCATGTAACAGATAGAAAGGCAGACCGCTGCGAGAGGAAGTGAAATATATATAAAATCATATACAATAATAAATAAATGAATGAATGACGAAATATAACAATAATAATAATAATAATTTGATATTATGATAATTAACCATAATATCAACTAATCAGTATATTCTAAACATTACTGGGAAAGAATTACTTTAAACTAAGTATGTTGTTGTTTAAACATATATCAGTATAATTAAAGTTAGATTTAAGATTGCCTATATCTAACAACTAAATGAGGATAAAAACAATCCAGTGGTTTATAATAATATTATAATATTAGATATATAGATAATATATCTTTACATTTTGTTTTGTTTTCTTTTTTTTTTTTATTGGTTGCATAAAATATGTTTTGTATAAAATTAGTGTGGTCTAAAAGTTTTATTCCCAACTCCTAGTGCGCTAGTTTACACCTTAGTGTGACCAGGTGTAGTTTATGTAAACTCTAGGTCAATTTGCAGTTGAAAGCAAGTATAAAAGCAATCCAGTGTTCCCAGTCAAACTTGTAGTACGATGCACTTTCTGTAGCTACTTATAACGAAAGAGTTGGGCATTTCACGCAATGTTTAACCCTGGGTTATCGTCATTCTAAAACCAGCTTTTAACCCCATGTTTCACTATTGTAATATTGAATCAGGGTTGGCACCGCTTTTTACCTGGGGTTGTAAAAGCCTGCTATGGAGAAGGGTTAGCAGTGCTTTCGTGTTGCGTTAACCCTGCATTGCAGTGCCAAATGTGTACAGTGTAAACCAATATGGTATTAAAACGTTATAGCCAGATGCTTAGCAACCAGCAGCCAATCACATGCCTCATATTCACATGCTTAGAATAGTTATAGATATGCTGCACGTTATAAGTCGGTTCAGCGTTTGAGTGGAAAAATGTCAAATGGTGAAGGAAAATGCGTGAATTGATGTGAAGAAGAGACTGTTTTATTCTTACCTTTTATAGTCCCAAGAAAAGTCAATATTATATTATACAAGTATGTGCAGTGCTAGAGTTGAGAGCTATAGCAATGCTAGTTGAAGTTGGGTCAAGTGAAAATAACATTATAAAGCACTTGTATAACAACATTTATCCAAAACCATACAACATGTTCTTTAAGAGGTGTAAAAAAAGAGGAATAAAAAAATGAACTTTTATTTAATTATTAATCTTGTACATTTGATAGAGTTAAACAGACTTGTTCCTGTTGAAGGTGGGCATCGTGTGTATCAACAGCACAGGCCATGTGGAAGATTACAGATCTCACACTTAAAATAATAATGCACATGATGATGCAGAAAAATCACTTGGACTAAATTTGCCTGTTCTAGGAAAAACAATGTACTGTAATGATGAAGGCTATCTATTGAGAAATCAGCTCTGTTGAAGAGATTTAAAGGTCGTTAAGTTTTTGAACTCATGCAAAAAATAAAACAAAATAAATACAATGAATGAATGAATTAATGAATGATGAATGAATGAATGAATGAATAAAAAACTCAAAAAATGTTCTTAGGATATTTTGTAGCCTTTGCATTGCAAATGTTTCTTCAGTTTGGTTCAATGATTAAACGTGGTTGTGTAGCACACATCCTTGAGAATATATCATATCCTGTAGTCATGTATTCAGACAAGTAAAGGCCATTATCTTGAAGAAGTCTTCTGCTAAAATAATAAAAAGGAAAAGTTTCATGTGAGTTTTGTGAAGTGGTCACATGTTTTGATCTGGTCTTATGAATGAGGCTTTTGGAATAGACAAATACCCTCAACTTCCTCCACCAGACACTGTTATTAGAGCATTTAGATTGTAAGGTAGCATGTTCTATGTCTATGATGAATATAATAGCTGTTTGTTAGCCTCAACACAGAATATGTTCACAATACTGCACAGCTTGAGCACCAGATGCTGCATAATAAAATATACAAGGACAAATGTATTAATGCTAAAGTGTGTATTTTCAATGCAACTATTCAAAAAATCCCTTTAGTTTAGTTAATTTAATAGGTTAATTCATACAAACAACTGTTAAAAAGGCATAATACTAATAACTATAACAACAACAATAATAATAATAATAATAGAATAGGCTTTTTTAATAAAAGGTTTTCATGCAAATATTTTAATTAAAATAATTTAAAACATCAAAATAATTAAATGTAAGTAAATGTCTTAACTGAAAATAAATTCCCAGGTGGCCATGACTCAAGCTAAATGGATAAATCATTATAATAACACATTTTCTGAGATCTACTCTAAGATTTCTTAAGTTGACTCAACTCAAAGAGTTGTATGCAACTTGGCCTACAACTTATATTATGATCGTTTGGCCATCTATTTCCATTTTGATTTGAACTGTGCTATGCCATTTCCTTTCAAATGAAAATGTGTTATATTGCTACTGATGAGACATCCAGACACAAAGAACAAAGACTCTGCTGCTTTTAGCTACTTTTAAGGGTGTTTACACTATGCTTCACTCTTTATAAGAACCATCCAGCACTACAAGTTGCAATGCAAATATTTATGTCTTATACTGTTGACCTTCAAACGTTCAAAACCTCAAGCTTTTTAACATGTAAAGTTCTCAAGCTTATTTTGGCATGAAATCGGTGAAATGCTATAAACTTCTGTCCACAAAAATGTTATGTGTAGGTGAATGTATAGCAAAAGTGAATTTAGAGCACATTGTGTTGCCAAATGCACATTAAGCTCAGAACGCTTGCTCAGATGGAGTTAGGAGCAGAAAATCAGATCACTGATATACTTACGCTAATCTTGAATTGAATACTCCAGCGATTAGACCGAACGATCTTTGATTGCTTTCTGTGTATACTCACAATCAGTGGTGTAATGTAATGCAAAGTAATAATACTTTGTTACAGTACTTAAGTATTTTTTGGGAGTATCTGTACTTTACTTGAGTTTTTATATTTCAGCCAACTTTTACTTTTACTCCACTACATTTCCTAATTAAAATGTAGACTTTTACTCCGATACATTTCCCCGAAGCATAGTCGTTACTTACAACAAAACAGTCAGAACTCAGAAGAACACGGACTGCAGAAAAGCAGGTTTGACGAATCAGTGGTCTGGCGTTTGCAAGTTAGACTCCTAAAAAACATCTTTGCTCATGTGCAAACAAATGCGCGCACAATCCGCGGATGATTCATTTTCCACTCAAGTCGAGTCTGGGGTTTGCGATATACAGCATCCTCTGCGATAATATGGTAAGTGTTGTTGTAATGATGTGCGATCTGACATTATCAAGTAGGCTATATCACCAGATCACACACAGAGTGCACGCACGTTGATTTTTTAGTCTATTAAAACTCAAAATTCCATGCATTCTAAATTGTAGATGGAGAAAATGCTTCTGTATGCTTTTTATATAATTTAATATAGTTAACTTAATCTATATCACACAAAGAGTACCGTTTTTCTGCAGATATCAGCATGAACACATTTAATAATTTTATACAAGTTCAGTAAAGCAATAAGTGACTTACATTTTAGACGTAATATTGCTTGTTTTTGCTAAATTTAGCTAACGAATATAGTTACAAACAAAGATCACAGCACTGTTTTACTTGTTTACTTATTGATTGAATCAGCGTTTTGAACAAATAGGTTGAATAAATGATTCCATGATTCACTCATTAAAACAGTCAAATGCTTTGTTTCTGAATGAATCAGTTGTTTGAATGAATCGGTTGAATCTCAATGACTCACTCATTAACAGTCACTTGCTGTCACCTACTGGCGGTTTTAATTTCACATTTCGACTTTTTTTCATGTTTTAAATTATTTCAAATATCAGTATTCAACGTTTTATGTTAAAAACAAAACATTAGGCCTATTTATGCATCTGTAACTGCAGGTTAAATGCATCCATGTCCCCTCTGAGATACATAAACTGTGTAAATACATCTAAATGCTATTTCAGATGCAGAATCCAGAAATGACTTCTTATGTTGGAATGAAAGACACTAAGTACCGGATGAAGTGCTTCTTATTCTTACCCAAAAATACAAAATGGAAGAAAGAGTTAAAACTGAACACAGTCTTGCTACTCAAGCTGTGTATGAACATTTTTTATATATATTTAGTTGCTTCTTTTCCATTTTGCATTTACTTGTACTTTTACTTTCAATACTTAAGTACGTTTAAGATTTAAAAAATACTTTTCATACTTAAGTACAATAAATATCACATACTTTAAGACTTTTACTCCAGTACTATTCTAAACGGTGACTTCAACTTCTACCAAAGTCATTTTCTGGTAAGGTATCTGTACTTTTACTTGAGTATAGCTTTCAGCTACTTTATACACCACTGCTCACAATATAGATCAACTCACAAACCTGCACTACCAATCAGGAGCTAAGTGCAAAGCCAAGTTTTTAGCTAATTTTCTCAGAACTAGATGTCTGATTTTAGCATTTAAACAGAGCACTTGTGTAAATTACACCATGTTAATAATTTATTGACATCTTTAGAAGTGCTGAAATGTGTCCTTTATGTGTTTGTCCTCGTCCCTCGACTCCGGGTTGAGATTTTATTAGCATGGATGTGTAATAATATTCTGCCTATTAAGCCTGACTGTGCTTTTGAAATGCCTTTAATTAATGCGTCGGTGTCTCACTTGAAATGCCTTGTTTCTCTTTGTATCTCCTTGTCCTGGCAATGACACCAGTCTCGAAGCAGCACGATAGCATCGTTTGTGATCGTTCAAGGGGGAAAAGCCCAAAGTTTGTCTTTCCTCCGGTCACGTGAGCGCAAGTCCCACCTTTCATCCAGGAGAAATCCAGCAGGCCAGGGAGACAAATGAAGAGAACGTGCTATGCTAAATGGGTTCAAGAGACAGCCACTGTCACCCATTACAAGGTCACAAATGCATTTAAATGCTTCGGAGACGAGAGGGAGGGAGAGAAAGAAAGAGAAAGGGAGGCAAAATTGATTGAACAGTTCCAATGTCCCGCTCTCCTCATTAGATTCATTTCTCAGCCGCCCGAGGTTAATCACCACACACACTCACCTCACGCTGTTGTTCCAGTTACATCATAATTAGTGCGGTGGGGAAAGCAATCTACAGCTTATGAAGCGATAGCCCCCTCCGTTCCTCCCTCGCCACCATCAGCGTGCACACGCACTCATTCCCAATCGCTATCTCGCAACCTCTCCCCTGAGCTTACTGCATTTTGGGGATTGATTTCATTTCTTAATGACAGCTCTGGTAATGACCCTACGTGTCAGAGCTGCTGGTGTCAGCCTCCAGACGGTGTCTCCAGAATTGAAGAGGAGGACATGGGAAGAGTGAGGGAGGGTGAGAGGGAGGGGTGTGGAAAAGACCTCTGCAGCCTTTGCCTTTCCCAACCAGCAAGGACGGCCAGGTGGTAATTAATAACCTGGCATAGTGGGCTAATTTTGCGGTTCAAAGTTTGAACGTAAATGATTGGACCTGTTTGAGTTGAGGGACGGGAATGATCCACAGAGTTAAAGTTTCTTGCAGATGCTAAATCTTATCCCTTAAGTGGTTTGCTGGTCTAATGGCGCA
Source organism: Sinocyclocheilus anophthalmus (assembly GCA_018155175.1). Lineage (NCBI taxonomy): Eukaryota > Metazoa > Chordata > Actinopteri > Cypriniformes > Cyprinidae > Sinocyclocheilus > Sinocyclocheilus anophthalmus. The sequence continues at coordinate 302,238 of JADLZN010009938.1, forward strand.
TTTCCACTGCATGGTACGGCTCGGCACGGCCCAGTACGGCACGGCACGGTTCAGCTCAGCATGGTTTGCGTTTCCACTGCAGTTTAGTATCGCTTTAGAGTGGGCGGATTATTCACATGTCGTTATAGTTGTGCCGCCTCTACTACCATGACTCCTAAAAAAAAACATTTTCATTCCGCGTCGCCCTATCAAGCTCTCGCTGGATCCGCTCATCTGCTATCAACGAGAGGAATGTCTGTTCTTCCACAACAGACAACAAAACTTTTTGGTTGTTAAAAAAAGGTGCGCTCGTTCAAAACAGTTGTGTTCGATCCTTCGCTGGCTGTGCTGATTTAAATCTAGCGGTTCTTTTGTGTTTGTGTCGCAAGTTCAATGACGCAGGTAGGGATGATTCTCTCCGGCCAATCCGTGATCAGCAGAGTTTACACGTCATGTTTTGGTAACGGTACGGTTCACTTGGAACCCCAATCGAGGTGGTACTAAAAAAAGTACCAGGTACTGTACCCAGTGGAAAACCCCCAAAAAGTGAACCATACCGAGCCATACCGTGCCGTACCATGCAGTGGAAAAGCGCCATAATTTAGCTGATCATAAACGGTCTTGTTGGCTACATGTATAAAATCAGTAATATTGTGCAAATCAATTACTATTAAAAGATCAAGATATTTTTAAAATGTAATTTATTCCTTTGACTGTCACTTTAGATTAATTTAATGCACCCTTGCTGATTAAAATAAAGAAAGTCATAAAAAATAAAATAAATAAATAGATAAATAAAATCTTGCTGACCCCATATTTTAATGTCACTGCGTTACTTTACATACAAGTTTAGGCTCTATAAAAATGATTTTTCTGCATTACTTTCTAATGCCTTTTCTACATAGTGTGTGAAGAAAAAAAAGCTATAAACATCCTATAAATCGGTCTTTATAAAAATGCATACAAATATAAAATACATAGCTGACTTTTATGCTTTGATATGTTTGAGTATTATAATTTTTATAAAAAAAAATTTTTTTCTGCCTGGAGCCTCTAGTGTGGTTTGTTGATTGGCGGCGGTGCAAAAGTAATTGAGTTTTCTTAAAGTTTTCTTGCAGATATTAAACCCGCTGCAAATAAATACAACTTAAATCAGCCCAAGTTGGTTTGCTGGTCTTAGCTCACCACCAAAACAATTTCCGATCAGCTAAATATGCACATTTGCACAATCGTTCAGTAGTTTGGGGGCAGTAAGATTTTTAAAATGTTTATGAAAGAAGTCATATGCCAAGGCTGTATTTATTAAAAATATCTGTAACACTTTACAATATGGATCCATTAGTTAATGTTAGTCAATTTATTAATTAAGAACAATGAACAATACATTTATTACATTATTTATTCATCTTTGTTAATGTTAGTTAATGAAATACAGTTGTTCATTGTTTGTTCATGTGAGTTCACAGTGCATTAACTAATATTAACAAGATTTTAATGTGTTTGTAAATGTTGAAATTAACATTAACTGTGATTAATAAATGCTGTAGAAGTATTGTTCATGCTTAGTTCATGTTAACTAAAGTAGTTAAATAATGTTAACTGATGAACCTTATTGTAAAGTGTTACCAATATTAAATTCTGTAGAAATAGTGGATTTTGTGAAAATGTTATTGCAGTTTAAAATAACTGTTTTCTATTTGAATATATTTTAAAATGTAATTTATTCCTGTGATCAAAGCTGAATTTTTAGCATCATTACTCCAGTCTTTAGTGTCACATGATCCTTCAGAAATCATTCTGATATTCTTATTTGCTGCTCAAGATACATTTTATTATAAATGTTAAAAGAGTTTTCAATTTAATCTTTAAAAATCTTACTTTTTGGGGAATGCTTTACTCATGTGAAGCCTTGTTGCAACAGCATGTCTGACATATATGCGGTATCATCTCATAATAATGTCTCTGTGTTGCTTACATAAATATTATACTGAAATCCAGTTTGCATAATAATCTAACAACAGCCCCTGAATACAACACGATCACTTCATTAATAATAAACGCATCACAAGGTTTCTGCTAATGCACCTTACATGTTTAGTCAGTGGAAACACTTACTCGTATGTAATCAGCCCAATGAATGCATAAACAATGGAGCTACGAATCCAGTCCACCTGTAGCCCTTTGCTCTCAGGCCTTCTTCTTCCTTGAAGGCATATGAAGATTTATTTGTGCATTTTACCTGCACTTGAAATAGAATCTCAATGCCGTAAAGTCAATTATTGTACATTTTCAGAGCCAGAATATCAAATGGGGAGATATCATTTGTTATGGATAGCTTGAAATTCAACATCATTCTTTGCTTTTATCTTTGTTATAACTGGTTTAGCCTTGAGTCGTGCCCACGGCAAAAAGCACTTCACTACGCTGGTTTCATCAATAAATCAAAAAGCCTCTCATTTATAATTTCTGAGTTAAGAGTTGCAGAGAGTAATGACATACATGCATATCCGTTGTTCCTCTGTGGCATACACAGAAGTCTGATTAGTCTGTGAATAATCGCAATACATTAAGCATTGTGTGTCCTCGTATTGCTAAATGAATATTGCTCATTCTGCATTGTCTGATTTCCACTTCTACAATGTCCATGTATTATCTTAGGCTTATGAAATAATGGTAAAGAAGAAAAAAAAAAGACATATTGTTGGATTAGGAAGTAAAAATGGTTCATTTTCTTAATGGACATGGAGTGATCAGCACTGCAGGGCCTTTGCTTCGAGACAGCATAGGGTCAATACTACACGTATTGAATTTGCATTGAGTTTGTAAGTGGAGTTGGCTCAGAGAGTGAATTACGCTGGATTGATGGGAGTCTCGATTGGTTGGGTTTCTCATATTATCTTGCCACTGCTTCAGGAGGTGAAATGGTCAGCTAAAAAAAAACCCAAAACCTTAATGCACTTCTTCTCACTTTGCTGAAGTGGTGGCCAGAGGTCAACGGTGAGAGATTTTTAAGAGAGCAACTCAGCCAGTCAAAGTTCAGTCTAAACAAGTTTGTTCGCAAATGCATGTGGCGTGTGTTGAATTAATTGAATCCCAGGATCTCAGATCATGCTTTGAAATGTACTACACCAAGGGGTCAAGGTTTGACTTGTTAGTATCAGCAGATAATCTACCCTGCTGATAGATGTCCAAAAAAAAGCCTTTCTCCATTAATGGCCATTCAAAAGTATGTATTGAATGTATTGAAGCATGCATTGCAATTTTATTGATTGACTGATTTGCAACATATACATTGCAATTGTTATGTTATATTAGATGTTTAAGCAGTGATATATACATTCACACAAAGTACATATACTGCTTACATTAATACACACTTTTTTCACTTCAGCAATTGGAAATTCTTATGAGTAAAATAACTCTTAAGTATATTCCCATCAGAATATATATATATCGATATATTGCCCGCCTGCGAGCTTCATTGTAAATATTGTGTCAAAATCAAATCAATTTGAGCACGATTTAAACTCGGATGATTGTAACCACTTTAAGTTCTTCTGCCTTGGGAAAGCTAGCGTGTTTTCCGACATAGTGATAACACTCGTTGCATTTTCTAGTGCAGCTCAACCAGGTCTCGTCACATTTGTCGGTATTTGTGATATCACAAATCACAGAAAATATGCATGGTAGTCCAAACGTGTTGTTCGTTGCAGTTTTTGAAAAATGATTTATGTTAAATAAAATATCTCCTTTTGAAGTGGACTTTGAGCTTTATAACTTTGCAGATCGTTTTTTTATTCTCAAACAGCAACATTACAGACTAACGAAAGTTGAAAAAGTGAAAAGCATAATAGGACCCTTAAAGAGTCTCTTACTCATATCAAGGCTGCATTTATTTGATCAAAAATACAGAAAAAAACAGTAATCTTGCTAAATGTTATTACAATATAAAATAATGGTTTCTATTTTAATATCCTTTAAAATATAATTTATTTCTGTGATGCAAAGCTGAATTTCCATCAGTCATTACTCTAGTATTAAGTGTTACATGATCCTTAAGAACTAATTCTAATATGCTGATTTATTTTATTAATATTATAAATATTTTTTTGGGAACTGCAATACTTTTTTTTCATTATTCTTTGATGATAAAAGTTTTAAAAAAAATGCCAAAATCCAGAATTTATTCAAAATAAAATAGTTTCTAACACTATAAATATGTGCTATCACTTTTTAACAGTTTCACTACAACTTGCTAATAAAAGTTTTAATTTCTTTCAAAAAAAGAAAGAATAAAAACTTACTGACCCCAAACTTTTGAACTGTAGTGTATATTGTTAGAAAAGATTTATATTTTAAATAAATGCTCTTCTTTTTAACTTTTTATTCATCAAAGAATCCTGGAAAATGTATCACAGGTTCCAAAAAAATATGATGCAGCAAAACAGTTTTTCCAGCACTGATAATAAATCAGCATATATTATGATTTCTAGTGATCATGTACACTGAAAGACTGGAGTATATGCTGAAAATCAGGCTTTGATCATCAGGAATAAATTAATTTTATGTTCTTAAAATAGAAAAACGTCTTTTACATCTAATAATATTTCCAAATTTTATATTAAAATAATCTATATACTAAAAAAATTTCAACAGCTCCTACATCTCCCATTTTGTCAAATTATCCTCGCGCATTAACCAAAAACAAACTCCAGCATATTCAGTTGTCAGACATGACTGGAATTTCAAACGAGACTGACTTCTAAAAAAGAGCTTTTTGGCAACAAACCGACCAGATGGGATAACATGTACCCCATGCCCACGGTGAAATATACTGCTGGATCTTTAATGGTGTGGGCCTATTTTTCTGCTGGAGGTCCTGGATATCTTGTTCAGATACATGGCATCATGGATTCTGTCAAACACCAACAGATAAGAAAACAGAACATGACTGCCTCATAATCTTATAATGGGCCGTGGTTGGATCTTCAAGACAGTAATCCAAAACAAACATCAAAATCAACAAAAAAAATGGGTCACTGAGCACAAAACGAATATTCTTCCATGGCCATTCCAGTCCCTTGACCTGAACCCTATAGAAAATGAGTGAGGTGAACTGAAGAGAAGAAGCACCAACACAGAGCTGGAAATCTGAAGGATCTGGAGAGATTCTGAATGAAGGAATTGTCTCTGATCTCTTGCCAGATGTTCTCCAAACTCATCAGGCATTATAGGAGAAAACTCAGAGCTGTTATCTTGGGAAAAGGATGTTGCAATTGGATTAAAATAACTGTGGCGAACGTGAATTCGAGAAAAAACATTTATTTCATATTGAGATTTTCCCACCACTTTCCATTGGTGCCAATATTAGTGAAGGGCACTGCGTTTTAATATTTTTGCTACAATGTTCACCAAGGCATTTATTTGATCACAAATTCTGTAATATTGTGAAATATTAATACAATTTCAGTTTAATATATAAAATGGGGTAAACCTGACCTCATTCAATTATATATTAGTTTAACATGAACAACACTGAACAATAGGTTAAGAATTTGTTAATATAATCTAATGTTAATTTCAACATTTACTAAAATTTTTACGATCAAAAGTTGTATCTGAACTACCATGAACATTCAATTTTTTTATAAAGTAACTGATAAAGGCTAATACATGCTGCAAAAATAATTGTTATTTTATGTTAATGCACTAACTAAATGAGACCTTATTGTAAAATGTTACCTAAAATCGAACATTTGAATTCCGGTATGGCAAAGCCTGAATTCTTACTGTCACTTTTAATTTAATTTTCATGGTATCTTTGATGAATAACGTATTATTAGTTGTATTCGTATGATAATGTATTTTAAAAAAAACACTTTTGAACAGTAGTGTACTTGCTTTACTTATTGATTTTTTTAGATGTAAAATAAAAATAAAGAAATCATTACAGTATCAATATAACAACCACATGCTAAATTTACAAACATTGGCCATATTTTAACGATCTAAGTGCATGGTCTAAAGCGCACAGCGCAATTGTACTAGACACTTAAGTGCGCAGTGTCTGAATTCACTTTTTTGCTAGTTTAACGACGGGAAAAACGGTCGGCGCGCCGATTCGCTATTTACATGACTGAATTTGCAAGAGCAAAAACTGAGCGCTTCTCCAGAGAGGAAAGGATCTGTTCGTGGACGAGGTTAAAGTGCGCAAGCAGACCATCTACGGGGCAAAATTGTAATCCTTTCATGTTTAATATTTGGCATGTTTGTGCGCTGCAGCGCACCCCTGTGTGTGTAATAAGCAGAGTGTACGTGCATTATTCATGCCTATAGGTGCATATTACTAACACGCTCTTTAATTAACAAAAAAATAAATATTGTGCCATTGACTTTAGACCAGGTTTCAGTTGGTCAAAGGCACACTCTATTTCAGTTGCCTCAAAATAGAAGATTTCAGACCAGCGCACAAATGGGCGCAAATGCATTTGCTATTTAAACAATGTGGTGCAGGACGTGAAAATGATAATGAAATACATAGTTGGACCTGGACAGGTTAGTGTGGCTTGTTGATAAGCTAAAATCACTGCTATAATTGCAGACAGCCAGTCAGTGTGGTTACATCTGTTTTGGGTTCTTTGCAGCTGACGTTAGGATAATCATCTAGGACAAACCAGTCGTCGATAACGTCAGGGTCATGTTTCCCTGAGGGCAAGCAGTTAATGCCAAATCCAGTCTGAAAGCCCTAGAGCCTTTGATCCCAGATTCCTTTGAAAGAAAGTGCTGACATTTCTGACCACAGGGCCCTAATCAGATTCAATATTGTAGCACCCGGTCTGTTTACTTATTAAAGCTTGTTTACATAATTGGGGATATCAAAGACTTCGATGGGATACATTAACTAGTCAGAATCTCATTCTGCCAAAGATTTTACACATGAACCGTCATATTAGAGGAGAGGGATAATAACGCAGCCCAATATTTTTGGAAATACTTTGACTAGCTTGAAATGAGGAAGGAAAAAGCAAAATAGAGCACCCAGGAAATGCCACATATTGACACAGATGCTGCAATAATCAGAGCCTGATGGAACATTGTGTTTTTAAAAAGAAAATTCCTCCACTTTTATTCTATAAGTGGAAGTTTGACCTCAACCAGATGGAATGTTTTTAGCTGGAGAGGTGCATGAGGAAAAATGCATATGCACTGGCAAACACAGCAGATATGAGCTCTGAAGATCAAGTTTTCTGAAAAAAAAGAAAGGAAAAAAACACTACATAAACTTTTCAAAGTTTTGTGGACTAAATAATAAAAGATGCATAGCAGCAGGACATCCCAAGTGCTTTAAAGAAACATGCTTTCATGTTTTTTCTTTTGCACGGGTGTCTATGAAAATGATTAGGCCCAGAGAGCATGCCCAGTGCCACAGATGTAAATTATTTTTGAAATATTAATATTTTGGTGAGGTCTTAATGTCTTGTTTGCAAATATTATCAAAGTATAAAACTGTGTGAGAGAAGTTTGTAGAAATATGACTAGACAGAGCAAATGATATTAATTCTAATGAGTTTCAGAGTTTGGATTAGATGTGCTAACTGTAGCTGAGCTGGCATTTCATTAATATTGCATAGTGCATTTTTTTCTCCTCTTTGGGAGTAAGAAATGCAAAGGAAGTCCTTGAAACAAACTGTGAGCGGAATGTGTACACAATCCCCAATTAAAAAGAAGGCATTTACAACTAGGTGGGAAAAACTCTTGAGAATTCTGCATTTCTGTATGTGATACTCCTAAATGTAGTTTGACCTTTAGAACAACACAGTCTTGTGTAGCAAATACTGAATGCAAAGCAATATTTTTATTGACAAGCAGATTTTATTTATTTATTTATTTATGTTTGCTTACTGTTCGTTTAGTGAAATGACCTCTGGAAAAGGGTTTTTAGGCTTGGTGTAAAATTGTAAATTGCTCGTGATCTGTGGTGACGTCACATTCATGTTGCACTGTGGTATATGGAGCTGTCTATAGTGTACATGAACATGAAGTAGATTCACTCCCTCAGTCAAAATTGAAGGGTCGTGGATCTGTCCATATGAACTTCTCTCATCCAGTTCACAAAGTGGAACACACTTCGAAATGGCAGCGGAGATTCCAGAAGGGAAGTGCTTAGGGAGAGTCACGAGTGTGTGTCTAAAAGTAAAGTCAAATGCAGCCCTAGTCTTCCTTAGCCAGACCTTCAGACTGATGGCAGAAGGTCTGGACTCCATTGCGCTTTCACTGACCAATGACCCCTGCTAGAGGGTATCTAACAGACATATAAAACAACCAATCACTGTTTGTTTTGTCAGTGTTATGTTTAGGGGCATTTTCCCCCCTACAATATACGACTGGCGTGTGAGCAATAAATCATTCATTCAAGAACGCCATCTTCACTCTGTGAACTTCACAAACTTTTGAAAATCTGGTGTTTAGTTGACCTAGATAAGCGACCATAACGGCTTTCTTCTTCCATGGGGGGGTTTGGCCTCACAATGGACTGTTAAAAAACACGACACACACGTCTCCCGGAAATCATGTAGAATTCAACCAATCAGATGAGAACCTCAAAACTCCCCATTTTGTGTGCCTCTTGCATCAAACATTCAGTCAATGGTCTGTGAATGTGACGTCTAAGGCTGAGACCAGCTCAGATCCACCTTAGCCATTAGTATCAAAGTATACGGTCATAATTGCTGTGTAAATGCATTCATGCCATCTCTGGGTAGCACTTTAATTTACAGTCCTGTTCTGCATGTACATAATATGTACTTGTTATTGCAATTATAATAACTGGGTTATAACTAGCTACAAACCTTGAACCCAACCCTAAACCTAACCCTAACCCATGTTGTTATCTTACATTATCCAGTACTTTCTTAGGTAAGTACACTGTAAGTACAGGTAAGTACACATTCTGTAAAATAAAGTGCAACCCAGCTCTGAGCATTTACAGTCTATGCAAAGATGCATAAACGCCACCTCAGAAGCGCTTCTGTGCTACTTTCTGTGTAAATTTGGCATTAGTGTGAGTTTGACAAGAGGTTCATTATTTTGGTTACTTTTTGTTAAGTGTGTGGGAAGTAGGACTGAGGATGTGAGCCCCAATGAATAGTAGATTTGCATAGAGATATAGTTGAACAGTTGGATATAATTAAAACTCTCATCAGTATGGAGATGATTAACGATGTATCAAAACCTAAAATTGCACATCAATTTACATATGCAGTTCACATATGCTCACACAAATGAATACCTCCATAAAATGTGCATACTAAAATGTCCAAATATGTTATTCTTAACTTATTTTGTATTAACAATTCAATGCACAAACACAATTTGTACTTTTTGTGTACTTGTTTCCCATTAAAAATTATGCTAGTTTGTTTTGGTGGGTTTGCAGGGTGTCCTTATATAGTCGCTAAGGCATTTTCAGTGCATTGCTTTGTGGTTAGTAGGGTGTTCTCTGTGATTGTTTGCATTTCCCAAGTCAAAATAAATTATATTTATTATTTAATTATATTTTGCATTTTTTTTGCCCTGATGATAATGTCACATTTTCATGCCCACCATGCTGCTCCCTTCAGCGCTCTCATGTTCCTGCAGCCATGTCTTCTTTCACTGTAGACTTTACCTGACAACATCCTGATCGCAGGGGATTTCAGTGGACGTCAGAGGAAGAAATGCTGAAGCTCTGAAGACTGAAAGGAGTTACAAAAGAGTTTATGAAGAATCAGGTGTCTATCTGTCCACTTTACAAACGTCAGAAATTCAGCACTACTGCCATTACGAGTGGACATCCTACTAAAGCAGCCCAAAGACTCTGCTGAATCCTCTAACAAGCAGACCTACAGTAACTTCCAATGACAGCTGAAGATCTGCAGGCTGTTGTTGCACTTCATAACATCCATATTGTCTCCCAGAAGAAAAAAGAAAAACACCAAACAACTGAGCACATGGGAAGCGTCTGGTCATGTCAGGTTTGCTGAAATCCTTGAGATCTTCACTGGGGATTTGTGAGTTTTTTTATTTTATTTATTTTTTTTCCCTCTCGAGGGAAAAGAATGTCGAGACATCTGTCTGATATCAGACTTGACATGTTATTTATTGAGTAAAACTTCCTTTATTAATTATGAAGATCATATGTGAGAAATCATCCATGCGGAAATCCAGATCCTAAAGGGTTCACAACTGTTTTAACACCATGGCTTTAAAATTTGCCCCAAACTCATTATTTTTCACTTCATTTAAAATGTCTCAATGTATCCCATCTGTCATCAAGTTAGCTCGTTTGTGCAAATGACAAAGTATTGATTTAATTATCCTGTAATTCATAAGTGCACACAATTTATGTCTCCTAAAGCGGACAGCTTGAGGAAAACCAGCACTTATCCTGCAGATTTAACATTTCTCCCTAACATGCATGATTGAATTCCATGAGCTCACTTTAACACCCCTTGAGTAACTTGGAATATTTCATTTTTAATCTTTGAGTCAAATCCGAACTATTTAATATAGATATCTGGGACAAAATCCAAAATAAGACTGCTGTAAAATAACAAAACATGAAAAATCTGAATGCTTGTCATTGATTGATTGAATACAGAGAGATATAGATCCGTCTCATTGTGCTTCATTTAATGATGGAGTTATTTCTGTTTAGATAAAATGTGGCAAGTAAATTCAATGTAAATGGCCTAAAATGGATTTTATTTTAGATAAAATTGATGAGAAAAGGAGGAGCAGGCAAAAAATCAATTAAGCCAGCTGACTAAACCCTGATATGATCCAACCAAATTTGAATACCAATGTAGGTCATTAGTTCTTTCTTTAATGCAGAGAAGAAAAAAAAAAAGTTATATATGTAGAAATATATATCTGTAAATCTTCTTTAAGAAAATAAGTCCCCAAAAAATTAAATGTTGTCTTCATTTATGCACCCCATGCCCTTGTAACCCCCTGTGGTGGTCTGTGAAAAACAGAAATTCTGCTTAACATCTATTTTTAAAGAAGAAGAAAATATTGGATCGGGATCATATAAGAGTGATTAAACGATGTCAGATGAGCCACTTTATATTAAGCGTCTTGAACTACTATGCACTAAAAATGATGCCCTGTATTTTGTACTGTAACTTAATAATTTGATACAATGCACTTATTGTGTACATTGAAAAAAGTGAGATTACTATCTATTTAAAACGCACCTGTTTTGTTCAGCTTAAGTAAGGGATAATGTACATCCAGTCGGTTGTTATCGCAGAATAACCCCCGACAGGGTGATCAGGACCCCGACATGAAGCGGAGATAAAAGATAAAATATATTAATTTAAGACAAAACTGTTTTAAAATCTCACCAGTTTGTTAGTTGTCTTATCCATTACAGTGTACAAAACAATCGATGCAAAATGGCAGCAGCTGCGTTTGTATGAAACGAGAGAGCGAGTCCACGATACAAGGATGATATAATTAAATAATTATACACATAATATTGATTTGAGTTTTAATATTTTATTAGCTAACCAAACGCAAAGCTTCTACAAAGAAAAACTGTTCCTAGCAAGCGTATAGCCCTGACTGCAGTTACCTGGATGAGCCTGTGTTATCAGCTTTTACCAGTTGTTATGTAAGGGATAATGTACATCCAGCCGGTTGTTATCTCAGAATAAACCCCAACAGGGTGATCAGGATCAGGATCTTGTATCAGCCTGAAGGGGTTTATTCTGAGATAACAACCGGCTGGATGTAAATTATCCCGCTTATTACACGGCTAAAAAGATTTGTTCTTACCATATATGTTGAAATTAATGCTGAAGTCTTCCATTGCAACACACGGTGGTTAAGTGTTTTCAGTCACAAAATGGCACCAGACAGTCAACGATAGCGGAGTGACTCATTAAGCATATAAGTAGTACCGGTCAAGATAACTCGTAGTACCCGGATGAGCGGTGTGTTATTCAATTTGGCGGTTGTTATCTGGGAATAACATACCGCTGATTGACAATCAGAACAAGTATCACGGAGCCGTGTAATAATCGAGGGATAACATACCTCGGAATGTTGTGACTGACCAATCAGAATAAAGTATTCCACAGAGCCGTGTAATAACTGCAAAAAAAAACTGTCAAATTAATATAAAAAATAAACAAATAAATCAATAATGATACAGTGTATATATAGTTATAGTAGATAAGTTAAATATCAACAAAATGTTTTAAGTTCCAAAAAATACAAACAAATGAAATGAAATTAATTTAAATAAAATAGCTTATGTCTAAACAAAAACATATTGATTTAAGTGTGGTCTTGATTTTGATTTATATTAAAATATAATAATAATATAATATCTATAATGTAACTTTAATTAACACAAAAATGATTTACTTTTTTTTTCCTTGTGAACTATCCCTTTACGACTTACCTCCAACTAATAAATAATTGTATTTGAATTAGTTCTCTCATTTAAAGATATCTGTTGGCACCTTTAAACATCAGGCATTGGCACAGAGCTTGACAGATTAGTGTAATCAATCAGCATATGGCGCAAGGGCACAGCGAGGACGCGGGATTCTCAAAAACTTTACCCAGTCCAGACGGTAATCAAATCTGACCACTGTTGTGATTAAAATCAACAAGTGTTCCCTGGAGATAGCATTCTGTCTGCAATTAAATCCCCACCCTTCAATAGTCTCTCTGCAGTTTGGCACTGGTGTGTGTGTGTACCTGTTTTTCTATTCTGGTGGGGACTTAAACCTGAATACACACGGACTCATGGGGACTCGTGTCACGGTGGGGACCTAACTTGAGGTCCCCACGGGTAAACAAGCTTATAAATCACATCGAATTAAGTTTTTTGAAAATCTAAAAATGCAGAAAGTTTCCTGTAAGGGGTAGGTTTAGGTGTAGAGTTGGCGTGGGGTGATAGAATATACGGTCTGTACAGTAGAAAAAGCATTATGCCTATGGAGAGTCCCCATAAGGATAGCAAACCAGACGTGTGTGTGTGTGTGTGTGTGTGTGTGTGTGTGTGTGTGTGTGTGTGTGAGAAAGAGTTTCTCCCGTAAGCAGGTTAAGTTAAGCACAGTGTAATATGTCAGTCTGTAAGTTTGACACGTGTCAAGCCATGACAGTCAGAGCGTGTGCTGCTGGAAAATAAGCCGAGTACATTTGAAAAGGCTGAATTCCATTTCCCATCTATCCTTCATCTTAACATTTTCTTTCACAGATTGCATTTTTGCATCATCAGCATAAACAAATTGAAGCTGAAAAGAAGAGAGAAAAAGAGCTGCATCGAACGCTCGCTTCCGCACATATTCCCACATTCCCAACAACCCCAGCGTGGTTAATGAGGTCACAGTGTATATACAGTATGTAAATACAACTCTTCTTCCATCATGTTCTAAAGATGACTTCTGTCCCTCCTCCTCCTCGTCCAAAGCTCAGCCAGGAATGACAGTCTCATTAAACAGTCATTTGGCTCCTGTAGGCCGGAATTTCGTCCTCTGAAAAGTCCTTAATTGAAATGCCCAGGCTCTGTGACCTTGTGATGTTAATCCACAGCTGTAACATTTATCTCTTTCTCGGCGGCTCTCTACCTTCTGTTTTCTAATCAAACACTTTGGGGAAAGCCAGGCATCAATCACATCGCTTCTGTCATGCAAATTGGATTTATGAGGGTATCAGGGGAACAGTGTTGTTTTAAATGTTTACAGCCTGCGCGTGTGAGTCTGTGCACACATGTAAGTGAATGCGGCCCACACAGTAATTATTATCCTCTGATATTTCCGTCAGAGAAGGAACATCTGGAGTTGGTCAGAGAGAATGGTCCAGCTGTCTCTGTGTTTTGAGATTTATCCCGCCCAGAAAATTTGTTCATGAATAGATAAAAAAATAAAAAATGACATCTGAGGGTTTCAAACATGGGCGTAGATTTGAGTATGGGTGGTAGGGATGTAGCACGACCAAACTTAAGAGACTAGGGAAAGATTCTTAACTGTATTTCTAGTGATTGTATTTGTGACTAAATATGATAAGTATTTAATTCCATAAGTAATATTTCTTAGATAAATAAATACTTTTTTATTACACATTGTGTATGTTTTACAACTTTGTTTTATTGGTTTAGAGACTTAAATATATAAAACAAATATACACCCATACCCCAACAAACAGTGATTTCTACCGAGGGAACCCTACTCCACCCTCTCCCCCCAACCCAGAACCCGATTGTGCCCTCAATTACGCCAATCTCTCCCCGCCCCTCAAGGACTGTGCATGCCATGATACTACTACTACTACTATACTTACTACTACGACTACTACTATAATAATAATAATAGTATGCTATGACTGTTGTGCTCTGATCAATGGCGACACAGTCTCGATTAGAATTGTTCACCAAATGCTTTGTTACCGAAACCTCAAGCCACATAATACTGGATTAACAATTATAAAATAAATTGCATTAAAATAATTGCCCGATTCAGCTCAGCCTGGCCTGGTGATTTGATACCAATATATCTTTCCTACATGTCTGATGTTTATGTTCACATTGATTCAACATTGCTATTGATGATGTCTTGGTGTGTTGTACAGACTATGGCTTCACATTGTGAGCGTGCGATGCACAAGCGCACTTTCATAATAGCCGGCCAAATGTTCCCATATGAGGCTTTTGTTGCCAGGGACAATAATCTGACAAACCAACATGTCGTTCATGCAAGTTCCAAGCTTACAGTCTAGAGCCCGAGTCTAGAATCTACCGTTGATCTAAACCAGCAACACACAAAACACACACACATACATAAATCTATATATATATAGATATATATAAATTATTTATTTATTATTTTTATTTATTTTTATTGGTAAAAAAAAACCTCTCCTGTTTAACCAGGTTCATAACCCTTATTTATGTATGTATGTATTTATGTATGTATGCATTTATTTATTTATTTTGTGAGCTGAGTCCCTTTGAGCTAAATTATTTACTTAAACTTCCACAGATTATTATTAATATTAAAGCTTTTTTAACAGTTTATTTATTTTTATTTTCATTGTCATGTCTTTATGTCTACTTATCTATATTTTTTTTTTTATTATGTTGTTTTTCACTCATGAAACGTCAGGGTTTCATGAACCCCAGTTTCGAATATAACCATTACAATAGATATTGTACAAGTATTAATATCATACTACAGTTTTAAAAAAGTAAACTACCCGTCAAACATTGGCCACATTATCTAGATGCTGAAGTACCGCTACTGGATGCCAACATGCATGTTACCAACAGATATGGCAATTATGGTCAATTTCAATATTTTTTTTAGGATAAAAACCTTAAATGAATATTGTGATGTTGCCTTTCATGTCAAGCGAATACATATTTTCTGGGGTTGTACTAGCAGTTATTATCCATAATAAGATGCAAAGGGGAACAGACATTGGGTCATTCGTTAGAAGTCTGGCCTATGACTAAGCATGCCCGACAGAGACCTATAGAATAAGTCTGCCGGAAAAGAGACTCACCAGCAAAACCCCCACACGTATCAGCCATCGTGTAAGAGTCTGGGTGGTGGATGTAAGAAAAGAAAACGATTAATGGGCAGTATATTTAATAACAATAAGAGGTAATACGTCGCAGGCTCCAGAATATCAGATTAATCATCAAAAGGTCTCAACATCAATAAAGGACATAAATAAAATGATAGAAGCTTCCTTAAATGATTTATTGGGAAATATTAATGATGGTGTGGCCACCACAAAGACACGAAATATGATTGAGATGAGTAGCTTCAGCAGTCGAAAGGCATTTGCAATGACCCTTAAGCTGTTAGCTTTTCATTTCATCGATGCTTGGATATTACTCATTCTGTCTGATTGTAAATCACACCATTTGAGGGGGGCAAATCTGAGAGGCTTTACCCGCAGGGCAGAAAGGGGAAAGCAGACGTGTACTTCATAGGCTCGCCGTCCTCAGGCTTTGTAGTATTAACACAAACACAAAATTATCGACCTCATTACTTATGGTTCAAGATCATCAGTAAAATTGTTGTTGTATCACACTGACTCAGATGCAGGGACCTGTTCTAAGGGAAAAAAAGTTTTAATGAAGCACACACAGGACTGCATGATGTGTATTTTATTTTATTTTTTTATTGTTGTATACCATTGTGTAGCTATGCAGATTCAGTTTGCTTGCAGAACTAGCAAGTGTACCTTGCAACTTATTGCATGATATTGCACAGAACTCCAAAACGCTTATGAGCCACAATTATGTGTTGGATTTTCTACATGTGCATCTGAAACCAAACCTGACATACTTGCAAACGAGAACATGAACCACAAAGTCTGTGCTGACAGTTTTTGAAAGTGCATATCGCAAGATAAGAGCTCGTTCAATTGAGATTCTCCTTGCATTCAGTCAAGGTGACATTCAGAGGAATTAATTAAGCACTGGTTTGTAATAATTTGAACTCCGACCTGAGTCCATTCCAGCAAGAACATCTCCCGACATATAAACAGCAATTCTGAGGTCACTGTCACCTGGGTATCCTCATGCATTTAATATTGAGCACTAAACAAACATCTCCAGATATACATTTATCATGGCTCGCCGTAAACATCTCCAGCCTCTCATAACTTATGTGATCTCTGAGTTTTACAGAGCGCCCTGTGTGCTGTTGTAGTGTACTCAGAATACACTTGTGGCCCTGAATCAATACACATGCCAACACAGGCAAGCCGATAAACACCATTCTCACTCCACATGTTTTGGAGGCTGTATTGTGATAAGGACAAGCCACTGATTGGTTACATTTTTGAAAATACATTGGCCGAAAAAAATGTTTTTTTGCACACTTTAAAATGTCATTGCAGTAGATGGCAAAATCAAACAAAGTTGCAAAAAAAAAAAAGACAAGCGAGTTAATTCATTCATTCATTCATTTTTATTTTTTCCCAGAAATAGCTTTTCTGAGACACTTCTGTGGTCAAGGTCATTATAAAGTCAAACATTTTGTTTGAAAAATGTGTTTGTGGTATATTTCTTCAACATACATGCTACTTGGTTTGATATTATTTAATATAATGCAAATCCAGACATGCATTCAGTATTGGACCCCAGAATATAGTTCAAATCCAAATATTGAGCTAACGTAAATACAATGAGCAGAACATCATTAATGCTGTCAATGGTTGCAGCAGATTTGGATTTATTATTATTAATAATAATATATAATAATAATACTATTGTTCTTGTATTTAGTTAAAATGTATTAATTTATTTATTTTTGGTCCGTGGTTTGATGGTTTGACATATTGCACAAATTAGATTTGAAAGTGAGGATTTTTTTACTAACAGCAGCCAATGTTCTGCATGTCAAAACAGGTTGGATACCCCTTTTTTAAGGATGCAGACAAGCCAACTGCAGTTACAATTACAATACCATGAATTTACAGGTGAAAAAGAGTGTGTCAGCAGAAAAAGGTAATAGAAATGCATATGAAGTGAAAGAAACATGAGACTATGTATATTTATACTGTCATAGCAGCTTGTCCTGTCTCAGCTGAAATGGTTTGCATTTTGTTACTTTGAAAATATTGCACATCATAAATAATACACTTATCAGTGACTTTGAATGTATGCTTTTTTATATTATTTCGTTTAGTTAGCTAGTTAGTTAGTTAGTTAGTATGTATAAACAAAGAAAATTAACTAGTGTACTGTCTAAAGGCACATCACAATCGTTTTTTATTCTTCGAAATTGAGTTGAGAAATAAGTCATCTTAGACCATGTATGGCTTTGACTACAGATTCAGAGTAAAGATTGGTATATTTTTTTTTATACCAAAAAAATATATAAGACAGTCTCAGGTGTTGCAGAACTGTACACGATACAAGTTACTGATAATCAACTAATAGTTAATTAAACTATACAGTTTGAAAATAAAATATAATGACTCTGAATTTGTTTGTGATATCACATGGTAAGATGTAGTTTTGTTCAGCAGCAGTATATAATGTGGTTGTTATTCAAAGACCTCAGCTGTTGCTATGCAACAAATGACCTGCCAAATGCAAAAATTCAAAAAGAGTGGATTTTCATGGTCTGTGTACTTTTGTATCCGTTCATTTTTTTCATTTTTTAACCATGACGAACCGGAAAACCACTGAAAACACTCAAGACCATCATGGTTGTTGTCTTTTGAAATGCGATGAAAACCCAAAATTGAAATTAAAACCATATACAACAAAATGATGCCTGAAAAAAAGTTAAATGATTGACTGCCAGGATTTCAAGTTTTGCCCCCATGGTGATTAAACCAGACGGTCTAAGAGTAATATGACGCGCACGCGTTCGTGGGGCCAAAGCAGGAACGAGTAATGGCGTCTCCACACAGTCATTTGAGAAACTAGCCGTGTTCTGGACAATGCAGAGACTAATACCATTACTGAAAACCATCTGATTTTACAAATCTAGAAAAATTGACAGGAAGCCTGGGTACACACCACTTATCGTTCATGCAATCTAATAATTGGAGGTATTAATTGGGGTCATTGTTTTTTGTACTACTCTGCGTGTCGGATCAAAGGAGAGGCACCTGCTCCTGGAAAGGTATTAGCGCGAGGTAATGAGGGCAAAGATGCTGTTTGATGGGTGTCTTTAGGTTGGGTGTGGAATTTAATCGTTTCCCTGCAATTAACTATGCCCAAACGTGGTTTTTTCCGCACAGTTGGGAGTCCAGTCGGCAAGGTCCTGCCCCTTCCTTGTCCTCCGAGTGTCCATCGAGCAAAAATGCCACCTTGTAACTGCCTGTAGCGCTGGGAAATGACAAACCTCCTCTTGTGGGGATCTAGATTGAGAGGCCGAGAGTGGGATACACATTGCACCAGGAATTTGTATTTTTTTTCACTCAGGGCCAACTCACGAGAGCCTCATGCTCCCCAATCCTGTCTAGTGTTCTGCCACAGACGCGCCAGTGGTGGCATTAATTGCCCCACGATTTGCCAGAGACGACCCACCAGGTGGTCCCCGAACACCTCGTCGCTAGCGGCGTCACGGCCATTTTAGAGGACTTTTACAGGAGACATGAGTCGAGGCTGGACAACCCTATACATGACAAGAACAGATGTACATAGCTGGCGCCAACTGTCAATTGCATAGAAGGCCACCTCCAGGAAGCAAAATAAAGATATTTTAACTTTTAAAGGCATAGATAGCATGGGATTCAGACGGCCCATACAAAAGTTCAGCACCTGAATTTTTGTTGATGGAGACTGAGCTCATCCTCATTTTACTGACACCTCCCCCCCCCAGTTGTCACACCCCTTCCCCCCCCGCCTCCTGCACACCTATCACCAGACTCGTGGAACATGTTTACTCACTCTCAGGCCCCCCCCGAGTGACTTAAAACCACTATCTTAGTGAGCAAAACACCGGTGAACGCGACCAGCCTTCTCCCCCTAAGTTTTTTCGTCGTCCGACAAGTTAGTGTTCTTCCTGTAGTGCTGAACAGTTACAGGTCTTAGACTGCCTACTGAGCGGTAGCCACAACAAAGGCCAAGATCCCATCTTAATTAGCAGCTATCAAGGGACAAGATAGTATCACACCACTCATCCACCCTATGTCCGCGTGCTCACCGTGTCAACGAGGTTATTGTTAACAGTTTTGAAGTGAAAAAGCTTGCATGTTTGTTAATAAAAAAAAATTTTTTTTTATAATCAAGATGTTTTTTTAGTGTGTTATAGTCTGTGGTTGTTGACAGCTAAAGATGCAGTACATGGACCTTTAAAGTAACCAGGTCTGGAAATATCTTGTGTATTTTAGACGTTGTGGAGTTTGTATAAAGTGTTCTCTTGTCATGTAGGAATGCTGATGTTCAGCATGTTGAAGCAACACGTTCCTCTCAGCTCAAAACAAGATTTTTCTGCAGAGGCTATAGAGGCTAAGATAAATAATCTCTGATTTACCTCCTCCTGCTTTGTGAACTGATGCCTTGTTTTGCTCTCTTATCGCTTCTCTACGTACTCTAAAGAAAATTCACAAAAAAAAGTTGTGCCACTTTAGCACAAAACCCACAGTCCAGTTTAACCAAGTGCTGTGAGCGCTAGTTGCTCAATAGATATTCTAGACCCAACCATAAGATGATATTTTAATTTATTACATGAGGGTAATAAAAACATGCAGGCTTTTAGGCTAAATTAAACGAATACAATATATATTATATATATATTTTTTTTCAGTTGGAATCTTGCCATGATGGAATATTCATGATGTGCACTTGCATGACCTGGACAGTAAACATCAAATAATCAAATAATACAAAAAGGTTTCCACAAACATATAATGTTTTCAACTTTGATATTAATAAGAAATATTTCTTGACCAGCAAATCAGCATATCAGAATGATTCCTGAAGAAGGATCATGTGGGGAACAATGAATGAAGACTGGAGTAGGAAATAGAGAGTAATCAGTAAAGTAATGGAACTTCAGCTTTGCATCACAGGAAAAAAAAAAATATATTTTAAATATATTCAAAAATAGAAAACTTGAATTTTAACTGGTAAATAAAATTCATAATCGTACTGTTTTTACGTATTGTGTAACACATATATGCAGCTTGGTGACGCAATTATAAGATGAAGAGACTTCACACAAAAAACATTATTTTTAAAAGTGTATCCCCCAACTTCCCAATTTGAAAACAGTAGTGCACTTACACTGGCATAGGCCTGCCTGTGGATATGGGCACTGGCCCATTTGTACATTTTCCACCACAACATCGCCCCCTCCCTTTGTAGAACTCTCCGGACCAATTAAGAGGCAACCACCCATGGATTATTTAGAGTGGAGAGCCACAAAAGAGCTGCTCACCCCCCAGCCCCAAAACGGGCAACAAGGACATCGAAAAATAACGTACTGTGAGATGGAGAAGTAGCAGAACGAGGTGAACACAAGGATTCAGTAGTAACTACCAACAGGACACGCAGGTCTGCAAATCATATGATAGAGTAACACCCTCCTTATGGGTTTGATTAACAAGAATAATGAATGGGATAGTATATAAAGTCATGTCTCAATAAAGGTGGGGAGTCACGGGAAAGTATTCAGACCCCTTAAAGTTTTCACTCCATTGTTATATGGGCAGCCTTTGCTAAATAAATTTAAGTGATTTATTTTTAACACTCATTAATGTACATACAGCTTCCCATATTGACAGAAAAACACAGAATGTTTGACTTTTTTGCAGATTTATTAAAAAAGAAAAATTTAAATATCACATGGTCCTAAGTATTCATTTGCTCAGTATTTAGTAGAAGCAACCTTTTGAGGCCTAATACAGCCAGAGTCTTTTTGGGAAAGATGCAACAATTTTTTCACACCTGGATTTGGGGATCCTCTGCAATTCCTCCTTGCAGATCCTCTCCAGGTTGTTCTGTCAGGTTGGATGGTTTTAAACTGTGGGTCCCAAGAAGTAGGTATGGACGCTAATTTTTAGGTCTCTCAGAAGAATGCGAACAGTCACATGAGTTGTTTGAAGCCACTCCTCATTCTTTTAGCTGCATGACCGTGCTTTGGGTTATTGTCATGTTGGAAGGTAAACCTTCGGCCCAGTCTGAGGTCTTGAGCACTCTGGAGAAGGTTTTCGTCGAGGATATCCCTGTGCTTGGCTGCATTCATCTTTCCCTTGATTGCAACTAGTCGTCCTGTCCCTGCAGTTGAAAAACACACCCACAGCATGATGCTGCCACCGCCATGCTTCACTTTTGGGACTGTATTAGACAGGTAATGAGCAGTGCCTGGTTTAATCCACACATACCGCTTAGAATTAAGGCCAAAAAGTTATATCTTGGTCTCATCAGACAGAGAATCTTATTTCTCACCATCCTGGAGTCCTCAGGTGTTTTTTAGCAAACTCATGCCGGGTTTATGTGTCTGATGAGGAGAGGCTTCCGTCGGGCCCACTCTGCCATAAGCCAACAGAAGCTGGTGGAGGAGCTGCACAGGGATGGTTGACTTTCTACAACCTTTCACCATCTCCCGAATGTCTCCTGGAGCTCAGCACCGCCATTGATCTTTGGGTTTATGCTTTACTCTCTTCACCCAAGATCTTCGCCCCCGGATAGGCGCAGTTGTGGCCAGACGCGCCAGCTCTAGGAACGGTTCGGTGCTTACGTCCCAAACATACTTCCATTTAAGGTTATGGAGGCACTGTGCTCTGAGTGAGGAAACTTAAAGGCAGCAGAAATTTTATTTGTAACTTGGCCGAGATCTGTGCCTTGCCACAATTCGTATCTGAGCTCTTCGCAGTTCTGTGACTATAATGATTCTCATTTGCTCTGAAATGCACTGTGAGCTGTAAGGTCTTATATAGAAAGGTACCAGCATAGTCGCTGTGTGGCTTTCCTATCAAGTCCAATCAGTATAATCAAACCCAGCTGGACTCAAATGAAGGTGTAGAACCATCTCAAGGATGATCAGAAGAAAAGGACATCAGAACAATGGGCAGCACCTGAGTTAAATATATGAGTGTCACAAGCAAAGGGTCTGAATACTTAGGACCATGTGATATTTCAGTTTTTCTTGTTTAATAAATCTGCAAAAATGTCAACAATTCTGTGTTTTTCTGTCAAATGGGGTGCGTGTGTCCTTAATGACAAGGGAAAAAAAAAAATTAACTAAAGATTTCTAGCACAAATGGCTGCACTAGAACAAAGACAAGATATTTGTGAAAATGTAAGGGGGTCTGAATACTCTCCGTACCCACTGTATATGTCGATCCATTTACTGTTTTGTATGCCACTCACATTATTATATGTTTTCATTTATATCTATATCTTTCCAAATAAAACCCACAGCAATCAATAGACTGTTTTCTATAAAGAGGTGAATGTGCGTTCGTTCTTCCATCCAAGGTCACAGTTTCGCAGCTCTGTTGTGCCGCATGTGGTCAGGTGCCTGGGATGTGTTGTTTTCCCTCCTACCCAGTTGCTGTATCCTGGATTACATGTCATTTCTCCTTGTGTCCCGCTGGTCCGGCTGTTGTCCCATCACTAATCGTATTATGTATGCAGTCTTTTTCTTTTCACAGTCTGTGTTGTGGGCTCCCCCTGTGTACCGGACCATTGTTTTTCATCTTCTCAGAAACCCAAAGACACCGGTCTGTTCAGAATGAATATTTACACTCCCTCATCAAATGGCCCCTGCGTCTATTGTTCGGTACAAACAAGGACTTCAGGAAGATTTATTACAGCTGGCAGCAGGACAAATGTCTGTCCTTAATGAACTGTATTGTGTCCTAATTCACCTCAAGTGTTTGCTTCTTACAATCTTAAAGCAACGTAGGGGAATAGTTTGTCCTTTAAAGTTTAAGATGTCTATTCTATGCCCTTAAATTTAGCCCCTTCTTTAACTGTTCAAAAAGTACATAACGACAACAACAACACTGGTATATATTATATGATATGATTGGAAATAAAACTGTGGCATGTTTGAATGTATTGTCTGTAACGATGGTCTTGTATTGTTAAACAACAATAATAAGAACAAGTATTATTATGAGTGATTGATTGAGATGATAACGAACTAGGTGTCTTTGACGTTTGTCTTTGATGTATGCTGTCTATTGTTTAACTACTACTAATACTCATAATAATAATAATAATAATAATAATAATAATAATAATGCGTCCCTTTGGGGGAGGAAAAAGGCAATAAATAAAACATTACCAAAGTTTACACAATTTTAATGAATTAATATGGAATTAAACCTGATGTTTTGTAAGGTTAATTTATTATTATTATTATTAGTTAGTAGGAGTATCGTAGTAGAGTATATTATTATTGCTATAGTAGTAGTAGTAGCGTAGTAGTAGTAGTAGTAGTAGTAATGTTGTAGGATATCAGACTGAATCAGACAATCTAAGATTTGGTCAATCATGATTGAGGCACAGGAGACAAAAAATCCACAGAGGCCCAAGACAACAGGATGTCATAAATCAGACCGAGCATTAGCCAGTTGCATAGCAAGCCTAAACCTAAGACCCTGTCACAGAACAGTTGTCAACATTAACACAAAAGAACACATTGACAATTCCAAGGAGATTGTCAATTTTGGAGCAAGTAATCAAGATTAAATGGTCAAAAGAGATGCACAGCGTGACCGCCACATGGAAACATGTGATAGTGATCGCAAGCTCTACAGATTGACTTCTCCCCCCACCTCACGACAAAGAACAGACTAAAATTCCTTACAGACATCTTAATCTCTGGTCTTCATACATTCACAGAATGGCACGGAAACTGCCTTTCCATGCACCTAAATGACACTAAAAGGACTCGAGCAACTAACCATTGCTATATATCTAACCCCATATCATGTATCTAACCCACATGCGACTTATCAGGTCTTAATCATTTATTGAGTATGTATTTTTAATAACTATTGAATAACTTAATATTCATGTTTAGTATGTGTGTGTTTTTGAATCTTCATGCTTGAAACGTTTATTCTAATCACTTCGTTGTCAAATGTATCATACTCTTATTATAAGAAATCATGTCCAAAACGTATACTCGTACCAGAGCGGGAAAAAACGCAGATCATGTGAATGATGAGATAACAGTTGATTTATGAATGGGGAGGAGGAATATACAAAACCCCCCGAGCAACGGCGACATCTAATTGGTCAAAGCACCATTTGGGGTGTGTTAAACAGCCCGGTTTAAATACTCAGGACACCATCAAAAATCTCTCTTGGCCCTCTTCTTCAACCCTCTTCTTTGCTCTTGCTCTCCTCTTTTTAGTCATAGCTTTGAGCTATGCTTTTTAATCATGCTACTTTAGCTTTTGAGCGTGCTCTGGCTTACACACCAGCTCCTCCAAAACCATGAGAAGAAACGCCACTAGTGAGTCTTGTCAAACTTTACTTCTATTTCTTTAGTTTGTTTTATTTTCTGTTGAGAGTTTCGTGTTTTGAGTTAATTTTTGCCTAACGCCGCATCTCCGAAAGATTGCCGTATAAACTTCAACTGCAGACCACAGCTCCGCGTCGCCAGCCAACGCCCAACCACTGGCTTCCCAAGACTGAACCTCCAGCCAATCAGAAAAGCGGGAAACCCCTTTCGGCAACCAGACAAGAAAGGAAACCCCGCATCACAGGAACAAGTACTTCCCGATATTAGCTGAACTGGTGCATTTAATATAAAATTTAACCTCATTGAGGGACTCAATGCAAGGCTTAATTAAGTGATTGACGGTTGTTCAGATCTATGCAATTGCACAAATTGCTGTAAACTTGGGATTTCACATATCCATTCTCTTAAACTAATTATTTCCTCACTTTCTCTCTGTCTGCAACTTGTGTGTGAATGCGTGTATTAGATTAGTTTATATGTCTTAGATTTATCCAATAAAGCCTTATTTATATTGAAAAGAGAAGTATCTCGTGTTTTGTGCTCACAAGTTAATGTCTTAAACTGCCGATCTTGATACTATGCTAATTAATAGTGTTTTCACTATAATTTGGATATAAATATCCATTGCAGAACTGATGTCATAATTGATGTCATACATTGATGTTCAATGAATCGCTGGCCATCTCAGTAATCAGCCGTAAAACAGTGATTCTGTCCAAATTCCCTTACATATTAATGGTGGAGTTCCCTTTAAAATCTTAAATGATTCCCTTTGAGCTAAATTGACCTGTTTCCCTTACATGTAGTATCATTATATTATGTATATTATTAATTATGATATCTATTATTATTATTAGTTTTAGTATTGGTATTATTATTATCTGATGAATAAATTAATATGAAACTGAATTGACGTGTCACAGCCAAAAGTGCTAAGTCACACATTTTATTTTCTAAAAACTCAAAAGATGTTGAGTAGTACTTCAAATCGTTAGTGCCACCCCTGAAATTTAAGGCAATCCTTAACCAGTGAGGACTCCAGATCTTTTGTTCCTTGAAAGGGATCATCCATCAGGGATTAAAAATGGGCACAGATGACCCTCAGCCTTCCCCATTAGCACTGCTCTCTGAAAGCGGGAAACGTTCTTGACACTGGCTTCTGTCCTTGCCAGACTTCCCTAACCACAGTCTCCGGCTGTCTCTCTCAGATTAGTAAAGGATAAAACACTGTCCTTGTCTTCTCATCTGCCTCTCCTGCAGCCCAGGGCCTAATGGCACACATTATCTTCTATTAACTAATCACCCAATCAGAAACAGAAAACATTCCTCGGGCACACAGTCTCACTGACGTAAATCCAGAGTGACAATATGGCTGATCTGTGGCGAGGAGAAGAGTTGAGAGAGGCGCTCCTCGTTAAGATCCCGGCGAGTGCCTGCTGCGTGTGTAGTCGCCCTTCCTCCGGGGACTCAGTCAGCGATTATTGCATTTGGCTTGGCGTCAGGAACAGGATTACAGAGATGTTTAGCATGTCATCACACTTCAGCCCCCCTGGCATGGTGCACATTAAGCAGGACAGTTAGGGAATGATGGGACTGACATCACTGCGTTTCTGCGCTGAAAGTGACCTTGTTTTTCCTCATTCTCTTCATCTCAGGGAAGTGTTGTCCCAGAGGAAGATTGTATTGCTCAAAGGTCGCTCTGTTAGATCCTAATGAAATTCTCTGTTATGTTCTATTTAACTATCAGTCTTGTTTAAGATCCTAAAATTATTTTGGAGCAATGCAAATAGGCACAAATGGGAGTGTAGATCTGTGAAATAAAGCTTGGATATTTTGTTCTTGTAAGAATTTGATGATACACGTTATGATTGCAGACTGCGAGTCTGAGCGCAGTTTGAGACATTGTTGAGATCTCTTCTGACACTTTAGGGTGGACTCATGAGATTACTACTGCTCTTCACTCAGTTGGAGTAGGAGACTTAAGCAATCTATATTGTTAAGCGAAACATTTGAATCACATTGCTATATATAAGAAATAATTAACAGAATAGTTTACCCAAAAAATGAAAATTCTATAATTTCACCCTCGTGTCATTGCAATCCTCTTTGAACTTTTTCTTCTGTGGGAAAAAAAGAAGATAATTTGAAGAATGTTGTGTTGTGTGTGAATCTTTAGGTGGCCAGTGACTTTCATTCATTAATTCATTCATCCAAAAAAAAAAAAAAATCAGTAAACGTTGGAACATTTTTGCAATTGAGATGACTGGGAAAAATTACCCAGTTGTTCTAAAATTAACTCTATTAAGTATCTGCCGCAAAGCTTTGTGCTGAAGTAGTTTTTTTGTTCCCTGGTCACAGGTTGTGACATGGAAACACAACATTAATAGATAAATAACAGCTACTTCTTCTAACTGGCAAATTATAAACTCTTTCTCTTCAGTTAAAACTAAAACTAGCTTATAAGTGTTTATTTAAAGTAGAGAACATGTGTATGTGTACATACAAATATACAAAGCAAATTCTGCATTTAATACTGGAAAGCAGCTTCGCAGTATCTTTTCTGTAGCTAATTAAAGTGATTGCAAAGGAGCCCTGTACTGACATTTCTGACACATCCTTTTTCACTAATATCTGCACTTAGTTCAGTTCAAATTACTCAGCAGAATTATAATTTTAAATATGTATTAGACTTTAAGTGTTAGATTGGCTGTTTTTGTACGCTTCAGCTTTATTCATTAAGAAATGTGACAATAAAGATCACATTAGAAAGGTCACATTATTGAAATGTTGCTGGAATTTTGAGAGCAAACGAAGTCTATTATCATTAGTGTAAAAAAAAAAAAGATCTATTATCAAACAAAACTCACTTTAAAGCCAAACAGTGCTTTCTGACCCACTTGAACACAAGCAAAATCTACATGGAGAACATTTTCACTCTTATGCAAAACTCCTGAGCAGGTTCCTCTTAAAATGACATACAATTTTGCAGAGCGATGGGAAATGTGACCACACCTGAAATCTTTGAAGAATTCATACTGATTTTGGAATACTTACAGAATAATAACCATTTAACATCTAACTGACAACGATGGCATCATCGTAATAATTTAACCAAATATTCTGATTGGTTTTCTGTCATTACATTGTGATTATGAATTGTGATTGTTCTTTTCTTACTTGCTTCTCTTTTTCTTTGTAGCCTCTCTTCCATGTTGTTGTGTTTACTTGTGTGCTCACATAATACTGTAAGCAATTTAAATTGATCGATCAAGATTGGCTGGCACTTTGAGAGTTCTGTGGCAAAGGGGTCAAAGACTCCAAACAAATCAATGCATTGACCAAGTTTTCCTAAAACATTTACGTTGTTCTTTCACTGCCTTCCAAGCACTGGCATTTCTTTTAGAAAATGCGTTTCTAATGCATGATTGATTGACTCAGTCACCTCTGTGTCCCATATCTGTCTTCTTGAGCTTTTGTTTGGGGACAGTTGCTATTTTGGAATGCACACATCAACAGAGTTTTGCAGCTTCACCCCTGGCAAAGATGGCAAGGCCGGCACTCGTGAGGATAATGAGCTGGCCATTAAAGTGATTTTAATTAGCGAGGTGCCCCGCGATCAAATCCAAGCAACATCTTCAGGAAAGGTATGCAAATAAGACTTGAACTCTCTAACCAAACATGAACACTCTGCTCGGCGAGTTATCAGATAGCATTTTTTGGGTAGCGTCAAGTCATTTAGCTGTAACGATTATAGCCAGTATGCATTACAAAGTGTTCTGGCAAAGCTCTAAGTTACGGATCAGTTACTCAGGGCCAAATTTGAACTCATTTTGCCTGTAGCTTTGAAATTACACTTTATGTTCATGTTTTGGCTCTGAAAAAATAAGGCTCTGTGGCCCATCCTGGCTTGTATTGCCGTTTGTGGCGATATCATTCTCACTCTATGATCCCATAAAATAGATACCAGATGGAGATTTGTCCCCCGAGTTTCTGTTAAAGAAAAAGAAACAGCGAAATGACTAGCTGAAGGGTAAGCTCTGATGACTGCATCATATCTAACAAGTCTGCTTTGAGCTATAGAGATGCTGACCTCTATCATGTGGCATGGCAGCTGTACTTTTTCACCACCGGTTTTATGACAAGGTGGAAGGAGCTTTGTGCTGAGACTGATAAGACTCCGGTCTACAGCTCCTCTGTGCTCACCGACCAAAGGAGCTTTGGATGGGACTTAATGAGTCGAGCCAATCAATGCCCAGCCAGATGGCTTTGATTGATGCCTTTGAAGAAACAAAGTGTCATAATGGTCTTAAGACCATCGAAGGGAGGGGAAAGTATTGATGCATCAACCCAAGCAGAGGTCACGATGGCCATCTAACTTTGAGGCTTTGCTTTGTCCCAAGGTGCCGGTCCTTGTTTGTGTGTTGGAGTCACCTTGTGGGGAAATAAATAGCACTGGAGTGCTTTACCTGAAATCACCTAACTTGAAGTATTCAAATTTGGTGCTTAGGTTTTACCTCACTTTTTGTGCTTGAGGCATGAGTGACATCTCAAATCATGTGGCTTGTGCAAGGGTCAGAATATTGAATGTGATTTGGGGGTTTGATCTTTTGATTTGGGCCATGCCAGAGCAGTCTAGCATTATGGGCAATAACCACACACATTGTCTTAATATGTAGAAGATCGTTCTCTCTTTACATTTTAAATAATTTTGCAAAAAATTTTTTTATTGACTTTTTCAATGACAAGCCAGTCAGTTTGTCAAATTAAATGCATCAATCAAGACTTAATTCAAAATAGCTTACAGAAAAGATTAGGTGAATTAGACTATTCATCAAGCTAATAACTCTTAACAGCCAGCTGTTACCAAAGATTGTGACATTTTTAGACACATTCAAGCATCTGCAATGACAGGAAACATCATTTCCTCACTCATCAGTTTTGGACTGTGAAGTTTTCAGTATGGCTATATTACCTGTGCCATGACATCTCTCTGTAGATCTTTTAGTGGCACAATCTTAGGCAAGCATCACTATTACAATTGCTCATTCTTTTGGGGGTAAAAAAAAAAAAGACTCTTACCATAAGTTTTACCTAACCCCAAATCCAAACCTAATAAAAGTTGTGTGATTGGAGGAAGCGAAAGGGGAGATTAAAAAAAAAACCACAGTTTGAAGGCTTGGGGTCATCTTGTTTAATGTTTTTGAAAGTAAATTATGCTCACAAAGGCTGTGTGTATTTGATAAAAAAATATATAGTAAAAAAGGGGAAATTTAAAATTTACAGTTTAAAATAACTAATTTATTCCAGTGGTGACAGCTGAAATTTCAGCATCATTACCCCAGTCTTCAGTGTCACACGATCCTTCAGAAATCATTCTAATTTGCTGCTTAAGAGTCAAATCTTATTATTATCAGTTAGCAACTTATCTTATTTTTTTCTCTCTCCAGGATACCTTGATAGAACGTTCAAAAGAACATAATGTATATAAGATGGAAATCTTGTGACATGACAATGTCTTTACTGTCATTTTTGATCATTTTAATGCACCCTTGCCTAATAAAAGTATTCTTTTAAAAACCTTTGCACAAACTTTTAAACATCAATGCACAGCAAAATATGATATGGATGTATGAGGAGATTTGATTATTAGCTTATTAGGTAACACTTTATTTTGATAGTCCACTTTAGACATTCTATTAACAGTAAGTAAATTTGCAACTACATGTCAACTAGCAGTTAGTAGAGTATCAGGAGACTGTCTGCTTAATATCTTCTAACACTTTCTTTGTCAACTTATTATACTAACCCTAAAACCTACCCTAACAGTCTACTCTGAAAGTTAGTAAACATGTAGTTGCAAATTAATGAGAATCAGTTGACATGTAGTTGACATGTAGTTACAAATTTACTTATAGTTAGTAGACTGTCTAAAGTGGACTATCAAAATAAAGTGTAAACCTATATATTTATATTATTATATTAATGATTATTATATTATAATCCTCAAGATACACAAATTGAGTCGATGTTACTCCTAGAATAATAGGCATATGTTATAAACCACTCAGAAAAACGTCATCCCCCAAAGCACCTTATCAATGTGGTAGTGATTTTGATCAATGTGGTAGTGAAAGTCTTTTTCTTTCAGAAAAAAATTTAGTTTTATAATTTAAAGCCACAGACACGGATTAGAGAAAACATGTATTGAAACTACTAACTACAGAAATTGAGCAGATGTGTGAAATATTTTTAGCAGTTGTTAGCAGTTTATCAGTTTAATATGGTAAATATGATTTACACATTCAAAAAACAGTACTAAGAGTATTTTATCTGTATTAGCAAATATGAGCAAAGTCATGGCCTAAACTTATTTTTCTGTAACTTTTTCTTTTCCTTATAATTTTGTGTAGTGAGTGTGTGAATACTAACTAAACAACTTTAAACCAGTAACTTCTATTTGAGACCAATAAATGAGTTTGATTCAAATTATTATTATTATTATTATTTTTATCCTTGAATGATCATATTACATGACAAGTGTCTTCTTAAATTACATGAATAGTATCTTCTTTTTTTGTCGTGCAAAAGAAAAATGCAAAAAAAAAAAAAAATAAACCGGTTTGGATGACATGAGGTGAGAAATGACTAAATGTTTCATTTTTGAGTGAACTATCCCTTAAACGACTGCACTCACAAGCTGCCCAGTAGATAAACAGCCACATCTGTGTCTTTTGAGTATAATTTATATACACTCCTGTTTGTATCTTCAAGAGCTAGACTTTCTGTGACTCATTGCATTTACAGAATGTGAAATTGGCTGTGAAATTTTCTGTCAAACCGAAAGT
Source organism: Sinocyclocheilus anophthalmus (assembly GCA_018155175.1). NCBI lineage: Eukaryota > Metazoa > Chordata > Actinopteri > Cypriniformes > Cyprinidae > Sinocyclocheilus > Sinocyclocheilus anophthalmus. Next base: position 334,015 of record JADLZN010009938.1, read on the forward strand.
TAACTGCACATTATGGAGGTAGATGGGTAAACGGTGACATGCCACTAGCATTGGGCTGTTTATGAGTGTCGAAATAACTGCATAATGGTGCCATGCATGTTGAAGGCAAATATGACAGACTGTCAAGCCATTCCTAAACTGTAAATGCATTATTAAAAACTGCAGAATGTGCCATTAAAATCCATCTATGAAATATTTAGTTGCAGTGATACTTCAAACATAGTTTTTTGGCCCGGTTTTCTTGTTTGTTGTTTGATTTTTCATTTTGGTCGACTCTTGGGCGCCCCTGTGTGCTGTCCCATTCTTATCCAATCTTGATTGAACACTCCTGCCTGTTTTATCTGGCCTCTCACAGGCCCGGACAGATGGGTCTGCACTTGATTCTAACACAAACCTCAAAACTAATCCACCAAAACAAACCTCTCGCTTTCAGATTCAGCCAGCTGTGGGAGCTGGATCAGAACCACAGCGAAGCGCCGCAACATGTGCAAACGACTTTTTATGATTACTGCGGTCTCTTTGACCAGCATAAACACGAACCAACTGGCCATGGACGAAGCCTGGGCATCTTATTGGTGGTCATTTGTTGGAAATGGTATATAACTGCAGTTTGTAAGGCTGCTTATACCTCCTTTTATCATGTCCCCTGATGTGAAGTGGATTGTTTGGTCGATTGGCTCTGATTGTGTTCTGGGGTTGTATTAAACATTCAGTGTTCCCTGAATCCAGCTTAAATGTTCAAGAAGAATTTGGAGCTAGTTGTCAAAATTGTCACTTACTATATTGGGCATCCTTTCCAATTATTTGGTGATCTTGTACATGTATAATGCATACAAAAATGTAAATGTTGTCACAGTTTACTCACACTCATGGCTATCTAAACCTGAACACAAAAGGTGGTTGAGTAATTAAACAGTGCAGGAGGCATGTGCAAATAATTTCATTCTTCATCTAGAAGAGTGAATTAATTTACTTTCAATGTTTTTGGAGCCAGTGGAATATTGAGTGATTCCAATAAAAAAAACACAAAAACCAAACAAACAACAACAACAACAAAAAAATCTGTGATCAAATTTGTATTCTGGTGATGTTTTTTGACAGATTCTTTCAGGTTGATGTGAAATTATGCAAATTAAAATGTGTCGTATGGACTCAGCCTAATTTATCATTACACAGATGTGGCATGTGCCATGTACTCATGATATTTCTATGTAATTAGTATGTCAGTGATAGCATCTGAGTGATTAAAGGCCCGTTCACACCAAGTACAGTAACTATAAAGATAACGATAATGATATAGTTCTAAAAATTGTTCTCAACATTAAAGAATAGCATAGTTCACACCACAACTATAACGATAACGATACAGAGGAACGATATCGTTGTGATCACTTTCAAAACAATTTTTTTCCAGCTGATGAATGATAAAACACTGACAGCCAATCAGAACCCATCCTGCTGTAACGAGCTCAAGAATATAAAGCGGCAGACACGCGTGCGCTTAGAATAAACAGACGATATCGTTATCTTTATAGTTATCTTTATAGTTATCTTTATAGTTATCTTTATAGTTATCGTTCTTGGTGTGAACGGGGCTTAATACAATTAATTTGGTCGATTTTATAGAGGAATTTTAAAGGTTTAGAAAATCAAATTTTTTGCATTATCATCAGACACATTGCAAAATCATAATAAACCTTTTCTAATAGGAATATATTATATAATAATGTATAATCACCAAACAATTCTTACACACTAATGGTCAGTTAAGTTTTTTTTTGTTTTGTTTTTCATCTTTTGGACTGTGAAGTTTTCAGTATGGCTGTATTACCTGTACTATGAAATCTCTCTGTAGATCTTTTAGTGGCACAATCTTAGGCTAGCATCACTATTACAATTGCTCATTCATTCAAACAATGAATCAGCCTAAAACATTTATCTAGAGAGGGATCTTGAAACCTTAAAAGCACTTAGATGGAAAAATGGCAATGGATAATTATGCTTCTTCATGGACTATATGCTTCCTCGAGAGCAACAGATCTGTGGAAGTAGGTCCAAGTGAAAGCAACCGCACGAGTGATGGTTAGAATCCCATAGCTCTCTGAGGTATGGCAATACCCCAATGACTAGAAGGTTATTCACAATCCTCTGCCATCATTTCCCCCTTGAGCGAGGCACTTAGACCTGCGCTGCTCTAAGGAACTGCAATTAACCCTCTGGAAATTGGCGAGGGATAAAAGTATTATCATTGTCTTGTTTCATGTATGTTGGAAATTCCAGTATTGGCAAACCAATTATCACTCTAGACACGTGGTGAGATTAACCTGAGACAACAGCTCTTTTCCAAACCCTCAGTGATCTCGCTGTTTACTGTCTACACAGGCAGCTGCCTTCTAACGGGCTCGAATTTGAATGTTTGCTTAATATCTAACAGTGCCAACGTATACAGCATATACAGATATTCGAAAAAAAAGAAAAAAAACATGTCTGTGGTGACATGCTTTATGCATTATTGGGACACTTTCAAAGTGAAAAGTCCTGTGAGCATATTCAGTTTTATCCGAAACAAATCTGGCAACATTTTATTATGTTTAATTGTTGTATGTATTGCTGCAGTTCAGTCTTGAAGTTCTTTTTTTTATTATTTTTTTTTTGTATTATTATAATTTTATTATTATTATTGTATCGAGTGTTCAATGGGCCATAAACCAAGCGTTGCATCGCAAGTGAACACGAACAGGTGAGCTTCTGAGCAGTTTACTGTGTCAGAACAAGCTATATGGAGATGATTAAGTGATGCCACATATTAAAAATGTATTTAGATACAAATCTTGCTCATGTTAACGTGTTTTAAGGAAGGAATTGCACGAAAATAAGTCTATTAATTGATCATCTGCCCCTGTATTCATATTTTACTTCCACTAGTGTTCATTTCAGCTGGAAAATGCAGTGAATTGTTTAGGTACATTTTTGGAGTTTTGCCAAAAAATGCATTAGAGACTTTGAACATTTGATTATATTATTATATTGTTTTTATCTATAATATATTTTTATTTGATCTATTTGAATCTCTATCCTCTCTCTTATATAATATTTATACCGAGTATATAATATATTGTATTTTTTTTTGTTGATTACATCGTTCTATCAACCTTTACAATTATTCAGAACGTCGGCGAGCAAGTACATTTTGAAGAGCGAACATAAAATGCACGTCACACACGTCCACGTTGCACGGCTACAGTAGGCTTGCATAAAATTCAAGGGGTATACTGTTTGCCTACAAAAACTTCTCGGGTTACTTGTGTAACCATGGTTTCCTGAGGGGAACGAGACACTGCGTCCTATAGGGGGATCGCTATGGGGAACGCCTCGTCGTGAACCGCCCCCCCCCCCCCCTGTGTCTTGAAGATAATGAAAACAACACCAACTTGTTTGGCGGCTGACAGCCATGACTCGACTACCGTAGAACTAGTACAAAATAGGCTCGCCGGTAATTAATTTTTAGCGCACATCATTCACTTCTTCGTCTGAAGCTTGCGTTTGAAGCATGGCAGGAAGCCTAGAGGACTCAGTGTCTCGTTCCCTTCTCAGGGAAACATGGTTACATAAGTAACCCGAGACGTTCCCTTTCGTGGAAATTCGAAAACTGCGTCCTCTAGGGGTCGCTATGGGGAACGGTCTACCCACGCCACCATGCTGAGGGGAGAGCAAGCCAGAACCATGGCGAGCACTAAGTACCAACTATACCATATCGCTATGGACTTTTGCAATGTCTGGACTTAGACTGCTGTCAGTGACATTACTCCCGACGGCCAGAAGTCTAGGCTGCCAAGGGACATTACTAGCGCCTCACAGTGCTTTGCAGGTCCCCCTGGGACAAGATTGGTAGTAGAACCCAAGCTACCAATAGTCTACCACGGGAATCAATCTCTCGAGATCAACCTCTGGTGTAATGAGGGCGGCTGACTCGGTGCCCAGAACTGCGGGACGGCAAGGGCCACCGTACCAGCTGTGCCAAAAAAAAAAAAGAAGCCTCCTTAGAGGTGGCGCCAGGGCCTAGAATCATGAAAGATTCCTTCCAGGGAATACGACCAAGATCCTACTTATTGGATCAATTACTAGTCTCGGCCTGTCACTCAGGGCTACCTCACTCTGCAGAAGGACCTGTCTCAACAGGCCTCTAGTGGAAACCCCCTGTCAGAGTAGGTATTCGAGGATACCGTGAGGAGTGGGTCCCAGGCGGAAACGGGGTTTTAGACCACTCAGAAAGAGAACGAAGCTGTTGCACGTAGCTCTTACCATACAGGATTTTAGAAAAGTGGGCAAAGTAGAACGTGCGCACTTACCACTTTCGTGGAAGTTTAGAAAAGTGGGCAAAGATACCGTGCCCACTTACCACCATGTGGAATTTAGAATGTCCATATGTAGATGGATACAACCGTTCTAGGGGGTTCTCGTGGCACTTCTAGAGGGCAGCCTATAGATGGAGCTCTGAGTAGTCATCAGTCTCACCTACGGCTATCACGCTGGCATGGCTAGCCGCGAACCTGTACCTGAGCGAGCAGACATCCATTCAGCGGGAGCTCAACCTACAGCACGTTCCAATGGTGGAACAGCAAGCAATTATTCAGCTGAGGGAGCAACACACCAAGTTCATCACCGAGAAGGGGACTCGACCCGCAGCACGTTTCAACTAGCGGAACCAGCTAGTAACAATTCTGGCGTGGGAACACACGCCTGGTGCTCAGACGCCCAGGGGGCTCAACCCTATCTACTAATGCCGGGTTTCCCCGGCTGGCAGTAGCTCATTCTAGCTGGGGGAGCCCAACCCACCTCTCACCGAGAGGGGGGGCCCCCAACCAGCAGCCTGATTAAAAAAAACAGAGGGGTAGCATACTGGGCCCCCCCAGGGGGCTGCACATCCCCCAGCGGCATCAGGCGAGGCGGAGGACGGCAAAAAACCTACTGATGCCGCTGGTCGAGGTCTTTCTGGAAGACAGCGAGATCAAGCCTCTCATGACAGAGGCACCTTCGTTTTTCCTCAGCTGAGGAATACTGTCCCCATTCTAGGTGACCCTTTCCGGAAAGGGGAGCAGTGCTAAACATTACCACGAGGACAGCCCATGGAGCGAGGGATTCAACTCCTCGGAGAGGATCCTGCTCATCAGACGACACCCTCTTAGTACCCCTTGATGTCGAGGGGGGCAGTGCCTTCTGAGTGCGTCGATAGAGACACACTGGTTGAGAGGAGCCCAGGAAATCGGGGTCCAGCCCTCTCCGAAACAGGGAACAAAGTCCGAAACGCGTAACCCACACCGTACAGGATTTTAGAGAGGTGGGCAAAAAAGAACGTGCGCACCTACCACTTTCGTGGGATGTTAGAGAAGTGGCAAAGCATAACGTGCACACCTACCACCTAGGTGGAATTTTAGATGGGTGGCAAAGCCTAACGTGCCCACCCAACACTTACGTGGATTTTAGAAAAGCGGTAAGGATAACGTGCACACTTACCACTCGCGTGGATTTTAGAAGGTGCGCAAAGAGAACTCTTAGGGTTCTATTGTCACCCGGACACAATGGCCGGTCGGGAACAGCAGCTCCGGGTGGCCTTGCAGCGATAGCACCGGGGCCGATGTTCAGAAGGCTCCCGCAAGAGCCCGTAATCGGCCGCGTGATCCAGGAGGTATGAAGCCGAAGCCCGGATTTTTCTTACCGTCTGGATGTATGTCGACGAGTGACACGCCTACTGCAAGTAGAGCACCTGGCCACTGAGCCCAGCAACGGCACCTCATTGAGGGCGTCTAGCAAGGGACAAAAACCGCACAGGTCCCGGGAAACACTGCAAGGCACTTATAGATGGTTACACACACACAGCCACCTCGGTCTGTCCTCGATATACAGATATAATGATATTTGGATCGTACTCACCCCCATGACCTCTGAGCTGGAGCTCTGCTCCGAGGATCTTTCTGACCGGATCATCCGCTGCAGGAAACTTTACATATATTACACATGACCACCCCAGTCTCTCATTAGTATACACTCTCATGACCTATGGATCATACTCACCCACCACGAGCCTTGTTGCCGGGGCTCTGTCTGGGGATTTTTTGACCGGACCATCAGTCAGGTGGTTACTATGATCTATCCATAGAACCACCAACAACATCATGGCCCAGTAGGAGACTGTTTGAAAAAGGTTTTACAGCTAACCTCGGTCAGCTGGAGATGTCATAACAGGGGAATTGGAAAAAGGGAGGACAGGGTAGATGTTGCACCCTCCGCGGGAGAGCGTGAATACCTAAGTATTACTCTGACCCGGACGAAAGCGCTGGCGCCTCGCCCAGGTCTCACCCCTCGGGTTTCGCCTGCCTCCACTTGACCCACGATACTTCCTACCCCCACCCACAGGTGGAGGAGGGGCGCGAGTCGCGACACTAGCCCTCTCTGCCCGTCTCTGACCCTTAGACCGAGACGGGCCAGGACCCCTGGCTTGTTCGGGCTCAGACCTGGGCCTTCGTTGTATGAAGGATTTGAACGCTGCTGAGCGCGCCTTCGCCTCCCTGAATTTTTCGACGACCGTCTCAACGGATGTACAAAAAAGTTCAGAGGGCGAAACCGGGGAATCGAGAAGAAAGCCCCTTTCTTTCTCCCCGATGTCCGCCAAATTCACCCACAAATGCCGCTCCGTCACCACCATGGCAGCCATCGCTCTGCCCATGGCCGAGGCTGCCTGCTTAGTAGCCCGGAGGGCCAAGTTGTGGTGCGCCGCAGCTAGTCGTTCGGCCGAGAAAGGCACTGCCCTCCTACAGGTCCTTTCAACCGGTCAGCCTGATACGCCGGAAGCAACGCCATAGTGTTGCAACGAGGCCACAGCTGGAACCCTTTTTGGTTTTTTTGTTTTTTTGCCGTGCGTACGCTTGCTTAGTGCTGAGATGTGGCTTGAAGGGGCTACGGAGGCAAGGAGGGGGGAGTTTTTGAGGGATGACGTCTCCACAGAGAGAGATAGAGAGCTAGGTCTCTTCCACAGGGGCCTCATCCATAGCCGCTTTCGCGCATTGACTTGATATTCGCATAACTCGTATGCTGAAACCGGTATACGCGTGAGGAAAACGGCTTCTCCCATTCCTTCTCGATCTCAGTATGGAGATCAGGAAGGAAAGGAAGGCTCACTTGAGCTGGAGGTGTATGGCCGGAGAGATAACGTTCGTCGAGGCGACCTCGCGACGTCACCTCCTTGGTTCGTTTCCACGGTAATTCGAGCCTTGTTGTGGCCCGATCCATCACCTCTAACAGCTCATCCTACGCAGGGCAGGTGGATTGGGAAAGCCCAGCCTCAGCTTCTTCACTCTCCACACCCATTTCCTGGTCTTGTTGGGCTGGGCCCAACTGAGCACTAGCCCCTGGATCAGATGATATCAGAGAGAGGATATCATCGTCCAGTGGCTGTCTCTCGCCCGACACCGATGCGCGGAAGAGGGGAACCCCCCCTTCAGCCTCATCGGCTAGGTCCACCTGAGATCCCCACGAGCTCATTCTCCTCCGTGCCTCAGCAGCGGCAGGTCCCGAACCGCGGGAAACCGATGGTTGTCCCTCACCACTCGAGAAGAGAGACAAACGAGAACGGAGCTTTTTCAGCGAAAAGCTCTCACAATGCACGCAGATTGTCTCCTCGAAGACATCGCGTGCGTGCTCCTCGCCCCAACAAACAACACATAGATCGTGTGAATAATCGGGTGTCAGGAACCGCTGGCACGGATGTACACACTTTCTAAACGCTCCGCTAGTGCTCGCCATAGTAGGAAAAGAAATAGTTTCTTACTTTGCTTTTGGAATGCACGCTTCAAACAGAACGGTCAGTGAAGACGAAGAAAGTGATGATGTGCGTTACCGGCGCCTATTTTGTACTAGTCGAGGCGGTAGTGACGTCATGGCTGTCGCCGGCCAAACAAGTTGGTGTTTTTTCAATGTAGGCTTCAGACACGGGTCACGACGAGGCGTTCCCCCATAGCGACCCCTAGAGGACGTTCACGAAGAGTTCCACGAGAAAGGGAAACCACCACTAGCTCTGCACCAATTTACCTAAATGCATTACTTCAGACTTATGTGCCATCTAGAAGCTTGCATTCTGCAAGTGAAAGATGCCTCATGGTGCCATCCCAAAGAGGCACAAAATAACTTTAACAGACTTTTTCATTAACTGTTCCCTACTGGTGGAATGACCTGCCCACCCAAACTCAATCCGAGCAGCTGAGCCTTGGTCATCTTCAGAATCGGCCTAAACTCTAAAAACACATCTCTTCCATCTTTACTTGACCCTTTAACTCTAGCAATCTCTATTCTAATTATATTCTTAAAAATAGCACTCTATTTATTTACTAACTTTTAATTTTACTAACAAATTTGTTTTCTTTTATTTATTATGCAATTAAGAAAAAGCAAAAAGGCCTCTAACACTAGTTTGCTATATTCTTTTTCTATTATGTTTTCTTTTTATTATATTATTTAAAAGAAAAAAAAAACTTGCTACTTGTACTGAGTTAAGCTAACTGAGACTTGTTATAGCACTTACATATTATTGCCCTTTTGTTGGTTTTGATTGCTTCCCTTGTCCTCATTTGTAAGTCGCTTTGGATAGAAGCGTCTGCTAAATGTCTAAATGTAAATGTAAATGTAAAATTCGGCCAGGATGAGGTATCATTTCAATCATGCTCAAGCAGCATGATTGGAACAGCCTTTGCTTCTGGAGTGTGGCTTAGGTGCCTTAAAATCTCTCTAGGTTTGTAACAGAGCAATTGAATCTATTAGGACTTTATTCAGTTGAAGTGATTTTATACATTTTCATAAACATTTTCAACGTATTAGTAGCTGATTGATATTCTAAGCAACTTCAAGGAATTTACAATTTAACACACTTTTCACCAACTATTATTCAGTGTAATTAAGCATGATGACATTCAAAAGTGCTGGGCTGTAAACATGTAATAGATGTTTCCCTGATTGTATTTTTCTCTCCATCAAAGTTATTTATATATTTGTGTTCTTTGATCTTAATGTTGAAAGTAGGCAAGTGGAAAATGCATTGGACTGTCAGACATCTTTTGTTGTTCCTGACTGTAATTTCTATTGTTTTTTGTCCAGGATGTTAGTCTGACGTCTAGTTCAAGACAGTTATTGAACTTATGACCTTAATTTTATTCAAACAAATCATCAAGTGTAAACATCTCTCAGAGAGCAGAGCGGCAGTGCTTGTGTCTGATCTAGAAGAATAAGCTCTCCGAAAGCAGAGCAAAAGCACATGCTACCCATGATCCATTACACTCCCCTTCCTTTGACCTCACCTCTCTCTCCCTGGAGTAAAATGCCACACGTGGGCGTTTATCCAGGTCATGGCAGCAGTGTAGTTGCTTTTTCTCTGAGAAAAGATCAAACCCACAGTCTTTTGTACATCAGCTAAATGCTATTGTTGCTCCAAAGCAACACTCGAGTTGTAGGGCCTCACCTTTTCTAGTGTTAGGATTTGAGCCAGCACATTGCTAGCTTTCAGTTTTCAACCATCTAAACTCCATGAGCAGTTAACTAATAAAGACAGTTCAGAGCTCTAGATGTAGTTTCATTTTAATGCTGGAATAATAATACAAAAAACAATATCATAGTGCTATTCTACACTGCTTTTGTGTAAAAGTAAAAAGAAATATGATATTGAAAACATATATTTTGGACACAATATTGTTGCTTTTTCTGTTTTTGCTTTGTCTACTTCATTGTGTCTCAGAGCAACACGCCATAGTATTGTTCCTGAATGAATCAGTGTTTTTAAAAAAATAAAAATTGTTCAGTAAATGATTTCCATGCATTCACAGCACCTCATTCTTTATTTCTAAAATAAATCAATGTTCATGACTAATCAGTTGAAGGAATAATGCAATAACTCACTCTTAAGTGTGTTCACACTTGTAGGTTTGGTTTTTTTTTTGGTTCATTTGGTCTGGACCAAAAAGGAAAATGACACATGTGGTCCTGGTCCGCTTAGTGTTCACACTGGCATTTTTGAAGCGGGAATATAAATGCATAGTGATACGTTCACAACCTGATTGGTTGGCTTGAATTGACATCAGGGGGCTCGGAAAGTATTCCGACCCCTTTAAATTTTCATCTGTGTTATATTGCGACATTTGCTAAAAATCATTAAGTTAATTGGGACTGGATTACTCCACCCCACCAATTAAAGTGAACCGAAATAACACGCAGCACCCATAAGATACTTGGATACAACAGAAGAAAAAAACAAGACAGTAATCCATGGGCTTGGACAGCACAGTATCTATGTGCCATAGATTTAATTACTAAATCACAAAGACAAGAAACTGAAATATCACATGGTCCTGAGTATTCAGACACTTTGCTGTGACACTCATCTATTTAACTCAGGTGCTGTCCATTTCATCTGATCATCCTTGAGATGGTTCTACACCTTCATTTGAGTCCAGCTGTGTTTGATTATAATGATTGGACTGATTAGGAAAGCCACACACCTGTCTAAATAAGACCTTACAGCTCACAGTGCATATCAGAGAAAATGAGAATCATGAGGTCAAAGGAAATGCCTGAAGACCTCAGAGACAGAATTGTGACAAGGCACAGATCTAGCCAAGGTTACAAAAAAAATTCTGCTACACTTAAGGTTCCTAAGAGCACAGTCGCCTCCATAATCCTTAAATGGAAGAGTTTGGGCTACGAACCAGAAACCCTTCCTAGATGCTGGGCCGTCTGTCGGCCTCAAACTGCGCTGATCGTGGGGAGCAGAGCCTTGGACGAGCCGCCCGTAAAAGAAGGAGTCCACCCTCATAAAGATCGCACCCTCGTGGAGCTCTACAGCTTTCTCTAGAGAGCAGACAAGAGCCGCAGGGCGTTGCGTTGAGCCGATGATAAGTCTTCGCTATGATTGAACGGGGGGAACACATCTCACTGCCGAGCCCTAACCAGTCGAGGGCTTTCAGCCAGAGTGGCACCGACGGTACCAGCTCGCATCTTCAGTAGCAAGTCGGATCCACAGGAAAGCCGCATCAGTGGGAGGAGCTCCTAGATGGTAGAGAAATCGATTCCTCTGGGCTCTGTGAGACAATGATAGAAACTTTTTGGCCTTTATTCTAAGCGGTATGTGTGGAGAAAATTAGGCACTGCTCATCACCTGTCCAATATAGTTCCAACAGTGAAGCATGGTGGTGTCAGCATCATGCTGTGGGTGTGTTTTTCCGCTGCAGGGACAGGACGACTGGTTGCAATCGAGGGCAAAATGAATGCGGCCAAGTACAGGGATATAAAACCTTCTCCAGAGTGCTCAGGACATCAGACTAGGCCGAAGGTTTACCTTCCAACAAGAAAATGAACCTAAGCACACAGCTAAAATAACGAAAAAGTGGCTTCACAACAACTCTGTGACCATTCTTGAATGACCCAGCCAGAGCCATGACTTAAACCCAATTGAGCATCTCTAAAGAAACCTAAAAATGGCTGTCCACCAACGTTTACCATCCAACTGACAGAACTGGAGAGGATCTGCAAAAAGGAATGGCAGAGGATCCCCAAATGCTAGGTGTCGAAATATAAATTGTGCAGCTTTCCCGCGCAAAAGACTAGGTGATTAGATACAAAAAGGGTTATGCTCTACTAAATACTGAGCAACGGTCTGAAAAGACTTAGGACCACTGTGATATTTTCAGTTTTCAAGTTTTTACTAAATCTGAATCAAATCAATGTCAACAATTCTGTGCTTTCTGTCAATATGGGGTGCTGTTTTTACATTAATGAGGAAAAAAAATTAACTAAAACTGATTTTAGCAAATGGCTGCAATATAAAAAAAAATGAGTGAAAAATTTAAGGGGGTCTGAAAACTTTCCATACCCACTGTATATATAGTGCGGAATTCACGAATCACCCCAACAAAAGGGGCGGTTAGGTTAAAGCGGGCACTGGAGGTGTTATGAGATCACAGCATCCATTAACTACCCGATCGGTGTCAGCGCCACTTTAAGCGAACACACCCTAATGTCGGTCTTGCGCTAAGCTTGCGCGCTCATTCTTGCGTGTGCATATTTTATTTTCACCACCTGCAAACTCAGAAGGAGCTCACAAAAGGCACTTTACCTCATCGTTGTTCCACGTTTGCCCTCTGCTCATTTTGTTTTGGTTAAACCGCGTCGTCAAATCATGTCGCATAGCGTTGCATCTTGACATTACTTCCTGTTTTTGGTTCATTTAGAAGTATTTGGTCCGTGTTGCGTTCATATATCACTCGAACCGCACCAGAGTTCATTTGGAAGCGGACCGAGACCCATTCTCTGTCCGCTTGTTTGGTGCGCACCAGGGTTCGGATGGCAGCGTTCACACATGCTCAAACGAACCGCACTAACACAGCTATCGCACCAGGGTTCGTTTTAAACGAACCAAACATGACAAGTGTGAACGCACCCTTAACGATCTTAATGAATCCGTTTTTTTTTAATAAATCAGTTGAGTAAATGATCATTGTAAAGTTTTTCAACATCTTATACTCCATGAGCAGTCAGCTAATATAGACATTTCAAAGCTTTAGGTGTAGTTTCACAAGTCAGACATTTTACTGTAAAAAATCAGTACTTTACTGTAAGACAATCAGTATCACAGTGCTGTTGTACTGGATATTCAGCCAGCTGCACAATTGTGAGATAATGCTATATAACAGTAAAATCACAATAATTGATTTTGAGAACAATTTTTATAGAATAATTTTAGGCACAATATTGACACTTTGTCTATTTGAGCTTTGTCTACTTTGTGTCTCAGAGCAAAATAGTAGTGTTGTTTTTGAATGAATCTGTGTTTTTGAACAAATATGATTCATTGACTCACTTACATTGAATAATTAAATTAATCAACTGAGTAAATGAATCCTCGACTCACTCATAAAGACCCATAAAAGTCTCTTGGTGCCACCTACTAGCGTTACAATGTTCAGAACCTATCACCAAAGAATCACCAAAAAATCCCCGTCACTAATGCACAGACTGACAATCAGTTTGAGTAGTGCGATTGATAGTGTATGATTGTATATCAGCGACTCACCCAATTAAATTTGAGATTTGCTATTTCTATGCACAGAACATTTTAGATTTTGTATTTACTTATTTATTTTTTATTATTAAACTACATGTATAGCGCTATAAGCTTTTGACTTTTGTCAAGCTGAAACTAAAGTTGGTGGGATCTTTAATTTAAATAAAACTTTGAATTTAAATGATTCAAGATTAATAAAGATTACTGCTGCTAACATTTGTAACATTTCAACATATATTCAACATATTCTAATTTTACATCAAGATTAAACAACTAAATATAGTGTGTATAGTCTATAGTAGTTCTCTCTAGTTGTATCCTGTCAGGTAAAATTAATTCATGCACTAAAGCATCATCATGCAAAGTACTGCATAGAGGTTTACACAAGGAGCACTGGATTGTAAAATGACCGCAGTATCACGCTTATAAATGCAAAGAGTTTGGAGGCTGTTTCACTTCCTTTAATTGCTTGACATTTGCATTCTGAAAAGTTTATCAGGTCTCATCCATGTGTAATAGCGTTTGGATTACCATTGGGATGGCAGCTCCAGGCAAAAAACAAACACAAATGGACTCCAAAATATATTCTTGACTGTAATGACAGGAGATGGGCAGAGAATGCCAATTAGGCCCTTCAGAATGCCAGCTGATTCCCACAGACAGCCACCGTAAGTCCAGGCTACCCTAAAAGCAAATTTTGGCAGTGGGTCTTGGACATTTACTCTGGTTTTTGATTGAGAATCCAATATGATCAAATATATGAAATGAAGACGATATTTAGTGGAAGTCAAGAATCTGATGCTTGCAGTACTGTTTCCTTTTATCTGCCTGTTTCTGTATCAATCAATTAAAAGTCTGGCTGTGTGAGACTAGGCTTTTGGTGGTGGTCTGTGCAGATTCCCTTTGAAAGGTTTTGAAACATTGCGAAGAGAGATGCTTGGGTAACATCAGGCCATGAAAACTAATGAATAACGTGAAGGCTCAAAGATCAGCTGTTGTAATGGTGGAGGCAGTCCTCACCGAATGTACATGGGATTTGTGGGAAGCAGCATATATTAGTCTTAATGACTGGCGTAAAGAAAGCAACTTGAAGTGTTTCATCCACTTTAAGATGGTATAGACTACCCAGCTGTAACTGAGGAGGACATCTTGAATTCGTTTTGGAATATACTTCATTTAGCTTTGCCGAGAGATGTTTGTTTTCATATACAGTAGGCCTGTTTATTGACATTACGAGTGTTACTACAACTTTGTGTGAGTATGTACTGTAAGACCATTAAAATTCATATTTAAAGGGATTGACAGATACATTTAGTCATTAGTCATTATACTACATTAGTCAACCATGTGTCTTAACATCAGACACAAATTTGCAATTATGGCTCCAGGGAGGAAGCCACGAGGAATCTCTTCAGCACAGTTTCATTAGAATGAGCACAATCTCAGCAGAAGGCCAAATGCAATGTCTAAAAACATAATTTTTTTTTACACATTTGGGTGAATTTCCCAAAAAAGATGTCCAAATCAATCCTGAGAGAAAATAAAAAATAAATAAATGTGTTGCTAGCCTATCTTACAGACCATTACGATTGTTGCCTTGTGACATAATTTAAATGCCAATTAAGCACATTTTCTCTTAAAGTCGTATTACCCAGTGGCACTTTTTATATAGAGTTGTATTTCCATTATTCTCAGTAGTTTCATTAGATGTTAATCACATATAGTCAAAAACATCACGTTTTGGTGTCTAAAATGTCCACTTTAATGAATCCACCAGATTTTTATGTTAGCATCTTTTTGTCTTCCTTTGACATTTCCTTCGTTTGAGTTCCATCTCAATTCCAATCGAGTCGGGACTCTGTTTGCTATGCTCAAATTGCTCTCTAGAGGTAACAGACCCTATGAGGAGCAATTAAGTAATCAATCCTAATCCCCAGTGGGCCGGGATTTTAACCGAGAGTGAAAGTGAGTCAGAGCTGTGTAATCAGAGTCTGTGCGAGACTTGAAGGGGACAGGTATCAAATGTCTCAGCCTTTCCTCCAGAGGCCGAATCCATGTATCCAGTGGTCTCTCATGTCAGCCCTCTCTGGGTGTTCACTTGCGCTAAATAACCATTCTCACTTTTCATAAAAAAAACTAAAAAAAACGAGTGTGTGACATCAGGGAAGGAAAGGTCAGCCAATCACTGCACAGGCCGTGGAACTGTGGATAAACAACTGTGTCCTGAGTGCTCATTAATAATGATAATTAAAGGTGAATAATATAGCTTGTGTTACTAGCAGCACCACACACACAACAACATTGAGACGGGACTGGATGTTTGTGTTCTTTACACTGAAACCTGAGCGAGGTGGATGGAGAGGTTTTGAAAAATGTAAGACAAGGAACAAGGAAACATATGTTAGTCACATGTGAATATATATATACTAGATAGTATATATATAATATATATATATATTCTTTTTTTTTTTTTTTTTTTTTTGAAAGAAGTCTGCATTTATTTGATCAAAAATCCAGGAAAAAAATTAATATTGTGAAATATTATTATTATGTAAAATAAAGTTTTTCTATTTTAACATGCATTAAAATGTAATTTATTTCTGTGATGCAAAGCTGAATTATCAGTATCATTACCAGTCTTCAGTGTCACATGATCCTCAGAAACTCATTCAATATGTGATTTATGTATCACTGCTGAACACTCTTGTGCTCTTTATAATTGTTTTGGAACCTGATGATATTTTGTCATGGTCTTTGCTGAATAAAAAAGTTAAAAGAAGAACATTGATTAAAACAGAAATAGTTTTATCAAGCACCACAGTTAACAAGTTTGGGGTGAGTAATATTTTATATTATATATTTATATTATATATATATATATATAATATTTATATAAGCTATATATATATTATCTAATTATTAATGAATATATAAACATTGAAATTACTGAGGGTTAGTAAAATAACAGCATTTTCATTTTGAGGTGAACTGTCCCTTTAATCAACATAGTTCAAATGCTTTAATGAAAATGTTAACATGCAAAAAGATATCTGTGATTGTTAAATTTAGGGTTTGGGGAAGAAAAAAAAATATTACAAAAACAATAGAAGTCTATGTAGCATACCCACGATGACATTCACAGAATCTTTTAGATGCCTTTATGTCTAGCTCATACACAGCATCACATTGAACACATCAGCTTGCAGCCACAATAAAACCTTCCAGTTATTTCACCTGGTTTGATTTATTTCATGTTTGAATGAGGTTCACATTTTCCATGATTTTTTTTCACCCGACTTCATTCACCTCCTTTGTTGTCTTGATTAGATTGATCAAAACATTTGATCACTCTTTATGCTAACTATATAAAAGTAATTGAGCTAGGAATTTACTGCCACGCTTGCAAAATGAGTTTACTCAGCATGAAGAGGAGTTACGAATGACTAAACACAAACACAACAATTACTACAACGAGGCAACAGAAACGCTCCTATCATTTCTAATAATGCTTGACGTTTTCTTCATGACATCTAGTTATGTTTTATATCTCTGGTTCAGATTGTTACATTGAAACACATTTGTCAGTGTTTTTATCGTCTGCTCAAATCGTTCAAATGCTTAAAACATCACTTAGTAGCTGCTGTACAGGCGTGACAAACCTCTTATTCAAAAAATGATCTGTTTTTTTTATAAAAAAATATTTTAAACTTCTTCCGGGCATATTTTAAATATCCAAATCAATAAAGGTCACTTGAAATAGAATATTAAGATTTTATGAGATGGTTCCACAAAGGATTCATTTGTAGACAAATGGGCTGGAAGTCAAACTCAAAAGAAAGTGAGAAATTATAGCCTTGGTCATTTTATTTGATTTCTGGCTTTAAAAATATCCCTTCTACGGTGGTACTAATGCATGATTCATGCAACTGTTGGAGTTTTAATCGCCATTAAGGGCAAAATTTCTCCACTTCAGAGGTAACGCTTTTAATGGACCTGGTCATATATTATTTGCACCATGCTTTGAGAACGGACAACTTTATCTACTTCTCTCTGTCTACCAGAAGTGTCATGCCTTTTTCAGATATTTCAGCCTTGTCATTTCAGTTCATTTTTAATGAATCTTTCACATAAAGTTATTTGCTTTTTTTTTTTTTTATCCCTCACAAGATTTAAAAGTAAATCAGAACACAAGGGTGCATTTATTGTCAAAATCCCCCCCCCCAGTAACAACAGTAATATTATGAAAATGTATCTTAAAAATATATCTTAACATGTCTTTATTCCTGTGATGCAAAACTGAATTTTCAGCCTCTTACCCAGTTTTCAGTGTAACATGGTCTTCAGAATTATAGAATATTATGTAACTAATATTATTACTAACAATTTATTTATTTATTTGATACATTTTTGATAAATCTAAAGCATATTTGTTGAAGAAAAGCATTCATTTCCATTAAAACCCTCCCCAATATTGAATGGTAGTAGATCATGTTTCTACATAAATATGAAGAGCAGACCAGTGTTTAAATTTAAATACTAATCATAATAATAATAATAAAGTTTCTTAAGCAGCAAATCAGCATATTAGAAGTGATTTTGAAGGATCATGTGACACTGAAGCCTGGAGTAATGATGCTGAAAATTCAGATTTACGATTCCGATGTAATGTACAGTATATTCAAATTATTATTTTAATTGTAATACAATTTCTCAATATTAAGGTTTACTGTATTTTTTAGCACAAAATCGCAGCTTTGGAGAGCATAAGATACTTCATTAAAATCATTTAATTATTGTAATGTTTCCAGTCTTTTGGTTTCCAAAAAAAAAACATGTTTATTGTTTTGAACAAAAACTCTATAACTAGTCTTTTCGATGTTATTTTTATTTATTTATTTATTTTCCTTATTTTTTCCTCATTATATCTTTTCTTCTCATATTTTTACCATCTGTGTGCCAGGACTTCAGCAGATTCCCCTCAAAACTTATGGATGCCTATCCTCTCTTGAAGTGCAGATGAATTATGGATAGATTTGTTTTGGCATTCTGAGTCATTATGAGAAACGAGCACATTTCATCTGTTTCTGAATGAGAAGCATCAGTCAAGCTCACAATTACATGTGGAGACATCATTTAGACAATCGTCTTACACCCGGGAAATGTGTGCTGAAGAACAGTTTGGGTGTTTACACACTAGAGAAAGCTCTGATGGCGCGTTTGACAGATAAGAACATGCAAGATGCATTTAGAGGCTGTAGAAAGAACTGTGTCAGTTTGAAATCAAGTGGGAATACAATGGATGGAATTCCCCAGTGTTTACACACTAGAGAAAGCTCTGATGGCGCGTTTGACAGATAAGAACGTGCAAGATGCATTTAGAGGCTGTAGAAAGAACTGTGTCAGTTTGAAATCAAGTGGGAATACAATGGATGGAATTCCCCAAAGCACAACCAGACCTGCCTTTCTGAAATTCTTATTGGTCAAAATTTTCTCAACTTTTGACGTGATAGAGCTTTTTGCAAAGCCTTGCATTTTTCCTCTATCCCCCATTAAAATCACGATAATTGGAGCTGCTTATGTCTTCACTATGTGCCTAAATTCTACCCTATTTGTTTTTTTTCCTTCATTTATGTGCCGGATCTATGTCGTAGAATTTGTGCATAAACTAGGGATGCGCCGATTCCGATATTCATATCGGGTATCGGCTCCGATAGTGCCATTTTTCTCGGATCGGGTATCGGTCAGAGAGAGCCGATCCAAATCCGAGATTTTTTATTTTATTTTTTTCAATTGTGCGAATTATTCTGTGTTACTTCTGAAGCCATAAGATAGTTTAATGTGAGCTACATATGAATATTTAAGTCCTTACATTAAAGTTCACACAAACTATTTTCTCCGCTGTGGCTGTCACTCATTCGTTCAGCCTTTAAAGTTTAAACCCTGGTCGCGTTCGGTTACAGCAGTCAGCTCAGTAAAGCTCTCTCCAAGATCATTCTGTGTTCCCATTATACTTGATTTGTAAATACATGTCTATGATTTTGCAAAAAGGACTTTATCTTCTTACCGTGCGCACATTGTAAGCGCTTTGTGCTCATAGACTGTCAACCCTCTACATTGCGAGTAAATCACTCGCATATGCGACTAAATCTTCACTCTGGGCGACTAAATTATGTCTAATATCAGCCAATGGCT
This sequence comes from Sinocyclocheilus anophthalmus, assembly GCA_018155175.1. Taxonomy (NCBI): domain Eukaryota; kingdom Metazoa; phylum Chordata; class Actinopteri; order Cypriniformes; family Cyprinidae; genus Sinocyclocheilus; species Sinocyclocheilus anophthalmus. Next base: position 353,306 of record JADLZN010009938.1, read on the forward strand.
AATCAATTATCAGATTTTACTCGCCGGTGTGTGAGTTGGAGGCTGAGTATATGTTTAGCACAGATATATTTTCACTCACAGACCACTCTGACTGAGCGCATTCAGAGTTTCCTCTCCGTCAGCGATCTTGATATTTTCATTCATTTGAAAATGGATGCGCAGCGAACCTTTGTTTGTTTATTTGGCGTAACGTAAACTCTATGTGAAGGCGCACGACTCGCCTCCAGCTGTTCTCTCACAAGAGGCAAAGAGCGGATCTTTGATATACCTTTGTTGATTTTCCTGTAAAACTTCCTGTGTAATTTTCACTTTAAGATTTGCCGTGTCTTCCTGTAGTATCGGCGGAACTTAAACATTGCGCAAACGCATCTCATTGGCTGGTGCGCACCTAGTATCGTCCCTGGGGGTTTTTGATTTCAGCAAATCAATTCGAGCGAACGCACGCAACCTGATTAATATTCATGAAGCCAGTAGCTCATTAATCCTTAAGAGCGTTTTTATATTGTTCTTATTGGTAGAATTCGTATAATAATAATATATTATCAGTATTATTGTTCTTTTTTTTTTTTTACAGGAATACTGAATGACCAAAAAAAGCACCAGCCCCAGTCCTAATTCTGTTTACCATGGTTTTAATTCTAATTACTAAACTTCTATTATTAAATAATACTTGATTATCATATCACAATGCTTGACTGCTTGACTGACTGATATTAAGTGTACTTTCAGATATTTAAAAAGCTGTACCATTTTCCAAACATTATTATATGTATGTATGTATATATATATAGTATAGTATTTCAGTCTGGCAAGTAAACAAAAAAATATACTAGCCAATTGCGATTCAATGCCAAGGTCTGTTGAGGGTTGAATGTATAAAAACAGTTCGTGCTGCACTGTATTTGATTTCGTTCCTATCGGTATCTCTCATAATTGTTGCTTCTTACAATATCTATTACATTTTAAAATAAATGATTTTAATTTTCTATTGTATATACTTCGTATCTAAATACATTCATGAAATGTTTTTGTACATTGAATGGAGTTTATAATAATACAAATACACTGTGTAACTTTTTTACCCCTTTTGTGCAACCCGTTTATTTTTTTTCCCACAAACTATAGTTTTTTTTCACTAAATGTTTTGGATTTCTAAAATGATTGTGCACGTGATTTTTCTAAATAACTTTCTGCCGAGATTAGCCCCTACACCTAGTTTATGATACTTTTTGTTCATAGATTAATATACATCGCGAACATATTTTTTTCATATTTGTTTTATTTTTATTTTTCTTTATATAAGTAGTCTGTATTAGTGATTGTTAAAGAAGATTACGTTCCACACACAGAGTAGATAATCCGTATATCTCAGTTCCTCACACTCACGTTTAAATTCTAAATTTATTTAAATGGGGGAAAAAAACTTCACTGGTATTGGTATCGGCCAATACTGAACCCTAGTTATCGGAATCGGTATTGGAGGTGAAAAAGGCGGATCGGAGCATCCCTGGCATAAACCCCATTTTTGGCAAAGAGGTGCCAAAATGACACTCAAAGATATAAAGGTTGCTGCTAATGAGTAGTGCTGTGTTCGATACGACGATGTATAGTCACAGAGATTTGACGATACGAGTATCGTTACAGCTGGCCCTGTATCGATATTGTGACAAAAACCACTGCCTGCATTTGCCCCCGGGCTTAAGTTGTAATACACGAAACCACCGTAAACGGAGTAAAAAAAGTTGGCAAGGTTTCGAAAAAATTATGAATAGAGCATAATATATAGGCTACAACAAAGTTTAATCTGGCCGGAGAGGAAAACAACCGGGGTTGCCTGATATATAGAGACGTAATCCCCGAAACAGAGCTTTACACTTGGAAATATCTGTTAAGTGTGCTACTTATCTTTGTCAACGTGGCAACCATGTGCACGTGCTCTCTCTCCACTGTGGATAAACGCGCTTGTTTTCTGAAAACACCAGTTAGCTTGCAGTTTAGCGATCTTCTCTTCAATATTCTATTCTCAGAAAAGTATAATTCATCAGGCTTTCATTTAGGGCGCGAGAGGAATGAGCTGTGTATGTTAATGAATTATTACAGTGCCGCTGTGGTTGGCTTTTCGAGTGCTTTCGAAACGATGATGTTTACCAGCCTTTGTTGTACGTATAATGTAGCTCTCAGAGCGATTAAGCTATTTTAATTGATAAAATTGCCGTGCATCGCTAAAAGGTGCGTCTAAAAATGCCTAAAAATAATTTCTTGTGCGCGCCCCCATAGTGATCTGACCTAACGTGGGCGTGAGGTACAGTGAGACAGCGCATTAGTTAGAACTCTCTAATTTTTAGTTTTTAAGGTAGAAGTGTGTTGATTTGTGCCATGATACCTACCACAATGTTAAGAGATTTTAATAATTAGATAGTACATTACAAATAAGGTATTAGGACGCGAAATTTTTATTTATGGTCTTAACAACAAGATGCAAACAATCAGAATATTGTCCCTGGTGGGGATGCCCATGTAAACAATTTAAACCAATGCCATTACCTATATTGTCCGTGTACGTGTATATATGCCCTTCACTAATGCAGAGGTCACCTGCCTGTTCTGCATAGTTAGTAACGGCCCTATGGGTATGCAGTGTTTAATACACAGCTGTTTACAAATTCTCTAATGGTGAAATTCGTTGAGTCCCCTTATCGTGATATGTATCGTAATCGGCCCTCTGTAATGGGGTCTCTGTATCGTGGCCTCTGTATCGTGATACGTATCGTTTCGTGACTTTGCTGGTGATACCACACCCACTATGAGCATTTTGACTAGACTTACTCTCCAAACATATATGGGGAAGATTGAGATTGCTGAATTTTCTGCATTATTACTCCAGTCCTCAGTGTCACATGATCCTTCAGAAATCATTCTAACATGCTGATTTATTATCAATATTGGAAACCGTTTTTGCTGCTTAATATTTCTTTGGAACCTTTGATACTTTTTTGGGGGGGGGGGGGATTCTTTGAATGTATAAATTGATTCGGCATTGATAATAACAATTATGTTTATTTATTTATTTATTTTGCTGCTTTCATGCAATGGAATATGTGTATTAAAGACATGCAATCAGAATGGACCCCTTTTACAATTCATGTCCTTGGTTTTATCTGTTGTATCATATCGGATGAAATTGTTTACATTTTTGCGTCTTTTTATATTTCTGTCAATCAAGAAATTAGTCAGTCAGTTTTATTTTAATATCATTATAATATTTTTTTTTATTAAATGTCACATCAAGGAAGTGAATTTTCCTTGCACTTGCGGTTTCATCTGTGCTTATTTAAAAACCTTTGCATCACTTTCCATCTTTCTCTTATTCTCTGTAGAGTGTGGGAGAGGTGAGTGCAAAGTAAACACTGCCTTTCACACACACACACACACACACACACACACATAAGCATGCCCTGCTGCGGCTGGCTAATTTGCTTCCATGCGCGATGTGAGAGGGGACCCCGTTCACCCTCTCAACAGCTAGGGGCCATTTTAATCTTCCAGCCTATAATATCTCAGCACGCTCCTCACCGTCCGGGCTGGTTGCCATGGGGAGATATGGGATACAAGTTGCCACTTCACCAAATCAGCTAGAAATCCCCTTTAGCCCCTGAGGCATGTGATCAGGCCACCTCCGCGACATACAGGAATACAATGACAATGAAATGAAAAGACTCCTCACTTGGAATATTTGCTGTTATTATTCTCCTTTCTTTTTTTTAAATGAAGGCTTGTTGTGTTGCTTGTTGGTGTCCCAGGTGGAGAAACTTCAAGCAGAGCAACAGCTCCCTACTGGTAATCATTGCTGAATGGCCCTGCGTCGGTTTCGCTGACAAATGAAAGCACATCGAACATCGCGTCATAGCGCCACAGAGGAATTTTTCAAATGTTTGTTCCCTTCACAAATGTAACCAAAAAACGCTGAACAAATAAACAAGCGCTGACAAGTATGCATGTATTATTTTTAAGAAAGACACTATGATGCCACTGTGGCACTGATGTGGGACACCTGTTGAATTTGTTGTCATGAAACCTGTTAGCTGATAGAAATTAAACAGCTGCTTTTCTCAGACATATAACTTGAATAATGTCGGGCCCACTTTGCAGATTATTTTGGCCAAGAACTTCCTGCTAGGATGGGAATAGAACGTTTGATCGACATGCTAGGTGATTAACCACTTTAGTTATGTAGGGAGGTTTAATCATGGAGGAGGGTGGGGGTTTCTTCGCGGCGAAGAAGGAAAGAAAAAAAAATCTGTCAGCAGTTGCTCACCCTCAAGTTGTTCCAAACCTGTATGAGTTTCTTTGTTCTGCTAAACAAACATAAAGTGTATTGGTTGAGACTGGGCCGGTTAGACCAACAGTGGGTTAAGGTAGCCATTGACTTCCAATCTTTTTTTTTTTTCCCTGTGGAAGTCATTGGCTACCGTCACTGTCTGGTTACCAACATTCTTCAAAATATCTTCTTTTGTGTTCAATGGAAGAAAGACACTCATACAGGTTTTGAACAGCTTGAGGGTGAGCAAATAATGACAACATTTTAGTTCTTTTATGTGCTGTTTAGGGACAGAAAAATAGGACTTTGATGGTGTCACAATAATATGTCAGAAATAAATAATTGCATACCAGTGTCAGCCTGTGTGTGCGCTGAGTAGGCGTGCGAGGGGCGTGGGGGTGAGGCCAGGGGCTGAAAATCATAATGGGGCGGAGATCTCTAGTGGTAGAGCGTGAATAGTGGTCAAAAATTTCTTACCTTCCTCTACTGGTATAGCGTAAGTTGACCCACAACAAGGGTCAAACAAGTCCTTTGAACCAAATTTAAGGAATGTGCAGGCATGCATTTGGGCAACCTGGGGCCAGATGACACTAACATGGCAAGCTAGTACATACGGAATGGGATTAACTAGGTATAAGGTCTTGACCACCTAGAGTTGGTAGTTGGGGTTTCGTGAATATGGGGACTGTGCGGGGTCGAGTCTAATCTATACATATACCGTATATTTGACATTCCAAAATGAAGAAGAGATACCTTGTAAGGGTACTAGGGGCTCAGGTTTCCTTCCTGACATAATTGCAGTTGTAGGCTCAGGGAGCAAAAAGAAAAACACGTGAAGCCGTGAATGGATTATTTCATTATTGTGTATCATATGTTGTCACAATAGAATGGCACTTCTAGTTATTATTCGATTCAGAGATTAATGTAGTTCCCCCCAAACAAAAAATTGCTGAAAGGTATTCCCCCTCAGCCACGATCTCAAGATGTAATTAATTTGGTTGTCGAGTATTTGTGATACAGATTTGAGAAATTTTAGCATACTCACTTACGCTCATCAGGGACCTCTGCAGTGAATGTGTGCCGTCCAAATGATAGTCCAACGCTGTAACAACTTTTACAACAATCCCAAGTAATAATCCACAACCACGCATCCATCGATTAACGTTTTTTGAAGTTCAAAGCTGTGTGGTTATAAAAACAATGATGTTTTTAACGCAAACCATACTCGAGGCTTTTTTTGATTGAGCGGACAACAGGGGATAACATTTGGACGGAGGAAGTGTTTTATAAGTATGGACTCTGTCGATTGTTATTGTGGCCAGAAGTGAGTGTTTAAGTTAAAAACCCTAATGAACAATTTAGTAACAAATATATGCTTTTTCACTTCACAAGACATTCACTGATGGACTGCAGTCGTGTGGATTACTTTGGATTACTGTGATGTGTTTATCAGCTTTTTAGACTCTCATTCTGACGGCACCCATTCCACTGAAGAGGATCAATTGTGATTAGCTTTTCATTCTTGGGTGACTTATTTCTTAATTAGTGCACCCTAGTGTCACACAAACCTCTTTTGTAATGTCATGGCAAATTCGTCCTAAAATGTTTTATGAGTAAGATTCCAACATCGCCCAATCTATTTTTGTCTAAAAAAAACGTACAATATATTATTCTTAAAGTTGTGTCCCCAAATTTGTATACTTTGCCCATTTGGGTCTTTATAATGTTCCTTATGCGAGAGAAATGTTTGCATGGTCACTGACACACCACGATCGAACATTGAATGCTAGTGTGTTTTGCTCTCATTTGGGGACAGAGCTAAGTAGACGGGCACCGATACTGATCCCACCACGCAGAAGAGTGTACCCTCTGAAGGAGCCACATATGTCCAGTTGGGCTACCGTAAGGCTCGAGGCATTGTGCGCGAATATGTCCGCCCCGAATATAGATGCTCCCAACGAGAGCAGTCACACGCTGATATGAAGTGTCACCCAATGTCAGTCCAAGACTAAGCCCTATCACTTGAACGTTCCCAGCAACGCGCACTGAATGCAAAAGTGATAAGAGCTTATCAGGTTTTGGCTGGGAAACACTACAAGATTAGCGCGTTACGTGGCTAGGAAGGGAAGAACCGTGCGTGAAGCAATACACAAAGAACAAATACTACTGCTCGAGGATAACGTTATTGGGAGGTGATCTAAAGAGCTCAATATTGAACGAAATTATATCAGAGTTTGCACTGTAGAAAAAGTGCAAATACAATCTCAGTGGATAATGGGAATGTGAGATTTTTATCATTATGATGTTTGTGGGAAGGTGACTTGTCACGCGAGTTGATAAATAGGGACCATGGACAAGCACGAAAAGCATCATGATATATATTACTATATACAGTTAATAGAAGTATAATGTCAATTTGACTTTTAATATTGTAATATTTTCATTTTGTTTACTTTAATATGATAATTGATATATCTAGTGTTAGGTTACTGGTTTTAACTTTACTTGCCACATTTATACATTTTATAACTAAAATTAAATAAGTAGAACTAAAAGCTAAAACATATAATATATATAAGTTATTTAAAGTAGCAAGTCAGAAGCCTGGTGTGAAGACTGTGAGAGATTCAGTTCATGATAGACAGCACAATAATCTATGTGTCATGAAAGTACACCGCTTTCTTTCTGAAAAACTCAAGCCAGGGGAACCTCTCTAAACCAATCTTTTGGTGAATTTGTGTATGTCTTTGTCTCTGTCTTTCTGGTTTTGACTACAAAGAAAGGTGATTTTGTTTTTACAACTAGAAAGATATTTGAAGTTGTTCTAAATTGCGGCATCCGTTGCTGGCTGGAAAAGACATCCCGATGCTAGGCAGAGGAGGAGGTGGGGGGTGTCACATACTAGTGCCTTAAGCAGCTATTTTTGGACCCAAAACCAATTGCTGCAATCCCACTAAGAAGGGCAAAGATGTCATATCACACCAAGCCATGGAGGGGCCAGTGAAGGTTTTCTTCTTCTCTTCTTCTTCTTTTTATTTGTTAGAGAATAGCTTTATAACTAGATGATAACAAATAATACGAGGGACATTACTTGTTTTTATTTCTTCTTGTATTAGGATTGCTATTCCACAAGGCATTCTGGTGTAGGTAAGAGCGATTGGGAGAGGTGCACTACATCATAAAATGAATTTCAGCAGTCCATGATCCATGCGTTAGAAATATAAAACTCTATATTTTACTATCATCGGTCATTTCCCGGTTGTTAAAGGATGTGCGAATTACCTTTGGGGCCATCCGCGAACTGCATCTTGTAAAAAAGGACTAATAATAGTATTAATACATGAAAGTAACTTTAGACTAGATGTTAAACATAATATCCTTTGTCATGCTGGCCCAGTAACAGATGCGTCGACTGGATAAATAGGCCCGAAGGATACAATGAGCCTTATACAAACTAGCTGGGGACTCAAAAATAATAAAGCATGTGAGTGCTTTTGTCAGGTGGAGACAAAGTAGTAGCATGTACATAGGACTGAGGATACACCCTAGCAAGGTCATACGCTAACTTTTACCATCATTAAATACGACTAGCACACGCCATCACGAAAAAAAAATGGGCGGAGCAGTAGGTTGGGTGTGGGAAAGGGCATTGAGAGGCAGACCCAACGCGTAAAGACAGGTGTATAAAGTACAAAGACATGTCACGGATGATAGGAACAGTACTTGGACCGGAAAGTAACAGACAAAGAGAAAGGTACTAAGTACACTGGAAGGAGAACGAACGCTAGTGTACCATAGTAAGGGGTAAATAAGCAGAGCAAAAGGTACAGAGATGTTACCGTATAATTCAAAGCTTTGACATTCTTGTACCTTTTCTGAGAGGTTGGGTGGTTTAAAAAAAAACGGCCTTTTTTCGTCTCGCTCACGAAAACGAGCAGGATAGCCCTAATTCAAAGAACGGACGAGTGGAGCACCCCACCTCCCCATCATGGCATTTACAGTTACAAAAACCGGTTTGATTTCCTGTTTACCATTAAAAAAAGACAACTTATCTGAGAATTTTCAGAGAAGAGTTTTTCTATACAGCATTTTTCTCGCCTGCGGAGGTGAAAGGATAGCGGGGGGGCAGGCATAACCTGTCCCTCCCTAAACTTCACACAGGCCTTCAATCTGTGAGTCCTGGCTCTCGCTGCTTTACCAAGACGCTTTCATAAGTTTTTATGAGGCTGGCTCTGTCACTGATCTGACAGGGGGCCAAGTCTCAGAAGGTGAACAAGAGAAACCAGTGATGAGGGAGGCAGTCACTCCACAGCCCTCCATCCATACTCGATGCCGCATCCTCCTTTTTTTTTTTTTCTTTTTCTTGCCACGTCCCCCAT